>CM073770.1:117407715-117814397 GCA_037158775.1 Hetaerina titia | reverse complement strand
GGGAATATAATGAAAGAATATTGATGATATTGATTGATGAATGATGATTAATAGCTATCCAGATGCAGATATACGAGCGTAAATAGCGATCACAACCTGGGGATGATGGACAGCAGACTGCGATACAAGGAGATGGAGAAAGAGACACAACAAGCCAGATGGAACCCAAAAATACTGGAAGAAAAGAGCGCAAGAGAAAAGTTCACCGCGGCCATCGAAAGGGAAGTAGAAGGAAATAATGAAAATACAAACACTGATGATCGATGGGAAGAAATTTTCAAATATAATTACCAAAGCTTCAGATGAGCTCCTTGTGAGTAAGGCGGAAATATCTAAGAAGCCATGGATAACAGCTCAAATAAGAGAGCTCAGGGACGAAGGAAGAAAATAAAAGAATCCAAGAAATGAGAGTGAAGAAGATCTCTATAAACAATTACGGAACTAGGTAAAACGGGAGTGCATGAAGGCAAAGGAAGAATGGATAGAAAGCTGCTGCAAGGAAGTTGATGACAACATTAAAAAGGTAAATAGCGAGATGGTACATAAATTAGTGAAGAAGAAATTCGGGGAAAGGCAAAACATCCGAGCCGCTAATGGAAAAATACTAATAGATGATGACGACATTGGGAATAGATGGAAAGAATATATTGAAGTGCTCTATCAAGTTCCCAAACCACTAGAAGATGGCTTTATTAAAGATGAAAGCATGATCAGTAAAGACGATCAGGATCCGCAGATATTGAGAAACGAATTCGAGAGAACCATGGCAGACCTGAGAAAGAACGAGGCACCCGGAGTTGAAACAATAAACGGAGAAATAATCAAGGCACTCGGGGTCAAAGCGAAGGATGCCCTCTTTATGCTACGACAGCGGAAAGATACCAGAATACTTCCATAAAAGTATAATGATTGCAATACCGAAGAAACCGAAAACAGATAAATACGAATAACACAGAACATTGAGTCTGGTGACTCAAGCATCAAAAATCCTTACTCGGATAATTAGCCAAAGAATAGAAGGAAGGATAGATACCTTTCAGAAAACCAATTTGGATTTAGAAAAAACCGAGGAGCAAGAGAGGCAATTCTCAGCGTGTGAGTTCAGGCCGATAAAATGAAACACGTAAATAAGCCTTTATTATGTGGCATACGTGGACTTGGAGAAGGCCTTCGACAACGTGGAATGGAACAAAATGTTCAAGATACCAGAAGTGCTTGGATTGGACTACAAGGACAGAAGAATTATTCATAGCCTCTACAAGTATCAGGTTACAACTATTTAAACGAAAAATGGGAGAAAAATAGAAGACAAAATTAACAAAGGAGTACGACAAGGACACGACCTCTCGCCAGCAATATTCAAAGTATAAGCCAAGTCAATATAAAGTATAAGGAAGAGGAAATAAAAGAAACACAAGAATTGGGTATCAAAGGAGTCAAGGTAAATGGAGAATAAATCTACATGGTCCGGTTTGCAGATGACATCGCAGTAGTAACGGAAACGCGAGAGTACCTTCAAGCAACTCTGCAAGCAACTGCTATGAAACAAGTACTGGAGGAACATAAAATGAATATCAGCAAGAAGAAAACTAAAATCCTCGTGTGCGGAAGAGAAAAGCTGAATGGAGATATCACAATTCGAGGGGTGAAACTAGAATAAGTGGAACCCTTCATCTACCTGGACAGCAGTATAACATAGGATGGAAGAAGTTCGACCGACATCAAGCGAAGAAAAGCCCAAGCTAAGAACGCATTCATGAAGAAGAGGCAATCACGATGTTCAAAGAACCTAAGAGTGGAAACAAGGAAGCAATTCGTCAAGACTTTCGTGTGGAGCATGGCGCCCTATGGTTCCGAGACTTGCGACATTGGAAAAGTGAACCAGCGAAGAATAGAAGCCGCTGAAACACAGCAAAGAATGCTGAAGATAAAATGGACAGACAAAGTAAGAGGATAGGACCATGTGGAGAACTCGACGGAAAAAAAGAAATAGATGGATTGGACACACATTGAGGCACAGTGAATTGATTAGGAATATAATAAAAGGAAAAATAGAAGGGAAGATTCCACGAGAAAGACCAAGAGACACGTACATAGGACAAATTAAAAAAAGGGCGTAAAACAGAGAAGGTATAAAGAATTGAGGGAATTGATATTGAATATAGTAGAATGGAGTTCTGCAGCACACCAATTCTAGGATTTGTAATACTGATTATGATGATGTCAGTATTTTCGGCATTCATAAAATTTAATTCAATCTCAGCATTACAGTAAAAAAGATCTTATTGCGTTCTCCAATCGTCTCATTTGGTAAGATACTTTTTTCACCAGGTTATTTATTAAATCATATTTTTAATTTCATTAAGACCACTTTTAGCCACTCTCTATTCACCGTGAGACTTTGATACGATCAGAAAGGCGTCGTGTAACCATCTGTATTAAACGACCATAACTTAGATCAACATTCCATAGCTCTGAGAATACATAACGCAACAATAATGTTTGAATCCTTTCTAAAAGTATTCGAAGCAACAAATTTGGTTCCATAAATTTATGACCATAGTTACAAATGGTGGAATTTACAATGATGGAAGCATTATCACTAGCCCATAAAAGAGCGAGTCGATAATATAGTAATGCTATGACCACATGCATATTTATAATGTACCAGACTTCATCAAACAACGTAGGGCTAGGATTAGTGAATTGGATCCTCAAGATGATATAATGAGTTTGACATGAAATATACAGGTATTTTGTACGATAACACTACGGCTTTGAATGTTCACTTGCCCTTTTATTATCCTCCGTTCCATATTTACCTACGGGTTTCTATTTAAAAATAACTTCGATATCTAAATATCAGTAGTTTACCTCTTTGTATTTTCTGACTGTTATAGAAAAACAAGTTGAACCATGCAGCAGTTTTCTCAAAGCTAAAAAATAAACCGAAAATCTGCTCCCATTCTTAAGCAAAAAGCTTCATAAATCATATCGATCGTATCGAGAACAATGCACCGGGCCATGCAATGGGCTCTTGTCATATTTAACTACCCGTGGCATATTTTAACCATCCGAATATCGGCCTTGAACTTTCGTAGGAATATCCCCGTTCTGTCTAGGGCCCATTTTCGACTTCCGACCTCCTTAACTGACAAAAGCTACCGCTGCTATAAAAAAACGTAATGGGGCTGGCTAATGTTTAATGGCACCCATTTGTCAAGACGTATCCCAATCACTTTCCCTTCCGATGGCTTTTGAGCGGCAGCAGGAAGAAGAAGAAAGAGAAAGCGAAGTTAGGAGATAAAACGTCATGGCAAATACTGAAATATTCAAAGCAAAACTGGGAAAGTATGAATTGATACCCGGATTGAAGGACAGAGTTTATGATTGAGAATTTTAAACTGAATTTTCAATTTAGAAAAGCTTGACGCAATTAACATTTTTGCGGAGGAAAGTTAAAAAATTAAATCTAATAATTAGCTATTATTAACAGTAGTCTATCGGGTTAGGGTAGTTCTCAGATGGTCCTCGACAGTACACGCTCCTTACTTCTTACACCCAAAGCCCTGACTAACATGACAAAAAATAGTGTCCTTAAACCGCATATTACACATTGTAATAAAGCGTTCTTTAGCGAAAGCTCTTATGACGCGTCAATGGCGTTAATTCATGGGGAGATAACGAAATATAAAAGTTAAATCATATGCATAAAGAAAAGTATAAGGTTCTGCAAACTGGTTGTAGCATTCTGATCACAGCTATGCTTGGCGATTGAGACGCACTGTTTCTTGAAGTACGTATTATCCTTTATCACGGCGAATTTCATGGAATGCCTTAAATGAAGTAACATAGCTGTAATAGTAAGTTCAAAGAAAATCCAATGAAGGATATAAAAAATCGCTAATTCATTGAAGAATATTAAAATACAATGGCTCATATTTCATTACATCAATAAACTATCGATAAGTTGTTTCGTTGACTGAGAATTTTAAAAATCCTACTTCCCATAATGGAAAAATTAAAACGAAACACCGAAAATATTAGAATAAGAGAATAATCTTGAAGTTTTATTAAGCACTGCCAGCCTTAACCTAACACAGGAGAGGTGAAGGGAAACGAAGGCTACTTAATGCACTTGTGCTCGGGAGGACCTGATTAGGAGTTCACGAGAAAATAAATATACTCGTATTTAAAATACAATTTTAATCAAACAATCCAAACTGTAGTCTCAAAAATATGCTCACTGTCACCATCTCGAGATTGGTAAAAATTTTACGTGGATAAAATGTCCGTGAATGCGGAAAAAGATAAATGGACGGGTTAGAGAATACGGGAGGTCGAAGGTAGACGTAGCGTGCAGACAAGAAACAAAAGAGATTGGCAGTTAAAAAAGCAGTGGAAGAGGGGTAAAAGTGAATATGGGTTGATTGCGGCGGTCGTAAGGGAGGTGAGCGGAGAGAAAGCGAATGTGATTATTGATGGTGTTTTTTCCGGGTTTATAGGTCACGTGACTCGGGAGAGCGGGATGACTACTGCCCATTGCCTTTCTCTCATCTTTCTCCACCAATCTAAAAGCCCGGCACCTAATACCATCAACCGTTCCTCGGCTAAGAATACATTAAAATGTTTAAGTAGCGGCTTCATTGCTGAGAGGTGGAAACAAGGCGATGGCCGAAAGGTAAAACGTCCGTGCATGGAATGCCAGAGGGGAGAGGGAGTGACTGGAGAGGGAGAAGATTGGTGGTATCAGCACGTTTCGATTTCTATTGAGACGCGCTGAGGACCCAGCCAGGCGTGTCTAATCTGAAATAACATGGACAAATCACGAACAATCAATGGCTCTAGGGCAACTGCTTAGCTACGCACGGATGGTTCACAGTTACCGTAGAAATTAATTAGCAAGTCGCCATGACATCGACGTACGTTGATCAAAACGTTCCTGCTTCACCCCGAAAAATCAGCATTTTCGATGAACAAACGTGAAATGCTACCGTTAATTTTAAGATTACTACTAATTATTTAAATTTTTTCAGAGTGAATAACTTCGAGGCAGGTGAACTGATAATTTTCAGCATAGCCACGCCGATCTAATTCCTGGCATTGAAAGCACACGGGTGCTAATGCAACGCGATTTAATATTTTAATGTCTTAATATGTGGTACATTATATGAATGGGAAGATTAAACATTCACCCTGATTAATATTCGAAGTACTTTGTGATGACGGGGACGTTGAGTAGGGATGTTAAGACAAGACTCGTAAAAACTCTGATATGGAGCGTAGCTATGTGCGACGCGGAAACGTGGTCACTGAAGCAGGGGGATAGACGTAGATTGGAGACTTTTGAAATGTGGGTGTGGAGAAGAATTGAGAAGGTGAAATGGACCGAAAGGAAAACAAATGAGGAAGTACTAGAGATGGTGGGTGAGGAGAGGGGTTAGTTGAGAGAAATCCTATGGAGGCAGGAAAAATGGATGAAAGGCGTATTGAGCGGTAGTGGAATGTTGAAGAAGGTAATAGAGGGGAGAATGTTGGGCAAGCGAGGTAAGGGCAGGAACAGGATAGGGATGTTGGACGGGATGAAGGGAGGAAAGAAGTACACAGAGATGAAGAGGGAACTGATGTAGATTAGTTTGCTAGGTGGGGAGTCACAAAATGTTTATTTGATAGTTGTGTCCATCCAAAACCTACCTTAAACGGTAGATTACCTAATATATATATATATATATATATATATATATATATATATATATATATATATATTATATATATTATATATATATATATATATATATACGGTAGATTACCTAATATATATATATATATATATATATATATATATATATATATATATATATATATATATATATTATTAGGTAATCTACCGGTTAAGGTAGGTTTTTGGATGGACACAACTATCAAATAAACATTTTGTGACTCCCCACGTAGCAAACTAATCTATATCAGGTCCCTCTTCATCTCGGTGTACTTCTTTCCTCCCTTCATCCCGTCCAACATCCCTATCCTGTTCCTACCCTTACCTCGCTTGCCCAACATTCTCCCCTCTATTACCCTCTTCAACATTCCACTACCGCTCAATAGGCCTTTCATCCATTTTTCCTGCCTCCATAGGATTTCTCTCAACAAACCCCTCTCCTCCCCCACCATTTCTAGTACTTCCTCATTTGTTTTCCTTTCGGTCCATTTCACCTTCTCCATTCTTCTCCACACCCACATTTCAAAAGCCTCCAATCTACGTCTATCCTCCTGCTTCAGCGACCACGTTTCCGCGCCGTACATAGCTACGCTCCATATCAGAGTTTTTACGAGTCTTGTCTTAACATCCCTACTCAACGTCCCCGTCATCAACTCCCTCCTCCTTGAGAAAGCCTCCTTGCCTAGCGCAATTCTTCTCCTTACGTCCCTACCACTTTGACCGTGTTGGTCCAAAACACTTCCGAGATATGTAAACTGTTCTACCTGCTCTATTTTTTCCCCGCCTATTTTAATATTTAGCTTAGCCTTTTTCTTTCTGGAAAATCGCATAACCTTTGTTTTATTAATATTTATTCTCATCCCATATTTATCGCACTGAACCTCCAATTCACTCAACAATGCTTGCAACCCCTTGGCTGACTGAGCAACTAATGCTTGGTCATCAGCAAACCTAACCGATTTTACGAATTCCCCTCCGACATATATATATATATATATATATATATATATATATATCTTTTTTTGTGAATTAATTATTATAAAGTAATCTACTGGTCAAGATAGGTTTTTGAATGGACATAACTATGAAACAAATATTTTGTGACTCCTAACAAAACCCAATCCAGCAAACCTACAAAATATTAGGTCCCCCCTCTTCATCTCTATGTACTTCCTTCCTCCCTTCATCCCGTCTAACATCCATATCCTGTTCCTGCCCTTTCCTCGTTTGCCTAACATTCTCCCCTCAATTACAGTCTTCAACATCCCACTGCCGATCAATACGCCCTTCATCCATTTTTCCTGTATCTGTAGGATTTCTCCCAAAAAACCCTCTCCTCACCCACCATCCCTAGAACTTTAGTACTTCCTCATTTCTTTCCCTTTACGTCCATTTCACCTTTTCCGTTCTTCTCCACATCCACATTTCACGACGGCGGTTCTGTCGATATGTCAATATCTACTGTAAGTGTCCTTCATTTATGCTTCTGTGTGTGGAATATTTATTACCCGAGTGTTTGTGTGTTTTTGCGTCGCCGGAGAGCGTCAATTTCAAGGATATATATACATAAATAAATAAATAAATATATATATATATACACATGAATGTAGGATATGTCATATATAGTATATGAATGTAGGTGTGCATATACATTCATATTTATAATGTCTATATATCATAACATATAGAGGTAGGAATGCATTCTATTATATAATGTATGAGGTTTAGAACTGGCCTTATTTTCAGATATAATATTTAAAGAAAACGGATGAATGGGAAGAGTTCGCTTTGGTGTTTTTCTACAATTTGTTAATTACACAACAAAAATAAAATACAATGCAATAGTTTTAAATTTAGATGAGTCACGGATCTCATTTCCCACCAAGCATCAGTTTGACCTGACCGAATGATCGTTAAGTCGGCCGAGACATTTTATAGAAAAGTTGAGGGTGACGCTTTAATCCTTTGTGCATGAATTTAATACCTCTCGTAAAAGAACGATTAAGACTTGAAATAAAAAGGAGAATAAAATGTTCCTGAAACACAGAGACCCACAGAAGCTTATTCCCCGCATCTCGCCTCGTGTGGACGAGGGGAAGAAGATATTTCTTTGGGATGACTGTCCAGCCCGAAAGGGTTACAAAAGAAGTCTGGCGATAAAAAGAGCGGCGGCGGATTCCGAGCGGAGCGTGATGCCATGGTGGGGAACCCAACGAACCGGGATGAAGGGAAAAGCCCTCGCCCGTGGACGGCACATGGGTTTCGACCTCGCGTGACGGGATAGCGACCGCCCGCCAAAAGACTCAAGTCGACGAATCCCTTTCGGCGGCTCTTCTCACCGCTAATTTCGAACTCCTTTTCACCGCTAATCTCTACCTGGAGGGGCGGAAACAAAGCGGAGCGCGCCGGCTTTTGTCGCTGACGTCTGTCGGATGTCGGGAAGGATCGCACGGAGTGGAGAAACAGGACGGACACTATGAAAAATAGTCGGGGGTCAACGGCGTCCAAGTCGACGTCGCGAGATCGTTTGTTACCCGAAGGGCGCGGAAAGGAGGAAATACTCTCTGTAACCGTGAAGGCGGGGGGGGGATAGGGGTGGAAGGGGGTTAGGAGGAAGATCCGTCGGTGGTAGAGAGGGGGGTATGGTGATGGGGTTGGAGAGGGGATTCTGGTCTTCGCGGTGCACTGCCCTCGTTCACTCTCCTCTTTCGGCCTCTCTTCTCTTTCCGCTTCTTCGGAGATCGTTCGAGGAGTCGATGACATCCGGATTCGCCCATGGGAAAGTTAAAGGCAGACCGGGGATCGATTACCCAGGCAGTGGAGCTAGGACCAGTTTTCTGGGAATTTAAAACTTTGAGACTGATGAAATACTAAGGAGCACCTACCTACTGAGTGCTTGGTACCATCGAGTTCTTCTGTCCGGCTGTATTTTTTTTATTATCACTGAATTAAATTTTATCGCGCTTTGGGCGCTTTATTTTATCTAAATCTTCTCGACTATTGAAGATCAATACCATCAAAATCCCATTGAAAAATACGACTTTTTATGCACCATAAAAAAGGTGTTTCCCTGCATTTCATGGGTCTGGTGTCTGTAATGTATCAGTTACGTTAAACTATTTCCATAATAGGCGTGACTAAATGTACTAAAACGAGGGACGTTTGAATTCATAAAGGGAACAGATGACTTGCATCAATAAAAATTTAAGGATTACAACTGTATCATTAATTAACCCCAAGACCGTTAAGGAAAGAGAGGAGATAGAGCGTTATATTAGGAATGTAGTTCTAAATTTGGTAGCATGGTGCTATTAATCTCTTCAGAGAAGAATGTTAGTTGGATTGATTTCTCTTCAAAGAGGAATATTCGAATTCAGTTTCGGAACAGCTCAAAAATTTAGGTTCTTCCTCCCAGTAAATACCTTTAGAGAATTTATAATGAACAACTAAAAGCCGATTTAAGATTAGTATAATTTATAATTCAGGGGATATGACGAGGATGACGCCATTTAACTGTTAGGTACTTTCCGTGCGGGTAATATTCTTTCAGAACGAGCTATTTATGTTTCTTTAAACTTATATTATTTATCATTTGAATCCAGACTCAGAATTTTTTAATAGTCTCGACTTAGCTTAATAGGATATCAAAGAATATCTTACGCTCACTTAATGGTATACACATCTGATATGAATCGATTCAAACGGATAAATTTCGCAGTGTTGGTGAAATATTTCCCCAGACGATCACCGACTCTTTGACTTCTGACTTATTCACGATTAGTCCACCAGTCGGGAGTCGGCTTTTCATTAATCGAAAATAATGATAAATTCTCTCGAAAAGCACTTAAATACTTTGCGGCGCCGTTAAAACATGAGGAATTCTTTTGCCGGCGCTTTCGAGGAAATACCGATATTACCTTTTTATCGCGTTTATATTGCCTCGAATACCAGTCATCGATAAAAGATGAGGTGAGCCATCTTTCCTTGGGATGGGAACGGCCGCCCATTATTCGAGAAACCCGTTCACGTGAATACTTAAGCCGTTCTTAAAGGAACATAAATTTTCAGTAACCCTTTGCTCCTCTCTCGAGAAGAAGGAGATAGAGGGCGAGAGGGCAGCCTCCGTTTGTGTACATAAGAATACGCATGCGTGAGGGGGCGGCCGGGCCAACCACGGCGAGCGAGATGGTGGTCCCGACGCACACTTTCCGCTGAAAAAAAATAACGTACCCGACCATTACTTTTGTGCGCAGATGGAATCTCGGGCGACTCCGCGCGAAGGGGGGAATGCCGCGAATACGGACGGAGACCACGGCGACGTGGGTTACGACGACTCCTACGGAGGCTTGAAATGCTGAGAGAGAGAGAGAAAAAAATCACCGAACGTTCCCCCGCGGATGCCGCTCAGTGTTTACCGTTGCGATTGCGGAGCTTACTATAAGTCGACGGCTTTTTCTCTCTCTCTCTCACACCCTCTGCTCATCGAGTCTCCCTTACCTCCGCGGCCACGAAGGGTGCCCATGTGGGTGGTTGGTTGCGGATTTTCCAGAGACGGAGGAGTGAGGTCGGGTGGTTATAATGATCAGATATCAGGAGAATGGGAGATAAAGCTACGAAATTACATAGGGGTGGGAAGAGGTACGGGGGAACGCATCCAAGGGATGGGTCGGGGGAAAGGAGAGAGAGAGAGAGAGGGCAAGGTTTTCCATCGGGCATTGAGGGCGAACGGTTTGGTGGGAGGGGGTCGGTGAATGCAGAGGGTGCGGGCAGAAGTAAAGAGGTTTCGGGTGAGCGCAAGGGGGGTGGTTTTGTGATGAGGATGGATGGATGGAGGCAAGGCCGCGCAAGGTGATGTGGGCAGACGGATGCCGGGGTTGGAGGGGGGGATGTGGGTGGAGATGGAAGAGGGTGGGAGGGGGGAGTGGGACTGGTTGAGTGGGCGGTTGCTGCATTTGAGAGAGGAAGGGAAATCGCAAATTCTGCGTACGTGTGAGCTTCAAAATGGATGGATCATCTGTTCCGAGTTTATGTATTGCGTGCCGGAATGGAAGGACGGGCGGGTGGCCATGATTTCTTTCCTTTCCTTTACCTCCCCTCCCTCCCCCCCCCGTGGGGAGTACGCCCATCTAGTACGTGCGGCAGCGTGTATGAACGCGTGTTTGTGTGAGGATGTTATGCGTCCTCGTGTGCGTTTGAAATGCTGACAGGGAAGAGGTCAGCCCAACTACTGCGGTTTGATACACGGGGGAGAGAGCGTGAGAGAGGCAGAGAGAGAGGTGGTGGAAGGAGAGGAAAAGAGGGGTCAGCCTCGTCGTCGGCTGACCCCGGGCGGAGGAGAGGTCGAATGCTTTCTTACATCAGGTAGCGGGCACCGCGGCTTGAAAAAAATAATGTGGGATGAGTTGTGTTTTATATTTTTCTTGAGGCGATGAGCAATCTCTCCAGACGATGCTGATGCTTCTCTTCCTTAACTCTGCTACCTGTAACCTAACAATACTCCTCACATTCGAGCGCTTCAAAAATCCCTTCCCCATTCCTAACACTCAACAAGAAAAAATAAATGTTTTTTCGATAAATAAAAATCCTATGAATTTAGGAAATGTAGAAGAACAAATCTGCATGGACGCTTATCGAAATAATGTCACCTAAAAACAAATAGAATTAAAGTTATTCTCAGAAATTTGCAGATAAGGTATATCTATCGAGTAGCATATGATTATTACTAACAATGGAAAGAATTAATATAGCATATTATGATGATGAATTGCTTTCCAAATGAAACATAAGAACATCCAAAATCGGAGAAGGTAGAAAATGCTATAAATGTCGAAGAAATGTATTGATCACTAATTCCTTTCGTCTTATTGCTGATCTTTGGATCTAACGTTAGCGTATCCCACGAGGACGACAATGATGATACAGTACACGAATAATGATCTTCCTTAGTAATTTCTTCCTCACATTTTATACTGCCAACTTCAGTCGAACGAATAAGGATCCACAGAAAAAATACTCCCTGCGGTACAACATAACTTCAGGGAGTAATCGACATCTCATTTCCCATTAGAACAAAACCGTTAAAGCGGAAAAGAAATCTAAAATATTCGCCATAGTCCAACGTAAAGGTGCCTGGAAAGTTAATTTTAAACTATGCCAGTAAAGACGCTGTTGCCAAAGACTTGAAGATTACTACAGTATTCCCTATTTTTAAACGTGGAAATAAAGAAGGCCGTGGAAATTAACGACCGATGCAAATAAACTTCCCGCCATGTCAATTAAGGAGCATATCACCTTAGGCAGAGTAATGTCATTCTTGGACGTTAGCAAGTTCCACCAGTATCCAAAAACCAGAACGACTCCAGAGAGGACAATTCAAAAGAAATTTGTCGGACCTTATAAATTAACCGTGGTGATAAACTTGGACAAAGGAAATGATCGGGCAAGTGAAAGTTATTATTTTAGATTTTAACATAAATAATTTAATTCCTGCGCGTCAATTTGAATACAATTTTCCGCCAGGTTGTTGAATATACGGTGATATAATAAAAAATATACATTTACCATGTGTAAGCTCCATCGTACGAGTGATAATAATAGACAGCTGGATTTCAAATTTTTTATGGAAATCAATTTTGACAAATTGGAGAAGTAATAAATACTCGTATTAATAAATGATAATGAGCAGCAAGGTAGGAAATTTCGCTCTAAATAACATTATATAATTAAATAATTTCGAAAGACAATGCAGCAAAATTCTATAGATATATGAGAACGAGGAAGAGAACAGGGAACGTGTGAGTACATTAAAAGCTAAGGATAATGACATTATAACCGACACTGTAGAAATAGCAAATATTTTCAACTCCTGCTTTACGGATGTTTTTCGGGAAATAAAAAAACAAAAAGGAAAATAAGGCTTGCCTAAATAGCTCAGAAATGACAGAGAACATCATCAGGGTAACAGCACAAAACAGCACACTTCCCTTGAAAAATTCTATTATCGTGGTGGACTCACAGTTTGTGAAAAAATAGGGAAGATGAGGAAAAATAAGTCAGGCGGACCGGACAATATATCGATTGACATTCTGAAGCTTGGTGGTACCGCAATAGCTCTGTACCTGAGTCATCTATTCAAAGTAACTTTAAACAATGATGCCTTGCCTAATGATTGAAAAAAAGCAAACATTACCCCAATTTACAAAAAAAGGGGACAAAGCAATAGCCAACAATTATAGACCGGTAAGCATAACATCAGTTGTTTGCAAAATTATGGAAAAAAGAATCGCTGACTATATTCGGGAATGGTGGGCAAGAGATAGATGATTATTCAAACACCAACATGGGTTTAGAATGGGATACTCGTGTGAAACGCAGCTGTTGGGATTTAGCCAATATATCGGCGACGCAATAGATGAAGGAAAGGACGTCGATGCAGTAATCATTGATTTTTCGGCAGATTTCGACCGAGTTCCTCACGATAAGTTTTTCTTAAAGTTGGAGTCGTTACCATTAGATTTGAGGGTATAATAATGGATACAAATTTTTCTTACAGGCAGAACTCAAAAAGTAAAAATAGGGGATACATTTTCAAAAGAGGCGAAGGAGCCGTTGTTCTGGGGTCGTATCTCTTCCTGGTTTATGTAAACGATCTATCAAACAATATAAATTCCCAAATAAGGCTATTTGCTGATGATTGCATTATATACAGACGGGTAGAGCATGTAAATGACCGTGAAAATACTACAAAATGACATCAATCGCCTAGGTGACTGGGCTACAGATAATAATATGGGAATTAATGCCAGTAAGATTAAGCATATACTTTTTTCAAATAAAATGCACAAAAGGATATTTACACCCTCTTTGAAGAAAGAATTCCATGTAGCAAACATTGCAAATATTTAGGCATTTACTTAACTGGGGATCTTGGGTGGGGAGACCAAATAGATAATGTGTCGCGCAA
Organism: Hetaerina titia; assembly: GCA_037158775.1. NCBI lineage: Eukaryota > Metazoa > Arthropoda > Insecta > Odonata > Calopterygidae > Hetaerina > Hetaerina titia. The sequence continues at coordinate 117,800,715 of CM073770.1, read as the reverse complement.
GGCATTTAAAGTACTTAATTGGGTTATGCGAAACTTAAAAGGAAGTAGCGTAGTCTCTAAAGAAAAAGCACATAAGGTACTGGTAAGACCTATCCTAGAATACTCGTCCATTGTATGGGATCAATATGTGGAGGGACATATTAAAAAGATGGAAAAAGTACAAAGAAAGGCAGCAAGATATGTACTCGGAAAGTGCAATAGAGCAGAGAGTGTCACAGATATGTTGGATCTATTGAAATGGGAAAGTTTAAAAAATAGAAGAAAAAGAAGTAGGTTAGGCGCGATGCACAGAATTTTTAAAAATGACGAGGCGTGGGAAGATTTATGGAAAGAGATTGAAAAACCAAATTTTAAGGGAAAAGACGACCACAGTTTTATAATAAATATAAGAGCACAAAAAACAAATAAGAAAAAATACTCCTTTTCAAACAGAACTATTGTTGAATGGAATCAGCTGCCCGGAGGTTTACTTGAGCCCTCTCCATCCAATTTTAGGAGTTTTAAGAAGAAGCATAAAGCAGCCACTGGGCGATAAACTATTAATCAGTGATTTGAATGCCATTGTAACTGATAAAATATTGTTTGTATGTTATGTGACCGTTGCCACCAGGACAATTGCCTAATTGCAGTGAATATCATCAAATAAATAATAAATAAATATAAAGGGAGGCAAAAAGCAACGAAAACAAACAGCGCTTTGCAATTCTTTTAAAATGGTGAAATAATTTCGGTCAAGATAAAATATAAAGTATACAATAAACAAAGATTTTCAGGCTATCCGAACCCTTTCAGAGGCTTTTGCCTTTTACCACAGAAGAGAGAAATAATCTGAATAGACAATTAATAACGGTTTATTACCATTTGTCAGAGGACCTTGGAATCTCTACCGCAAGATAACCTCTAAGATTAGTCATACGCTCCAACGGAAACAATGCTGATCAATACGGTTCTAGAGTCATTTTATAATATTTTGTTCCTGATTTTTGCCAATTATCCATCCTTTCTTTTCGTTGAAAACAACGTTATTATAATTTTCAAAAAGTAGTGTGTACATAGTAAAGAGTAATACCCATGAAGATATTACATGATACATTGGGAAATTTAGACGAAATGTTGAAGAAGAGGCTAAAAATACCATAGGAAATGTTTGAGCAATAGTGACGAAACACCTTGTGAGGGGAAAATGTATCTAATTACAACCTTTGTAACAATTGTGACCCTTACACTCCATATTGTTGGACGAAAGTGTGGAAGTCGGGCTCCTCTGGACAGTTTGAAATTAAATTTTAAAATTTTTAAATTTTGAATTAAATTTTAGTCTCTAACGAACATGGATTCATATCCCATTTCCGCCTCACCAACAATCGCCTTCCCTCCGGAGCGCGACCATTAAGTATTGACCTTGCCTAATCGGTGTGCATTTCCTTCCCTCCCTACTCAGTTTGTGAACCCTCGAGCTACTTCCGTGATTGCTCCAGATTGTACCTCTCCATCCGCCGTTTTCCTCCTCCAACTACCGTTCCCAATTACTCCGACCACCAATTTGAAATGCTGCGAAAGTGTTAAGAACTCTCAGAAAATGCAAATAATTAACGAAATAATGTTCAGTTTTTATTTATAAAAGTGTGAAACTAAACGCCGGTTTAAATAAATGAATATATATATATATATATATATATATTTCTGTTTATATATGTCAGTTCTGTTCCTAATTCCTCTTGAGAAAGGTGGTTGGACCACCGAAAATTCGAGAACCAGTGAGTCCCTCTTTTGTGTGTTTTGGTTTCTGTGTTTGTTATGACTATCAGTGAAGTTATATATATATATATATATATATATATATATATATATATATATATATATATATATATACTATATTATTAGGTGATCTACCGTTTAAGGTAGGTTTTTGGATGGACACAACTATCAAATAAACATTTTGTGACTCCCCACCTATCAAACTAATCTATATCAGGTCCCTCTTCATCTCGGTGTACTTCTTTCCTCCCTTCATCCCGTCCAACATCCCTATCCTGTTCCTGCCCTTACCTCGCTTGCCCAACATTCTCCCATCTATTACCCTCTTCAACATTCCACTACCGCTCAATACGCCTTTCATCCATTTTTCCTGCCTCCATACGATTTCTCTCAACAAACCGCTCTCCTCACCCACCATCTCTAGTACTTCCTCATTTGTTTTCCTTTCGGTCCATTTCACCTTCTCCATTCTTCTCCAAACCCACATTTCAAAAAGCCTCCAATCTACGTCTATCCTTCTGCTTCAATGAACACGTTTCGGCGCCGTACATAGCTACGCCCCACATCAGAGTTTTTACGAGTCTTGTCTTAACATCCCTACTCAACGTCCCCGTCATCAACTCCCTCCTCCTTGAGAAAGCCTCCTTGCCTAGCGCAATTCTTCTCCTTAAGTCCCTACCACTTTGACCGTGTTGGTCCAAAACACTTCCGAGATATGTAAACTGTTCTACCTGCTCTATTTTTTCCCCGCCTATTTTAATATTTAGCTTAGCCTTTTTCTTTCTGGAAAATCGCATAACCTTTGTTTTATTAATATTTATTCTCATCCCATATTTATCGCACTGAACCTCCAATTCACTCAACAATGCTTGCAACCCCTTGGCTGACTGAGCAACTAATGCTTGGTCATCAGCAAACCTAACCGATTTTACGAATTCCCCTCCGACTTTCATTCCTACCTCCAGTTCTTCCCATGCCTCTTTAATCATTTCCTCTACATATACGTTGAACAGTACCGGTGACAATGGGCAACCCTGCCTTACACCTCTTCCTAACACTGCCCATCCGGACTCTCCGTTCCCCACTCGCACCTGAGCAGTCTGAGACATGTACAGGTTGCGGATCAGTCTCCTGTCCCTCCAATCCATTCCTATTTTCTGCAATACACGCATTAATTTTTCCCAATTCACTCTATCAAACGCTTTTTCGAAATCTACAAAACAGGCAAAAACGTCCTGATTGTATTCTATATTCCTCTCGACTAGTGATCTCATTACTGCAATGGCATCACGCGTACCTCTTCCTTTCCTGAACCCAAACTGATCATCCCCTAAGTAATCATTTGCCTTACTCTCTATCCTTTTGTTGATGATCCTGAGAATAACTTTAGCTGCGTGGGATATCAAACTTATTGTTCTGTAATCCTCACATGACGAAGCCTTTGCCCCTTTTGGAATAGGAACTAACACCGATCTCACAAAATCTTCCGGCCAGATTCCTTCCTCATAGATACTACGAATCAGTCCATATATGGCCTTCTTCCCACCTTTCCCTAACCATTTCAACATTTCTACAGGAATATTGTCCAGCCCCACAGCCTTATTTGCTTTCATCTCCTTTAATGCCCTTTCTATTTCATCGTCGAGTATGCCTGGACCTAAGCTATCTTCTTCTATGTCTTGTTCCTTTTCTATGTCTAACCTTGTCGGCCTAAGTTCTTTACCATACAGTGTTTCTATATATTCCTTCCATCTCTCTTGGATTTTTCCTGGTTCAACTATTATCTTACCCCATTTATCTTTAACTGTTAGCACACATCTTGCCTTCTTACTTCCCGATAATAACTTAACCTTGCTGTATAGAGCACCAATTTCACCCTTCTTCTGTAAACTTTCCATATCCTCGCATTGCGTTTTCCACCATTCTTCTTTTGTTTTATTTGTGTCTATATATATCTATATATATATATATATATATATATATATATATATATATATATATATATATATATATTCACTCTACCACTTAAGCTAAAAAGAAAACCGGATTTACACTGAGATCTGCGGTCTTAAAAATATATATGTGCCCGGAAGCAGTCCGGAAGGCCTCTTCCGGTCTGCTTGTGTGTTACGTTATCATAATGAATTTCTATTTTATTCTGCGCGTATACGAAAATTTGCCATAAAATTACCTTCAGTCATTTCGTCTTCGCGTTTATATCCACACGTTAGAATACTATTACTTCAAAATAAAATTATTCACAAACAAATTCTGTCTTGAAAAGATGTGCAACTATGCAATCAAATAATTATTCTCAGGTATGGTTCAGAGATTGTCTAACCATTAGAAAACATAATGGAAATTACTTTCCAGTGTAATCTTTAACATGCATTCACGATTTGAATATAAATTAAACCATTAAACCATTTATATTAATTTAGTGTGCCTTTTAGATATGCGGAGTCTTTTTACTTTTTAGCCAGTGACTTTTATTTTATCATCTTTAACACACTTTAATTTTTTATACAAAAACAAAATTAATATTATAAATGAAAACCATTGCCAATAATATCGTATATTTGTCAATTAATTCCAATTGGACGTTCGATTGAAAAAATGGCACGAACAAGAAAACATGTCGGTTTTTGTTTCATAATTGTTAATATTAAGTTTTTGTTTTTGTTTCACCCATTTGTAAGAATAAATTCATTTGAAATATTCTAAATCCCATCTGATGGTATATAGATTGAATTTAATTTATTTTCTGAAAACATGCTACTTAATCATAGTGAAATCTGTTTAGTTAGCACCAACTGCAAACCATTTCCCTTCTATCCCTCTTTCTGGTTGGAAATCGATGATACCAGTTCTACGTTAACTCTTCAGTATTCACAACGTTTCACGCCGTTCCGGTTTTTCTTAAGATGATTACTTTAAGCGCGTCAGTCGAAAGCTTGTTGTTTTTAAGTGTTAGATGGCCTTATTCCCTTACCCGCGCAGAACGGATTCCGCTACTCAGCTCTCTTGTACTCCCACCCCAGTCATTCTATATAGCCCGAGGGCATTGGTTGTGAAACGTCCACAGGCAGAGAGTTAAGGTAAAATAAATATGATTTTTTTAGATAAAATATTTTCCGGGACAAGAGAGTGGGAATGTGATGCAAGGGATGTGCTTTTTTCACGAAGGATTTTCAACTTCCTTAGATTAAGAAAGAAAGTGAGAATGAATATGATTAAAACCTGTTCTATATTATTACGAGTCTAAATAAATAATCCATGCTGCTGGTTTCATTTTTGACTGCTGTGCATGAATAATATATGCAAATATCATTTACAATAATCGCGGTTTATCAGAAAAGCCATTAAATATTTTGCTACAATAAATTTAAAATGAATATTGTTATTTAAAATGAAATAAATGACACATTTTAGCAATACATGATTATACAACGAACTGTCTACGACCTATTACAGCTTTAAATCAGAGGTTTAAAAATATGGCTCCGTAATAATATATTCGTTTTGTTTTCATTTGCCACACTATGTTATTATCGATTGAATCAGACTGTTATTCGCTAATTATGCTACGGAATATTCTTACTAATTGGAATACCTATGAAAAATTCAAATCCATGTTAATCCTAAGTCTCATATTAAAATCTTTACCATATTTTCATTTGGTTTGAAAGACAAGATTGCGACTTGGTGGGAATTCTCGATTTTTACCATAAAACCATAAACACAGTAATCAACCCGAAGGTCGGTTTAGTAGGTGACGGTAGGGCTCACCCATGTACTAAGCCCGACGGCATGTGAATATTCACACATCAGGGTAGGGGGGCCAGTTCCTTTCCCTGTGCCCGTTATGGTTTCCCAGGAAAATCTGGTACCCTAAAAATCAACTAACTTGGGTGGAGCTGCAGGTGCCCAGAGTGCCTTGCCCGGGAATCGAACCCGGGACCCTCCGGTCAGTAGTCCAACGCTTGATATATAGTATACATTTTTAGTATTTTTTAGAAATATATATTTTTTTATTTATATGTAATATATATATTTTTATATGTGTGTGTGTGAAGTAATATTTGTTCGCCATATGGCGGGATTTCTTGTTTGAATATATATATATATATATATATATATATATATATATATATATATATATATGTATATAGTTTTAAACTATTTACATCTTCTTCATTATATATTGTATGTTACAGTTAGTATGAAGTAGTTCTCCTTCCCAAATGAGATAATAAATACTAATTTAAGTGTTCATATGTACTTAACACTTAATCTACGTATCTAACTATCGTGGCGGGATAAAGGGAGACTCCCTGATACACGTTGAAGACGGTCGTAATGAAAATGAGAATGGTGAAATTATAAGTAAAATACTCGTTGAATGAATGGCCACTACTCACTAAGATGACGAATTGCAATATTGTGAACTGTAAGTATAGGATAGATAAAAAATAATGACGCTAATAACGTGCATTTCATTCAATTCTCAGTCAGCTGTAAATTTTACATCACGGTGGGTTGCTTAAGAATCACCGATAAAAATTGATGAGCGCAATTTATGCAAGAACTAAAAAAAACTAGGTTTGAAAATATTTCTTCTCAACTAAGCTTCAGGTATTCTCTTGAAAGTACTTTCACTCTATGAATCATTATGCATAATTACTTTCCTCTAGCTTTTCGTGATACCACGCAGTGAAGCAGTTTTTCCATAACCCAAATAATGTCATTCGTACATAACACCTGTGGTGCCTGCCTAAATTGCTTCCGTTTTTCTACATTTGGCAATCGATAGTTTAATCTGATATCCATGATTTACGGCTAGACAGTTAGCTCTTTCATCATACATTATGATTTCATCGGTGTTCCCACAACCAGCTGAGTGGAGCGTCGTTGGAATTTCTGCGGGTGATCATAAATAACGATTCATCCATTCTCTCGAGGTGGTCATTCTATGTGGTGAGTAGAATATGTCGGTGATATGCGAGTCAGAGAATGATAGGGAGCCAATTAATCAGCAATATTCGTCTTCCATAAAGAATTAGGACGACTGAATTACTGCATGACTAATTGGCACTGCCACATATGCTAAACTCATGTTAAAGCTGAATTACGTAATTTATACCCAAACGATTAACATTTAATGATAGGTCTGTAATATTTATCCTGGAAATAGGGATAATTATGTAATTATATTTCACTTAAGCGATATCGATACTTGGATACAAAGCATTTAAGCAGGTTTGTTTGATGAATTTTTAATTGAATAGACTATTCGTGCGATCGAAACTGAAAGAATAATATATTATATTAGCATCTGAGTTTACACAGCTTCAGCAATCCGCTTTGCAGATTTCCAAATGTATTACCTCTTATTCTTCTCTCAAACATCGTCTCTTCGATGGACGACCTCAAACTTACATACTTGACTACTTTTATGATGAAATATTCAACTGTCGACATTCCTTTGTAGTCTCTGTAGTAACTTTGTAGTCAATAGTCAACTTTTTTAACTAAAGTTGACTATTTTCATGATGTTGCAAATTGCCTCATTTATCATTCAAAATTCTTGATTTTGTCAGTTATTACATTAAAATTCTAGATACCAATGGACGATTTCAGTCCGAAAACTTCATTGATCGAGCAAATTTGTAATTTTCAGTGTTATAAAATATAAGAAAATATCTTTATGATAAAAATAGAAGGAAAACTATTGTGCCTTTTGAAAACATAATCTGCAATGAGATTCACATGCACGAACATTTACGCCGTTTTTTGTCATTCTAACAATACCAAGGTTGACCAAATATTCGATAGGAATTAATTATGTTGTAACGGATGACGGGACCAGACGACTAGAGTTGACATGGTTAAAATTGTGTTGCGTGCCCCGATTTATCTCCACAGACGCATTCCTACTTTCTACTAAAACATTTAGCATTCTAACTTGATTCTGCCTTTCATTAATAGCCAACGACAGTGAAATTTATAGTTGAAATTGTTATCAAAATGATTACTGAAATATACCAAAGTTTTAATGTCGTGCCTATAAAGAATTTATTTGCGTTGTCTGTTGAATGTACTCTGCAAGCAAGTTCAATAGTTTCCATCTAGGGGAAATATTTTTCGTAGCTACAACTCTAATTGATATTTCAAGAATTAAAACTCATTTTTTAGTGGAAGACTATTTATATAAAAATAGACTATTTTGAATCAAAAGAATTAAGACTTAAAACGCCAAGAAATGAATGATTTCTTTTTTGAAAAATAAATATTTTCCGAACCACAATGCAGTGGTTTCATGTTCGGTCGTGCGAAGAACGTTTCATTTCACTTCCACCTGTTTCTATGAGAGGTTACTTTATCGCCCATTTACTATTTACTCCTTCCCCCACCCCGTCAACCTTGGTTTTTTTTTCTTCCGCGGGTGTTTCAGGTTATTCCTCACATACCTAATTGCTCCTACCTCTTTTCGCACTCTTTCGCTCTCCTCATTTTTCTTCTTGAACTCATCCTTCACGCGCCTTCTTTTTTATATCACACGTCTCTCTCTCTATCTCTTTCCCTCATCCTCCAACCCCTGCTCCCCTATCTCGCCGTTCTCCCCTCCCCCCAGAGGTCCCTCTCCGCCCCTCGAACCACCTCTCCCCATCCGATTTCCTCCTCACCCCCCCGCATCAATTCGCCTCATCGTCCTCCTCGCAACCCCCGGGCCACCTTCTCCCTTTACGCACCCCGGAGCCATCCCTTTCCATCACCTAATTGCTTTCGTCCTTTTAACAGCCATCTCTCCCGCTAAAAACGTAACACCCATTTGTCTCGGCGCAACCTCCTCATCCCTGAACTCATTCGTCTTGCATTCGAGAATTTTCCTTCCTGCTTACCCCATCGCCATCGCCCTCTCCCTAGCCGACAACCCCCTCCCCCCGCCCTCTCGCGATCACCAATTTCCCCTTCCTCCTCTCTCCCTCCCTCCCCGATCCCTCACCTCTCCAATTTCTCCCTAGTGGTCCGCGCGTAAAAAGATAAAAAAAGATCTGAGGGCGGGAGGAGGTGTGGTGGAAGGAACGCGGGAGCAGAGAGATGAAAAAAAATGAGAATCGGAATGAGAATATCGTCCCGAAGAGGGGCGAGAAAAAGTCATCTTTTTTAGCGCCGTCATTCGCCTCACACCCACCTCTCATACTCATCCCACCTCCCACCCATCTCCCCCAATCCTCCCACGATTTTTTTCTACGGTACGCAAAACCCGTGCCACAAATTAAAGTCGAACCGAGACGCGAGGCGAGAAAGCGCGAAAACTTTTTTTTTCCTCGAGTCGAACGCCCGGGCGTTTTACTCGACCGGTTGAATTTTTCGCGGCGACACATCCTTTCCCGTCGCACCTTTGATTCAGCGAAGGCGTTATCACCGCCTTGAATCTCGGGCTGGAGGAAAAGGTAAGAGGGGTGGGGAGAAATTAACGGCTTGCGCGTGTGTGTGTAAACGTACTTCTATATAAATAAATAAATATATAGGTATATACGCGTGAGGTTTGGCCGATCCCTTGGGGGAAATTTTCCCGTTCCGAGTGACGGCCGCCGGGGGGTCAGAGCCTTAGAAGGTATTTTTGCCGCTCTTTCACTAATCATAATATATATCATTCGGCGAGCTTAAGGCTGCCGTTTTCCACCCGTGGACAGAGATGGATTGAAACTTAAGAGATTTGGATAAATCATTCTCAGACATGCTTTGCAGAATATTCTTACACTGTAACGGTTTTAAAAGATTAGAGCAAATATAATCTTTTCGATTCCATGTTGCAGTGGTACCGGGGATGCGCGAACTCCCGTGGAAAGCGCGTTTAGGTACCCACTGGAATGAGGTCAACGAACTTGAATTCTTTTGGATTGGACAAAATATATTTGAGTTAAAACTTTTCAGAAAGTGATTTTTCCATTACTTGAAAATGAAGAGGCGTTCCCATTAGGACCATTCACAAAAGAAAGGCTGGTTTACCAAAAATCTAAGGAATCGGAAATTCTACAAAGCAGAACTTTAAGGTGCACCCCAAATTATAGGATGAGTATTGAATTATTAAATTAAAATATAAAATGAGTAACTGCATCCTTTATATTTCCTGAATTGGTTCTTCTCTCGCCACTATTCGTGCAATTCCGTATCTGCTACACAATTAAGGAATGTTTAAGTTGAGAAAGATAATTTATTTAATAGATATACAAGATGGCAATTCTTCCACCATTGATAATCTATTAAATACTCGCAATTATTAAGAGATACAAAACATTTTCTGCTAGATTTACCAAAGGAAGTAAAAGGAAACGATGAATCTACGAGGTGGATTTGTCACGACTAAATCCTAAGATTCAAAAATAATCCTTTAGATTGGGATATCATGGATCTGGGTGATGTAAGCTTTAACCAAAGAGCTACCAAAAGATTACTTTTCTGCTATCAATAGTGGAGACATTTTCTCGAAAGAGGACGTTTAATTCGTTCAAGGATCCCATCCCTAACATTCTCCACCGGATACATTTCGAGCCAACCAAACCGCTGGCGGTTCTCCACATGCCAGCGAATCTGCGTTAATGCTCTTAAGTATTACGGACAAATTTCAGGTCCTGCTTCAGTCGACGTTTCGGATAAAAGGCATGTACTTGATCATTTGGGGCACATTCATCAATTTTTTCCGCATTTAAATCCCTTTCAAAGCTCAAGATATATGTGATTTATTCCTGTTGAGAAGTATAAAATGTGTTTAAGTTCTCCTTTGAACATTTTCAAGTAGTAGTTACTTGGTAGTTGTCTGTGAAAACGATTTTAAAGCATGTAATATCGCTTCATTTAGGAGCCACTTTACGAATCTGTAATTTGGAAGGACTCTAGAACGAAGTGGTGGGCTAATGACACTTTTTGTGAATGGCGTTCACTTTGTAAAAAAATGATGAAAGTTATTTAGTAATAATGTAATATGCTCCCGCTTTAGCCATCAACCGCAACTGAAAGATAAGTTAGCAATAGCTTACTGTTGGTTGTACTATTAAGCATTGATTGAAGCTTATAAATATCTCAGCACTACTCTGGAATCATTCAGGAAGCATGGTTTGTTGAGAAATCATCTCCATTATACTAATTGATATCATAAGCAAAATATTACTCTCAAAGCCGTTGAGATTTAAAAAAAGAGCGATACATATGGCACTATTTTTTTAATTTTTATGACTTTATTTAAACATATTATTAATTGAATGCAGGGTTACGGACTGATTCATAGCCGATGAACACATGGATTAAATTCTCAATTTACCCCAGTATTCTGTCCCCCTTATAGCATTTGGTATTCGTCAAGAAAGGAAGTTATTTTCCCCATCAAAGCGTAACGTAAAAGTATAGTAACCCCACAGTTAGATTCAAATATAAACTATCTCCATGAGGCAAACGGAAAGTAAATAAAATAATTAAATATTCACCTAATTATTTTAAAATATAATATCCTCGTTGAATTCCATCGTTTCAAAATATTTTTATCAAACAATTATTAAATTAAATGCTTATTTAAAGGGCTAAAAGAAATAAAAGCCCTGTAACTGACATATCTAGAGAAAAGGAAATACTCACGTAAGAAATTTCAATTCAAAGGAGTAAGTGTTCAAAAGGAGCAGCTTTTCAGTTCTTTAATTAAGTTTTCTATGAGAAATTTCTTACAATTCAATTATATTGGTTTTCCCCCAAGAAATTACGCTTCAAAAGTCGCTCTATAAGCTATTGCACATTTCTCATATCCAGAAAAAAACTGATATAAAATCATGAAGCAGTCATAAAGAAATTCAATCGACCCCAAGATCATTTGTATACCATTTTTCTCCGATAATGTCTGCTCTTTGCAAAGCACTTCCCCAATTTTCGCCAAATGTCTTTTTCTGCATTTTTTACGCAACTGCCAAATGAATAAGAAATATAGTCATGAAAACTTCTAACAGTAAATTTATGTTATCTTTAAAGACCGCTTAGAGCAGAGATATAAATATAGGATGTATAAATTAAAACTAAATTTATTATTTATCTATGGCTATTTGATGCGATATGAATTCTATGCTACCGTTTCTCGAAGAGAACATTAAAAATTCCAACATGTCAGAGCGTTCTCCTAACTGCAGACTCCATTTGTAACTAAAGGTGAATTTTAACATAGTATATCTTCAAGCAATAGGGTCATCTAATTCCTCCTCTATTGTGAAATTATTCGTGAGATCTTCATTAAGTTGTCAAATTTAACCCCATTGCAAAATAAGAGCTGCTTATCGGTGTAATTTAGGCTGTCGAATGTTACGCAATCTAAAAGAGATTCTCTCCGACTCCGTGGCGAAAAAACTAATTTATCCGCTCAGGGTCTTCCCTTCCCAAACTCCTCCAGCCCCTTAACTATTTCCCTCCCGCTACGACCAATCCCCTCTCTGCAGCCCATCCCTTTCACTGACCATTCCAATCCACTACCCTCCCTCCCACTCTCCTCCACCCAAACCGCCTTCACTCCCCCCCCTCTCTCAACCACCGGTTTCCCTCTTGACGATGGGAAGAAGAACGAACGAACTGCTCCATCCCTTCACCGCTAGGCCCCTCTCTTCGAGATGAACCGTTCCGGGATGGGCCGGCCGCGGCGGCCACGATTCGACCCCTTGCATGACTTCCATCTCGACAAATGAAAGAAGCGGGCCCCCAGCCGTTGGGCTGGATTGAGGTGGGCCGAGGAGGAAGGGGTGGCTTTGGGGGTCAGGCAGGCGGGGCGGACTCCGGTCTGGGCGGCGAGAGGGCGAGGTGAGTTGAGGAGGCACGTGGAAGGGGGGAATATAATCGCATGGGGATGACCAAAGGTCGACCGGAGCCGCGGAGGGGTTGGTAGTATTTCGGGGTTTCTGGAGGGTGGAGAGGGAAAGAGTGTAGAAGGGTGAGAGGTAGGTTGGCGGGGAGATATTGATGCGGCTGTGTCTTGCTCTTTAATTGACCACCTCGCGGTTATGAGGTTATCCCCCTCTCTGTCATTCCTCTCTCCCTCCCCGCCGATAGGACGGGAACGGGTTGAGTTTTTCCCCCTCCGGTTCACTGAAAGGGTTTGGTCGGGCGTGTTGGAAGCCGCGGGGGAACCAACCTGCCCCTTGGTGTGTGTGGCGTTCTCACATAATCGAGGACGGGGTGATTGGGCCGTCAGTGCGGGGAGAAAAACTAAATTTTGAAGCGACGTGAAAGGCGTTTCAATATTATGGCAGTGAGAGAGAGCCCTTCCCTTTCGCGAAATAGAGTGCGTTCGCGGATGATGACAATAGTTTGCGATTTTACGAAATATTTCCGCTAAAGGGAATGAAAGTTAAAAACTCGTAAACTAATTTGCAATATATTTGGTATCTATGTTCAACTGTATCCTCGTCAATCACGATTTTTCATGAAGGTCATTTTCTTAGAAAGTCGTCGAAATTTCATAAAAGCTCCTAGTGTTTTGTTTAACCGTTCGTACCACACTGTAAGAATGAGTTTTCAATGCAAGAATAAGCCAAATCGTTAATTTTTCTGACATTTATCTGAACGGACCACGCTTTAAACCCAGAGTGTTAAATAACTTTTTCTGTCGGTATGCGGTGAATTTACCTCACTGGGAAATATAAGGCGCTCATGTCGCCATTTATAGGCACCTTGAATTTCCCATTTCCCGTCTTATGACGGGAAGATAATTACAAATACGCAATATGTTTATGTATGACAACCTGGAAAACAGTTGCGTTTATCTCATGGATGTAATCCAAAAGATTTTTCATGTGAAGAAAACGTGAAACTAAGAAATGAGTGGCTCCCTCTTTAGTTCGCGATGACAAATATCCACACGAGATAATTAACTCGAGAGAGGAAGCAGACGACAAAAATATGCAGGAAGAGTTATAAAAAAACTCACCGGTCTAAAATTAGAGCATTAGCTAATGATTTACGCGTCGGATGCTTGAAAAATCATTACTTCGAAAAAAATTGAGAAACGAGAGTGTTGATGAGAACACGGTTGGGTTCAAGCATGAACTAACGCACAATAACAAGGACATTAACGCGCAAAAGTTGGATGTGAGATGATTAATTGTTATTTATAAGGGGCGTGTTGGTAAAAAAGGAAGAGGTGATTATTGGTCCTTCAAAATGGGAAAGGAGAAAGATAGATGAGGAATTGGAATGGGCAGGGAGGCGAGTGGAAGAGAGCCGAGTGTTTTGTTGTGGAGGAGGGGTAGCAATAGGAGAGGTAAGCGGTGAAGGGTTGTTGCGGAAAGGCTTGAGTGGACCTAGGCAACGCGGACGAAAGAAAAAATGCCCAACGTCCCAGACGTGTGTGAGAATATGGACGGTACAATTAATCATTTTGGAAGTCTTCTTGTCGACTCTGTTTGTGTTGCAAGTTCAGTAGCACGAAGACACCCACGGCATTAAAGCTTCGGAAACAATATCCTTGCGTATATATTTAGTATCCCTCGAAAGAAGTGATGCTCATTCCAACTATTATTCCATTGAATGACTTGTGACGCAAAGAATGCAGGTATCTACAGTGTAATCTCGCATCGGAAAGAGACGTATGAAAGTTTATTCAGTATTTCTGACGTGAGCTCTCGCGACTTCTTGCTGAAGGATCTCACAATCTCTTCTCGTACGATAGGAGGTATATCAGTGGTTTCTTTCAATTTCCTGCAAATAAAAAACAATGTACATTTCTTGCCGTCAGACTTATTGAGAATCTGATATTAAAGTGATGAACTGATAGTTATTATGTGTACGCCACATATCTTTTGTAAAGAGGAAACGCTTCAACGTTTTCATCATCAAGAATCCATCAATTTAGGGATGTTTGACGAGATGTTGTGACGATTAATTTTAAAGTAAAGAAAACACGAAAAGCAAAAAATATTTTGATTTGATACATAGTTTATTTCAATACATCAGCGCCATTTCCATGCGCAAGCGATGTTACTGCACACTGCGTGTGTACGGAGAAGAGTGAATAAAAAAATTAGCCAGTAAAAATTGATTTAACTTCTCTAAAAAGCTTTTTAATGCAAGGTTAAGATCATAATATTGTGTTGCGTGCTAGTTCTGAACTATGGGTTAGAGGTTATTTCAGAGTTGCATTAGAGTGACGACCATCGAGGCGCTGTGGGATACGAAATGTAATACGGATAATAATTAGCCATGCATTTAAAATTGTTTATTTTAGAGATATACTAAATGAACTGGTTTTAACTTAAATTTTTTACTGTGCATGTAATTTGGTTTTATCAGCATGGAAGTCTAGAAAAAATATTCTTTTTCAAGGAGTATTTTAGTAAACCTAAAAACATTATAGCTTTCCATGTTTTGTTTTATACAACATGTTTTGTTTTACACAACATGTTTTGTTTTACACAATATTACAACATTGTTTTACAACAAGAGTTTTGCCTATACACAACAAACAATAGCGAAAAATAACTTAGTTGATACAATTCACGGAAAAATATTTTTAATAAAATAAATGGGAGACAAGAGATTTTATCAAAAACAGGCGTTGCATTAAATCTAGTAATTAGCAGTTACCCACCATTGAATCTTTAGAATTAACGCAATTTAGAAGAATATGTGGATCCGCCTTAAAAATATCATACTTTATTTGATGAGTTGTACCACAAATAATCAAAACGTATATAAGATACGTTATTTCAGGTTCGCTGGGTCAGGTTTAAAAGATGCGGAAAGTATTTGGGAATTAAAGGAGAAAGTGTTAATTAAGAAATTAGATAACCCAAGAGAAAATTCTCCAATTTTGGGAAAACCTTAATTACCAAAAGAAAATAAGTGTGCTCGATTATAAGAAAAATATAACTGGTATCCCGTCAGTCGCAGCCAAGAAAGAAAATTATTGCAACAATTTCGAAGAATTGTAGTGAACAGTATTAAATAGCTCCGTTAGAACTTACTGTCACGGCATCTCCCGCAGTTTATTTGAAAGAGAAAAAAATCCGATTCTTGAAATATTCACAATATCATATGCAATATGAAATACGCAAAGGGAAACGAACCGGCCCCAGTACCCTAAATTTTGGATTTCACACGCCGTTGGGCTTCGTACTATGCGAGATCTAACCTCACCTTTTGATCCGACTTTCGGGTTGATACCTGCGGTTTTTAGTAGATATGTATTATTCACTTAATGAGTCATTTATATGTGGTACCAGCTTCATTTGATAATCGGATTTTTCTGGGGTCAAATCAATGATTCTCACTTTGAGAAATTAATTATTGTGCATGGGTGTGAATGAATGTGCTCCTCGAAGAACTGAGTGAAGATTTTATAACGCCTGACGACAACTCTATTTTACGACCACAGGAACTTTCTTATTAACTATGAAATAATGCCGTAGGTGGAGGCCTCCAACAAGAACACACCTCATGCCTAATGAATTCCTCCTCTCTAACTCCGTTACTTCGACACCCACTGCAACAAGATCTAAATAGGGTTTTCTATGCCATAAAACTTAAATTTCTTTCTACTAATCCTTTTATTGCGTTGAAATTTTAATTCGTCAGAGAGGGGATTAATATCCGGTGTTATCGTAAAGTTGGATCCCCCTGGACCATAATTTTTATCATTTCATTTTCTACCAATGCTTCTTTCTTGCCTATATGGCCTTCCTCCTCAGTCGGTAGCTCTTTTTCCAACAATGAGGTATACACCTCAATCTGCGCTAAACTCTCTCAATCTCGCATCCAAGAAGTACTCCTCACTCCCTTCTACAGATAATCTTCATTACTTTAGATGTAGCTTCTCTTTGGATCACTCTTTTCCCCACCCATGGCTTGCCCTCATAAGTCATACCGCTACGGCGGCGGCCCGGAATAGCCCCACACCATCACGGCCCAGACTAATCCTGATCACTCCACCTTGCTTCATCTTCCCCGCAGCGTCCGGCGTTGTTAGGCGCCTCGGAGCGTCCAACCACCCCACCTCTCAGCCCCCCCCTAGGGCACACATTCTTAATACACCTTCGCTGTCCTCCTTTTGACACCGAGAGTAGGTATTCCCTTCCGCTTCCAGCCGAAACGTCAACTCCCCATGTCTCCCCCACCTTACCCACTCTCTCTGGGTACCCCTGCCCTGCCCTCCCACCCCCCTCAACACGTTGGCCCCGCCGCCCGCAACATCTCCGCCTCCACCCATCTCGCCAGCCCCTCCCCCTCCCTCCACACCCACTCCCATTCCCCTCCTGGAGCGCTAGGCCCGGGTGGCGGTGAGTTCGGCACATTCCTCACAAATGAACGTGGGGCATGGGCACGTCTCACTTAATCGAGTGCAATTAACTGGGGTTTTTGACTGGTGCACACGTCTAATCTCCTGCGTTTCACAAAATACTTGTCCGTCTACCGATGTCGGGATTGTCCTCAGCCCTCTTCATTTACCACATCATTGATGGATCAGGTGAATAAATTACGCTCTAAGGTACATTAGGGCTCAATGTTTCTCTCTATAATATAGACTGACGTCCATGTTTCACTGTTAGGATTTCGGCCATGTTTAACCTATTGGTTCCCATTCAACGTCTGAAATGCTTCTTTGTGCGTTAAACAAAAAAAGTCGACGCAAACGTGCATTAATTTTATTATTTATTTCCAACCTTAACAAAATCGTTGATGGTGTTCAAAATTTTAAGATTAATGTTTAAGTTTCTCCTGGGACGAAAATTTATGAGTTAAATATCCTTCACATTAAGTCCCCGCGATTGTAGATATGTTTAACATTTGCGAAATTCATTTGTGATTCTTTAAGCCTTAACCCCTTGGTTAAGATCTCTATGTTTCTTAACATTATAAAATCACTTATGAATATGGATTGAGAGAAAATTGCTAAACCTTCATGATATTTTTTTTACAAAGTTATCCAATTTTAGATGGGAATTTTTGGTTAAACAAGTTATGAAAATATCCGTAAAGGCGCCTGCTTTCTTCCCCTCTGTTTCCTTTGCTCTGCAGAATCAACTTTTAATCTATTCCTATCCCCTTTGGAACAACAAAGAATTTTCCAATTCATCAAATATTTACGACCTTAATAATTCAAATAGCAAAAAGAAGAAAAAAAGTAGTTTCATTTGATCAATTAATACTTCCCAGGACATATTTCCCTTTTTTTTCAAGATGGGTTTACAAAAAGAAAAAAATTCGGCAAATCAGCAAAAGTAGAATTGAAGACGTCAAAATTTAACCATATTTAAATTTAAGAGAGACAGGGCACATTAAATCTAGTATTCATTTCATGATTACATTACGTTTTATGGAGGTATTATTGATAAGAAAAAGTCAATATTCACCCAGAGTGGTACAAACGAATGATTAGATAATCATCTTTGGTTTCTCGAGTCATAAACTTTAAAAATATGAATTTGCAACTTTCCAGACGAATAATAAATATGCCAACGTTAAACCTAACGCAGATGTTTAGCGGGCGCGGACATGCGAAAAGATTACAGAATCCTCCCGAAGGGCTAACCATTACACGGTGGTCCTCTTGTTACATTCACCAATGGATGGAGCGATGCTGGGGACCAACCCCTACTCAATGGTCGGGTGCAGTTTTTAATGTCTAGATAATAACCCTTCACGAAATTATTCGGATGGGAAGAAGCCATTAAATTATGACTTACTATTAAAACCCATGAAACCGCACCCAAGAATCCCTTAAACTTCGGGGAGAGAGGAGTGGGGAGTGATAAAACCATGAGGGTGTGGCAATGCTCCGTGGACGCTTGCTTTCTTCTCCTTTGTCCCCTTTCCTTTGACCCTCCCTGTAACCTCGTCACCTCACTCCCTCTCTTTCTCTCTCTACGCTTTGCCCTCCATCCCCCTACATCTCTCCCTGGTACCCTCTTTCGAAATTATGGACGTCGAGGCCCACAAACATAAAGCACATATTTTCTGGCGTAGCAAATCTTTGGTGGTATTGTTCTCCTCTAATTTTAATTTTTATGGCCTATGCGAGTGAAGGGAGCGATTCGTCCTTTTTGAAAAGGCACATATTGTCCGTTAGGCTGTGAAAGTTAATCACGGAGTGGAAAATAGGGATCGTAAATTTTTACTAGAAGTTTAGCCCCTTTTTAGCACAAGTTGAGATTTTAATTTTTGCCGAGAGATGGGAAGTACACTTGTTTAAGGTGGTGAGATATTGTTGCCTCCAGATGGGGTAAGAGGGTCGCTGCGCTCACAATTTTCGCTCGGTGGCCTTTGGTTTACTAGAATATCCCCTTCATCAATAATTCACATGGCATGCTAGTATATCGCACTCTTATTGTTTTTTCGTCAAAATAAGTCCCTTGAATCGAAGAAGTATTTCTAAATCTAATAAGAAGTGATTGATGGTCATTAAATGCGTCAACAAAATGCAAACGGAGCCCTGGAATCTATTAAATTCGCGTATAAGCTATATGTCTAATCTACTTACCTCATTAACTATTGGAATATGAAGTAAAGCAGTAAATCTATATTGTGGTCATAATTATGCGTAGTGCTACGGTAAAGCAAGCCTAGGATAGATTATAAATATACAATCCTTTCTGATTCAATATTATTGACATATTTTCATAATCTATGTTAAATATTATCGCCTCATTCGCAACATATTTTTGCTATTATATTAATGCGCATGTTTATTTAAAGTGAATAGTGATGATTTTACATCATTTCATTTCAGATAGCCATTTAGTAGAAGAATCTCACGGTGCTTTTCAAACAACGTTTATTTTTTTTATCTCCAGCATTAGACAAAAATTACGTAATAAAAATAATTTTAGAGGTGGGTTTCCTCAACACCGAACTAAGAACAAAAAAACGTTGCGACATCTTAGTTCGTACGGGAAGAGGTAAATTGCATGGAACAACGAAATTTATGCTCGGATATAATTGTTTCTCCCGAATAAGTTCGTCCCCAGACGTGAACACCCCCCGTGTCTGATAAAAGGGGTCCCCGGCCCCGAAGTAAAGGTTTTGCATGAAAGAGGACACGCGCTCCGGAGTAAAAGGCGACCCCTCGCCGAAGATCGGTACGTGCGAGCTCGGGTTACCAAGGGACTGAGGAGAGGAAGGGAAGCCGGGGGGGGGGGGGAGGTGAGCAAGAGGAGTGAGAAGGAGGAGGAGTAGGGTGGGAGGAAGGGGATGCACGAACACGCTCTTACACACCCTACGCATCCGCGAAGGCCCTTACTCCTCGCAAGGTTATCTCATATTTCATGCGGCGGAATTGGCCGAATTTTGCATCCGCTCCGACCCCACGCCACCACTGCCCAGCACCACTCCCCGCCCTCCTCGGCAGGGGGGAGGGGAGAGCAGCATCACCGCACATTATTTCTCGGCCAGATCACGTGCCCGGGTGGAATATCTTCTTGAGGCGCCGAAAGCCCTCTTCTGCTCGTCCTCTTCACAACCACCACCACCCCACCTCCCCCGCCCCACCACCTCCTGCCCCCCCCGCCCCGCCATTACGCGCCCCGGGGCCTGAAGAGAGCGAGAGAGCCGAGAGCGGCTCTTCTTTCGCGTGCATATTGCGTGAGTAGAGTCTCAGGTGGTGTGAAGGAATGTAATTTTATGGATGCTATCTGACACCATTCGCTTTCGTGCTCGGGGTGGTGGAGGAATAAAAAAACATCCTTCCGCGGTCTGAAAAGACTGTAAGAAAGATATCCAATGGAGCTAATGGGCTTTAAGATACGCAGTATTTTTCATCGAACAACGGAAAGCGGGGGTTTTTGCTAACTACTTCCACCGTTCTCGAGAACTAGAAAAAGAGACCGAGATAAGGTTTATATGAGAACGTCGTGATCGGCAATGAAAAAAAGAATCACGCTTTCGGCTCGGAATGATTTAGTTCAGCCGCGAAGCTGATAGCTTTAAAGATTGTAAATGGAAAGTGGACATTTTATTTACAGTATTTACTGTATTACAGTGTTCGGTACAATAATTCCGCTGTCGATGACCGGGATGAATAGTGCTTACACCGTCATTTGAATCGGTAATGGTCTCATTCATCGATATACCAACACTAGAATTGAAAACGTTTTGCCATACACGGTGTTAATGAATTGGAAGAGATAGGGATTTCTTATTAGGTATCATGAGATGGTGCATCTGATACTGAGCTCGTGAAAGTTCTCGCAATTCAAATTTTGATTCAATAATGTAGCTTATTAATAACGTCCTCTGAGAACTGAAGTCATTATTCCATAAAACCATTTAGATTTATATGAGAAATATTAAAATTAAATGGGATTACATCTGAGACTGACATATTCAAACCTTGGATCAATCAATGCGGTCGCTATTGATTTGCTGAAATGTGTATCAATATGGCAAAATATAATAGTATCCCAAGACGTATCAGTAAAAACTTGTTTTTACTAGAAAAAATTCACTAATGAACTGAAAGAGATAATATCGCTATTAAAAAAACTTCAAAAGAGACGCAATCTACTGAATCAAGTAGGACGATATACATTAGATTCACGCACACCTTTAGTGATATGCTAAAAAGCTAACCTTGGAATGCTAAACCGAAATGTCTCGCAACCATTTCTAACACTGTGCCGGAATGTATAATGGCCACATCCGATGCCCGGGTTCAAATATCATTTGCCTGATATTCTTGATTATATTTTGACATGAAGGAGAAAATATTATTAAATCTGCCCTCTTTTTGTTATTTTACCATGCTGAATATTAATTATGTCTATCAAGACAGTATTTTCTGTGGGGACATCACCTTGTTGAGTATATTGGAATTTATTGCCTGGGACATTTCTTGGCTTTGATTTTGCTTGCCGAATGCTGGCTAAAATATATCATAACTGGTAGGCCCGGCCCGTGATGGTAAAAACGGAATACTAATGGTGCCATAAAGAAGTCTGGTAACCTTGAATAATTTAATTTTCACTGCATTTGGATGTCAAGGAGAAAGTTAAGGATTATGATACATCCATCCAAATAAAAACGGTTCCTTAATTTTTTTTAAATAGTTTACATTTGGTTGCAACAAAGGAAAAATATTCATGAAATAAACTTTCGTAGTATGAGTGTCAAAAATGACTTCGCCCAATATGAAATAAAAGGCCAAGAAATGACGTTTTGAAAATGAATTTGCTAAGGTTAGAGCATGGGAAATAGGAGGCTTAGAAAAATCAATCGAAATTTGTAAGCATATCTAAATTGAAGGAAACCGCTTGATAGGAAAAGGTGAGTTACGCCTGCAATTATTTTCGGAATGGAAAAGTAAACTTTATTGAAGAAAGTTAAATGTAATGCCAAACTTGAAATATAGCAGACGTAATTTTGTCTTATACGAGTGCGAGTCTCGTACATTTACATTCCAAATCTGTAATTATTGATTCTACAGTTGAGGGTTATACTACCTTGAACAAAAAGTTCCCGGAATAACCACCGTGTGGCGCTCCCATCGTTCCGATTTGAGTTATGTTTTTTTTGTTAAATTGGTACATCTGTTGTTGATATTCCCTTTAAATCTTAGTGTCATAACTTGACATTTGCAAAAGTTACGTAGCCAAGAGTACATCTATCTCTGTGTGTGTTGGCGATTTTTTACAATTGCAGAAATGGATTTAAATTTGCAACAACGAACTTGTATTAAATTTTGCGTAAAAAACGGATTTAGTGGCGCACGGACGTTGGAAATGTTGGAAAAGTGTTTCGGCAACGATTCTCTAAAAAAAACGGTCGTTTACCAGTGGCACGAGCGGTTCAGAAGTGGTCGTGAGTCAATCGAAGATGATGAACGCAGTGGCAGACCATCGACATCGAAAGTCGGTGAAAAAATTGATAAAGTAAAAGAAATGTTGGTCAATAACCGCAAATTAACCATCAGAGAAATAGCGGAGGACTTGAACATTGCCTATGGATCCGCCCAAGACATTGTGGTTAATGATTTGGGTTTCCGTCGTGTAGCAGCAAAGTTGGTGCCAAAAGACCTCAATTTCATGCAAAAAAGAGACCGTGTTGACGTCGCAAAAGACATGATTTGCGAGGCTGAATCCGATCCCACATTCATCAAAAGGATCATTACTGGAGACGAGACGTGGGTTTATGAGTACGACACGCAATCCAGACATCAGGCAAGTGAATGGCGTTCACCAAATGAGCCGAGACCAAAAAAACCACGTCGTTTTCAGTCAAAAAAGAAGGCAATGCTGACGGTTTTCATGGATTACAACGGTGTAGTGCATCATGAATTTTTGCCAGAAGGCCAGACAGTAAACAAAGAGTATTATTTGGGCGTTATGAGACGTTTGCGTGAAGCAATTCGCCGAAAGAGACCAGAAATCGTCGCACAGTGCGTCGAGACCGTCGCACAGTGCTATCATTATTCGTAATTTTTTGACGAAAAATGCAACAAATACCATCCAACAGCCACCGAAGTCACCTGATTTGGCTCCCTGTGACTTCTTTCTGTTCAATCGAGTTAAAAAAACCATTACGGGGAACGCGTTTTAGCAGCCGAGAGGAAGTAATGGAAAAATCGCAGGAAGCACTGATGGACATACCGAAAACCGAATATAAAAATGTTTCGAGGATTGGATCAAGCGCTGGCATAAGTGTGTTGCAGTCGATGGGGATTACTTTGAAGGGGACAATATAGATTTAGATGAATAAACTTGTATTTTTAATTTTCTGAATAAATTCCGGGAACTTTTTGATCAAGGTAGTATAGTATTACACTTCTAGACATATTATGTATTTCATCCTATTTGCTTCTTTGAATAGTCTCCATAAATTATTTGAATTATTTCATAAAAATAATTAGTTTAGCGGCAAATATATTTATAAATGAAAGGGAAAAATAACTTTTATTTTGATTTGAAAAAACAGAGGATACTTCAATTCAACATGCTAGGTATACATCACTTCAGATCTCTGAGACGGATGTTCCTGACAAATTAGAGGGGGAAAAGAAAATTTTTACTTTTATGTCAATTCTGAAGGGTGGCGTAAATAGTATTAATGTCAAGGCTGAGAGCAGATTTTTTGAAAGGCATAATGGTGCCTATTAGTTATAGACGCGTAAGTAGGTCGTTGTAATAATGGATGGCTGCTGTGCTGTTCGCCTAATTCCAGATACCGCTCTTATCTTTAGCTATTTTAATCCCAAAGCCACATTTTTTTAACACATTCTTCGCCTCTTTGTGGCTCTAGGCGTGAGAACTCTGGCGAAATATGTCCCCATAAATCTAGATTAGGATTTCCCCAGCATTTTATTTCGACACATAAGTATTCATTCTAAAATTGTCGTAAATATTGACTGTAAATAAAGTATTGTAAAGGAAACTACCATGGATAGATGTACTTAAAATCTAAATTACTTTTAAGTGAAAAAGTAAAATGCGATAAGATTTTATTGAAGCATAGAATATGGCTCAAGATAAGCGAGAGACAAGGCTGGAGGGGAGTAATTATATGACTCGGTAGATAAGGGTATGTTATTTATATGGTGGCTTTTAATTATCGCATGAGGATATATGCGTCTAAACCTCGTATGGAAACCCGGAATACGTTTCAGTCAATTATGTTCTAGTCAATAAAGTCTATGCCTTCTCACGGTGGATTCAATTCACCCTCTTTCGACGGGATCTCTGGGGATGTGGCGTGGAAACGCTCTGAAATGGCAGAACATGCTCCACGTTACGCAGAAAGTTTCACAGCGTGGAAAATAATCACTTGAGCATCAGTATACACGGCCGGTGCCAAAACTGAGACATAATAACAGATACAGCGACAAAATCAGATGGGAAGAGAAGCGAGACTTTTATCTGGGTAAAGTGGAGCGGACAAAAGAGAGAGAGAGAGAGAGAGAGAGAGAGTAGAGAGCGTAAGGTGAAAGGGCAGAGAGGGGGAGGAGGATGTTACGAGATGACGTGAGGAAGGGCCAAGAGGGGACCCGCGGGGTGGGAGAGAGGTGGATTTCTGGAATTAGAGAGAGCAGGGAGATTTGGAAGAATGGTAGCTGGGAAAGAGAGGGTGGGGATGATATTGCGAGAGACGGTGGGTGTGGCTTTACCGGCTATTGAGGTTTCAAAAATGGAATTATTGTGTGGGCGAGATAAGATAGCGCCTTTTAAAAGGAATTATTACCACTGGAAAAATGAAAAATATATTTGAAAAAATTGATCTGGCTACTTTAAAATATTTTAGAGGTCCATTGAGCGAGTAGATTATTTTCACGAAGCAAGGCCAGCCAATATGCTGCTTTTCTCGTGATGGGCTTTACATTTCGAGACAAGAAGAATGAATTGAGGTAGTTTTATAGGAGAAATTTGCTTATCGTTATTAATCAAGCTTCAAAAAAGTAAACCCTCTTTTACTGCACTGTTTTTGGGTACAGAATCAATCTAAATATCAATGCTGAAAGAAATCCACATCGAATGGATAAAATTAAGTGCTATCTTTACGCATACGGAAAACAGTTTTTCCTGGCGTACACAAAAAATCACGTACATACCTGCCGGTCTGAAAGCAAGAGAATATAATGGAGCTATGAAAAAATGTACGCTTTTGAGGTTAATCAGCGTTGTGAATTTTATTTTAATGGTCGTGGACGTAGCCACATTTATATAATGGAGCTATGTTTAGGGAAGAAATATTTTGAAGAGAAAATAGTCATTTTTTCAATTATGTCGAATATTTACGATATTTTAGATTCCATGATAATCATAATCACTTGAATTTTATTATTCGTTATGAAAATGTAGTAGTCATTAACGAAATTTCACTTCTTTTGAGCAATAATTCACAATAAATATGCATGAATATAACAAAAATTGTGTATTACCTCTTCACTTAGTATTGACCTAGACATTTGCAAATTAACTTGATAAGTCATTCATTGTATTTTTGCCCACAGAACTGGATACTTATACATTTATTTATGCATTCAAAATTACTATCTTTGCATAAATACATGAGAGCCATGATATATTCTCAAAATTTTAGACAGTGCTGAAATAACGAATAAAATACGGGGAAAAAGTAGCATACTATGCAGATTGAAATTCAGTATGCTAATTTGGCCTAACGGAGATACAACCAGAATGCAAAAAAATGTATCTCCAAGAACGTGGTGGAATTTGGCAGAGGCAATGCGGCATAATGTTAAAAAATTGATAAACGTTATATCCAAGGGTCTATTGTAGCATACCTTGTATTTCATCGGGTTTTATTCAATAAATTAGTTATTCTGCACATAAAGTAATTTGAGAAAATTTAACAGTTTTCAGCAAGATATTAGTCACTAGAAGAAAACGTTTCGGGTAATGTCGTGGGGGCAACACCATTTGGCGGGGGAGATAAATAAGGCGTGGGTGGGATAGATGGAGGTGATTGTAACTCGTGATGAAGCTGGAAAATCAGAATCCGGCCGCGGGGTGCGCGCTTCATTTCGTATTTAATGGAGCGGTCCACTTCAAACCTTCCAGCCGACACGTGCGGAAGCGCAAATTTCCTCTCCACATGAATTTCATCTTCTTCTGCTTCACTCCAGATTCCCTTCACGCACGAATGTGTGTCCGCAAGATCGTCCCTCGGGGGATGCAAGAAATTTAAGGTGCTCATGTTTCTCTCACCGCGCGCTTTTGGAAGACGTGAAAACAGCCGGAGGGGCCGCAATAAAGGCATCTTTGAGGAGGAAACTCTGCCCATAAGTGTTCGTCCGACAGCCTCAACGACCTCACTCACGCGCGCATCTCAAGCACTTTTCCGGTCCCCTGACCAAACCCGAATCCAATTTTAGCTCCGAAGTAACACGCTAGCCATTTCTCACTCGTTTTATCAACGACCTGCCCCATTTCTCACAATTCACGTCCACCTCCAGGGCTGCTTGCTCTCTGAATTCCTTGCTGGAATTTCCGCGTGCGTTAAAATTACCGTTTAAAAATATGTGATAATTGATTCGAGAATTTTCTCAATTTGGTCACACCCTTGATTACATTCTATTATTCTGCATTCGTTGGTTTGCAAAATGACTAAACATATTTTTGAATGGCTTCTTTTCTAATATTTATAATAATTACATACATAGGTTACAACAGCATGCAATACATTAGTTTGTAAATGGAAGTTTATTCTAGGTTGAAGCATTTTTTTTGGATCAATGCCGAGTTTGAGAATGAACAAATGCCCATCGCTTCAATCTCTTATTTAACGAGAGGGCCCGTTGCCCTTTGCTTACTCGACTGGCGATTAAAAAATCATTGTCAAAACGTGCGCAATGAGTATAATATAAACAAACAATACCTGTACGGCATTAGAAAACTAATCTGGTAGGAGTTGAGGCTGAAAATATTCAACATCTATAGAATATGAATTATATATATTTTTTTACTTTAAATACCTCAAAGAATTTTAAGAAGAAATGTAAGTACTTCCCATACTACTATGTATGAAAAAATTCTTTTTTATTATCCAGAAATCAATATTAATACATATTCTCTGCTACAGCTCTGGTGGGAAGAATAAATGACGGCTGAATGATTCAGCAAAAAGACAAAGCTATATCTCATTAAACTACATTCATGCACCGAATAATATGCATAGTGCAGACCTGACTATCTTTTCCCATCCTCCTTTGTAAGAAGAAAAATGGATTAGCATTACACCATTGGTTCAATTAATTTAATGGAATAAAAGAGCAATCATATTTCTTATATACTCACTTCTTGCTGTCTATTTGACCCAATTTAATGCCTAAATACTTATGAAACATTCGCTTGAATGCAAAGTTTTTACTTTGCACCACCACGTACTAATTACGAAATTCAGAATACAACTTAAATTTTGCAAATTTAAAGTCAAAATATATTAATTAATTTTAATAATCACTCTTGATGAACCAATGAAAATATTTCAACAGCCAATTTGATTTTAATATTTTTTAAGATTATTTAATTTGCTTTTGTAAATTAATCTTTTCAAGTAGTTTCATAGTTTTCAGGTACTTGGCTGTATGACTTGGAAAATAACATGGGCTGAATCTAAAAACATAATAAACAATATAAGTGTTTTATTAAAATATTAATAATTACTAATCTCATAAATTTGAATTCCATAATTTGACTCATTTACCATCTCACTTCTATCTTTGATTACCTTGAAAACTTGAATCCGTCTTATTTACCTTGATTTCAGTTTCAAAGCATTTTTCTAGGTCTGCGAAATATGCTAACAAATCGGAAGGTATTCACAACCATTACAAACATATTTTTTGTATCCAACACGATAAAATGCACTTCAAAAATTATTAATACCTACCTATGATGTATCAGCAAATTCTTTCGCCGGATCAAACATCTTTAAGCTTTCTTCCCATTGCTTCTAGCAATTAATTTAAATGCGTATACACACTAACATTACACGGAAAAATTAAAGTGTGCTAAATAATTCCAGTTAATTTGTTTGGTAGTTTGGTCGATCGTTTGAATGAAAACGGCGGGATGGCCTCAGCCGATTGTTCACCGGCCATCACTAAACGACAGATCATTCTCGGAACACATGCGTCGACGTCCATCAACACCCATTCTCGGATATCACATAATACATGGCGGTACTGCGAAGTCATACGTTAAGAAAGATTTTAAAATGACGAACTAGGCAAGGGATAAAGACGGACGACGTTAAGAAATCGATGCACTACATTTCGCTTTTGACTCCGGGCGGCTTTTTAACAAAGACTTTTTGGTGGGGAAGCAGGCGCGGCGGAGTGGGAGGGTGTCCGACGGAAGTGGGTGCGGAGGATGGGATGGTGATGTGGGTGGGGCGGAAGGAGGAAGAAGGGGAGGGGCGAGAGTTGGGAGGGCGGAGTCCAGGAGGGGGGGTGCGTGGGGGGAGAGCAGTGGAAACGAGGCGGGGAGCGAGAGTGGCGGCCGAAGAAGTGGCGAGGGTCGGAGATGCGAAGCTGATGGAGCTCATCAGAGTAACCAACGATGACTTCACATGTTCCATTGGCGTGGAGGAGGTTTTTCACCGTCCGGGGAGAGATGGTGCGGGAGCGGTGGGGGGCGTGAGTTAGTAGAAAACGATGGATGGGATCGAGTTCTAGGGAGGAGGTGGATGTGGGTACGAGGGGACAGGGAGAAAGGAAGAGGCGAAGGAGAGGTAGAGAGAGAGAAAGAGAAAAGTAGGGTAGGGTGAAAAGAGTGGTAGGTTGGTTGTGGGAAGGGACGGTGGGGGAGTGCGATGGGATTTGGGAGGAGATTCCCACAGAGGTTGAGTGAGATGGTGGAGAGATAGCTGGAGTGTGAGGAGGAGCGTAAACACTCTGCTCTAACGGAGAAACAGCCAAGGAATAGGGAAGAGATGGATGCAATCGGCAGACGGGGTAGGTGTGAAACTTTAGAGAGAAAAGGCGATGATGATGTGGGGATATACGGTGATTTGTGTGCGGACGGTCTACGGAGAGTATCTATAATGGTAGGCGGATTTTGATACGCTCGTGGCGGGCAGAGCTTCAGAAGTAAAAAGGAGTAAAGGGTTTTCCAACAACTTTGCACGCCAATTTTGCATAGAAAGATTGAGTGGAAGCAAGAACCTAGGTATATTCTAAAGAAAATGCTACTTTAAACTCGCCACTGGTAAATATTTTATGTTTTTTAAATACTTTAGTCTTGTTTAATAGACACACTGGATATGAAATATGATATTTATTCAATTAAAATTTTGTTATGGTGGAATTTGGGCGATAAAAATGCTGTATATATTCCCATCTATGTGTATTCATGAACAGTGCCACACTGAAACACTAATGGTTCTGAATGGAATAAAATCATGTACTATTTCATTATTTTCGGTGTAACAAGAACATTCTCTGAGAGAATCACTCTTTGAAATATAAAACTGTAAAAGGAGTACACTAAAATGTCATTCCGCTTATAAGCATCGACGTCGTGTTTAACAAGAGAAAAATATTGAAGTCATGAAAATTTTAAAGAATATTCTAATCACTAACTTTGACCAAATATTCTAATTTATGTCTGAAAACCTTTTTCATTGATAGTGTTCTTAATTAAATAATAATTAATGTACTATGTGTTATTGCACTTGAACTTTCAATCGCGAATTACTTTTGGATGTTATATTTTGTTTGAGTAGAAATAAAAATACATAGTGAAATCTGCCGAGTCACTTAAATATAGACTTTGGAATGAAATGTGATTTAACATTTTATAGATCAATCTATAAATCTAAAAGCATGTATCATTTGATATTTTTCAATCCTCAAATTGTGATATTTCTGTCGGAAATACGGTAATGCTCAATTAATATTAATCGTAGTGCAGAATTAATATTTAATAAATACCTATAGATTGAATAGTTATTTTCATCTTGATATTAAATACACCGGTTTATTTTAAAACAATAGAGTGCAGCAGTCAACTTCAAAATGAGCAGCTGGATTAACTAGGATATTCGCAAAAATCCGCCACGAATGAAATATTTGGTTCGCAGTTGTGGTCGATTTGCATACAAATCGGACGAATTACTCAGCTTTTCTTACACTCTTGGTATAAAATTATACAACACATACATCTGGTTCACTAGTAAATTCGACATAATCCTTACAAATATCCTTTTGAAAGATGCCCCCTCAATGCTCAACATTCGGGACAGTTAATTTTGCAGTCCCGGGGCATGCCAAGGAAAACGCAGCAAATATGTATTTCTATTCAATTAAAGTTTCAAAATATTAGAAATTTCATCAAAGGTCAGAGTAAATATTAAATAAAACCCATGGAACACGCGTAGCTGTGAACGACGAGAAACAATTTGACATTTCAATGAATTTTAAGTAAGTGAAATATTGTTATCACTACATTTTCATTAACTTTGTAATGAGATACGAAGAAAAAAATCACATTCAATAGAATTGTAAAACCTTAGGAGCTTAGCAAATTATTAGATATGATAGAACCAAATAGAAATGAATATATACTTTGTAACATCATATCTATAGACATAGAGAGAGTGTGGGGGCCAACCTTTTTGAGTAATTTATCGGTAAGGCTATTTAGGATTGGTAGGGAAGAGAGACAGAAGCGTTGAGGAGCTGCTTCTATTTCTTTAAACGGGGCGATGGTTTGGGGGACAAGAGCCAAAGAATGAAGTTTTAGAGTGGTGTTGGTGGTTGAACGGTGACTGTAGGTAGGAGGCAGATTGAGTGAGCAGGAGACAGTTAAGTAGTCGGTGGGGAATGAGAAGAAGGGGAGACGAATGGCGTTTGAGGGCGGTGAGGGACCAGAAGCATTACGAGAAGGGAAGGACAGGGAGAGTGAGAAAAGGGAGATTGTTGGAAGGAGATCATTACTACACGAGGTGTCTGCTCTCGTGGGTCATTGACAAGTTTTGCCTTCCCGCCTAAGGGGTTATGAACGCGGTTTTGGTTGGAGGCCAGTATATGTGATTGGGCAATACGTTGAATATGCCACCAGAACGTTACGAATTGAGAGCCATTACGAGATATCTCTCTTTTCTTTTTTTCCTCGAGCTAACACAAAATGAAAACTCCTTTCTCGCTGAAAAAATAGGCACGAGCAGCTCGAAGGTTCTGCTGTGATATCAGTTACTTTGTCGGCAGGAAGGAGAAATAAGTACTTACACGTGGGTACGTATTTTGTGAGAAACTCTTTCGCCCTATTCTCTGTTGATTGAACAAGAAATTTAAAATTTTAATTGTTGCTCATTGTAGTCTTTTCTATCTTTTTTCTAGCTTAAAGTGAAATTAGGTTTGTTCAAAGTTAATATAAGTTGGAAAAATCGTACTCTTCAAAAGTATCATCAAGAAATTTAATGAAGAGTAGTCTCCTGCTCCTACATTGACTAAACGCCACCGAAGGGGCATGTTGTGGGTATGGTAGAATGCGTCAGCAAAACATGCACATCTATAAGTTTATGTATGAATTTGAACATGTAAGTAATCTAGAAGAGCTCGCGTACACAAATACATATCCTTGAATGCATCATTCAATAATTAATAGATATCTGAAGAGTAACGAATAACATACATACTCGGGAAAACTAATTCCGAGGGAAATTGAAAAATGTTTAAACTAAATAAAAAACAAAGGGAAATAACTTTATCTTACAAATTTCTCTCTTGAAATTACGCTTTGTCGGAATGAAATGTTATTCTTGACATCCTACTTACGGGCTGTTTAGCATCAAATCCAGTACAAATTGGACATAACTTTATTTTGTTTTGTACGCCGGACAAACTCGGGCTAGTATAATTTAAAATAAGTATTATTAGAAACAACATATATTAATTAGAATATGTTAAAAGTATTTTTACAATTTAAATATGGTGTGTGATTTTTCAATTTTTATAAGGATTAGTTTGATTTTTCATACATTTGCGTTTCAGCTCACTGCAGGAAAAATATTAGCCACACGATTTCGTCCTGCGGGGAAAAAAATTCGACCTACATATGTGAATAACCTGCATTAAAATGTCCAAAATAATGTGCCTTCCAAGTCTTTTTAAATATATATATATATATATATATATATATATATATATTTATCTATATTTATCTATAATTTTACCTATCTTCATGGTAATTACTACTAAAAAATAAAATGCATATCTAAGCTGACAATGAGTTTGATTCATTATGGACTGCAAACTGCGGTAACCCCTTTCGTATTAATTGTAATTACATATATTTTCCTAGCATATTAACTTTAGTGAATAGAACGATAATTATTTTATCTTTAAAAATGAATAAATCTTCATTGCTAGACAGCAACTTAAAATAATATGGGTAGGTAACTTGAAATTCCGGTGGACAAAAGTTATTTCGATTCCTTAACATCGAGCTATTGCAATGATCCGTTCAACAAACAAATGCTCAATCAATAATCCGAAGTTCCTTTTAGTTCGAATTTTTTCAGCCCTTGCTCACAAACAGGCGCAGCCACACACGCAGCCCTCAAACAACACATGCAAGAAAATATACACAATTTGGAAGCATCAGAATGTAAGCTACGCGAAGTCTTCGAGCTACTAACAAAAAATTTGAGAGCAAGAGCCGTGGACTCAATTACTCGCTATTCACAACTGGAAAGAGAAATCGGAGGCATGGGAACGGCGAATGAGTAATTGTAAGGTGGGATATGCGGGGGGAATGGCTGACTGTGGCTGAAAAAATAAAGATTTTCGAGATCCACGATGGTTGAATAACTGACATATGGGAAGCAGGGCCGATGTAACCTCGCAGAAGCAGACTACTCCCGGGACTAAAGAAAAGAACTACAAACGAAGAAAGAAAAAGGCGGAAAAAGGAACACAGATGAAACTAACAACCGTTATAAATTCGGCTGGCTCCCTCCCCCACCAATCAACTTCAGACTCCAAAAGTCAAAAGTCATTTTCGGTAGTCTAGGAGTGTCAGAAATGACATCCCTGGAACGTGAAAGGGCTATAATTCTACCTAGTTAGAAACATTGTCAAGCAAGCTTGAGTATTCTCTCATTTGATTGTTTATTTAATGAGAGAAAAAAATTCTCGTGGTAACTTTCCATTTCTCTTCAACTCTGAGATTTCGTATCTGGAATTTTCTTATAATGTTGAATTCTAAGGAGGAAAGAATTTTTTGCCACGTTTCAAAATGTAAAGGTACAGGTAAGGATGAAATATAAGCATCACTAATGTCGTGACATTCTGTTACTTTGTGAAAACGGCTGATGAATTGCTAGCATTAAATTTATGTATGAAATAATTGCCCACAAGCCTACACAAAAAATGTGGTTATCATTCCGTCAGTTGTCACGTGGTGCTTCACTTGTGAAAGTGGACGTTCCGGAATGACTCCCGAGAGTATTTTTTAGGACTCACTATTTATAGAGATGGAATAAAAAACCTCTTAGTTTACCATTCACATTTGTGATTAACATTGATCGAGTTAAAAGCGCGTGTGAGCGAGCAGGGGTCGGCGATTTCGTGGGCCCGTATTCCAGTCCGAATTTTCGCGGAATAGAGCAGAACTAATAGGTGTGTTGAATATTTCTCCACTTAAGGTGTGGCCTCCGAATATTTAACGGAATCTGTGAGTGACACATTACAATGGGGGGTTCATAAAAGTCAAGGAGTCGCGAATGATGTATCTGGAATCTCGCTACGCTTTTTTACTCGGTTACTCTTTAATGTCAGCGTAACGGAAACAACGCGGGGATCGGTTTCCACCGATAACCAGCGAGCTCGTGTGTTCGTCAGCCCTGGTGAGCCGCGCGAATTGTCCGGGATACTTGCCCGTGTTTGTCAGTCAAAGGGGAAAAGCTGGAGTGGCCGGTCCTTCCATCTCATTAACATACATCAAGGCGGACAATGTTGGGTTTCGCTTGGATGACAAGTTTGCAGCCTTCTCCGGGGAAGACAATGAGAGTGAAATGTAGCTCCATGGAAAATTTTTTGTTTCCTTTGCTTTTATTTCCAAGGATTTAGCACAAGCAAAAAATATCAGTAATTTTTTTTTAGTATAATGAAACCGAAGAAACAAGATAACTCAAACTTACAGCTTAAAAAAATAAACCCATAAAAACTTATATAAAACTGAATATGTGCATTGATTTCGATATGTACAGCAATGAATTAATGGAGACGATGATTATATCATGTTGAAGTACTGTTTTATATATTATAATTAATATCGCGATGAAATATTGAAGCATAACTGCATTAAGACATATAACACTCAACGGAGAATGAGTCACAGTCAATTCGGTGTTTGAAAATTTCTGTAACGCAAGTTTAAATTGCTCATTACTAATGATTTAGCCAAAGATGGGTTTTTGAAATGTCATACATTATGATGGCCTGTATTAATATTTATAATCTTAAATTAGCAAATTAAATGGTAATAAAAATCATATTGACTTCACAAGAGAAGGAAGCAAAGATTGAACGATGAATAGGTTCTCTATTCACTCGCTGCCAATTAAGCAATATGTACTTTCATTATTGCAACATTCATCTATGTTCCATTAAATTATTTATTTTCCCATTAATTTTGTCGTGAATGACAGAAAGTAACAAGGTAGCTATTACCACGTCATACTGCCTAACTGGGCTTCATGTAATTCAATAATATGTGAAATCAGGATGGTACAATCTTCACTGCTTCCCGAAAAATGCTCTTACAAAAATCTGTACGATGTATGAGTAAAGAGTACTATAAATTACATTAATGCTCTCAGATTCTGTTCTTTCGTACTTTTGCTGTTCTATAATGCAGGAGTTACCAATATAAAGTGAACAAGTACAGCAAAATGTAACAATTTGAGAGAAAATTTGAGAAGTTGAATTAAATTAAAATTAAATTAAAGGAAAAGGAAAGAGATTATTTTCAATGCAACAAAAGAGTAAATACTTATTAGTTTCCGTTGAACTACGGAGGCTGGGAAGTAAAAATAATCGGATATCCTCGACGATCATTTACGATATGTTGCAAGGCCTGCGATAATTCGCTATTGGTAATGCTCGTGTGAGTCACTCATCCATACATGAAACTGTGTCTACAGTGGTTAACACAGTTGATACTAGAAACCGAATTACCTGAAATCGTTTGGTTTTTGTGTTCGAGCGATGTAGCGCAAAAAATTCGTGAAAACAGGACGGGGTTCTGCGAACGCCGACATGATCGAGTTTGTTCCTCATGGGAGGGCGTTGGTTAGAAATTGGATCTTGTTATCCGGCGACCGCCTCTTTTCCTTTGCGGTTTGTCGCTCATTCTCCACACCGCAAGATTGCACCTTACCAAAGAAAAGGAAATGGAGAGGCCGAAAGCTGCACGTCGCATCCAATATACCCGGCGTCCCAGATTTTCCTCCGTTCCTAATCATTGTGGTTGCCTAAATCCCGATAAAATTGAAAATAAAAAATTAGCGAAAGAAAGCCTCCTTACGGTAACTGTACGTGTGAATACAGTCAATTTCATGCTCGGAGTAACATCATTAAGAAAAAGGTAACCGTGAGCGCGGTTCGGCTCTTTTGTTTCAAATCAATTTTAATTTCGGTTATTACGAGCCAAAATAGAATGAGACCGTTTGAAGTTTCCCTTCTTTTTTTTAAGTATAGCAAATGCCTTATTCGCAAAAAAATATCGATTGATAAGGCGCAAAAAAATAATGAGAACCGAAGATAAATGGGATAAATGGGCAGAGAATGTAGCTAAGCTATCGTTTTCGCTCCGGCTTTTCGACGATCAAGAAGTTAATGCTGAAGTGAAATTTCAACGAATCGTGACAGATGGATGCCTATTGGGTTAACCGAATGCTCAAAAAACTCCATTAAAACTCCTGCAACTAAATTCTAGGCTAGACTTTGCGGTTGGAAATTGATGAATCGTTTTTCATTCGTGGTCTTCTCAGCATAATTAACGGATAACCCATAGGTCCTATAATAACGTAATTTAAATTTTTTTCTTTCTCCACAATTACGACGATTTGTGAAATTGTCATTTAGGAAAATTTGATTAAAAAAAAAATAAATAAATAAATAAATAAATATATATATATATATATATATATATATATATATATATATATATATATATATATATATAAAGTGCATTGTTCAATGTCCAAATGATTTTAAATGCCATGATATGATTTGTTATTTTTTACTTTAAGTGAAATATTATTTTAGTTTTGATAACCTTATTTAAAAGCATCCATAATTATCGGAAATCCATAACGGAAAATTAACGCATTACATAAAATACTACTAATGAATATACGAGACGAGTGTATGAATATCTCGCATGAATATAAATTAGATTACATAATAATGAATTACATCAATTCTGACTCAAGTGATGAAATAAAATGTGCTCAATAAAATAATGAGTAATAATTAAGTAGTGGGTTTCCATAATGGTGAAAATGAAAAACCACGAAATATTGGGTGGGAAACTCATTTGGATTGTGATTTTAGAGTAGACAAACGTAAAGCTTCAATCCAGTGAAAAGAATGCGTATGAGTTAATGAAGTTAATGACTCTGTAGATTATGTCGTATTAATGCTGGTAGTAACTATCGATCCTGTAGAGAAAGTTTTTCAAAATTTTCCTGATGAATGAGCTTCGTTTGTTTCGAGCAGAACCCACCAAACGAAACCTATCCGAAATCGGATCCTTTGGGTGGATCCTATTCCAATACTGTTTAGCACTAAGAGAGCTCGAATTAGAATATTTACCAAGGGGGATATTTTTCAATACTATTGCAATGCATAATAGGATGTACCGTGGAGCGTTATACGTGTGCACTGCTGCTGTTAGTCGGGTTGAGATCCTGCTGAATTGCTTAAAGGGAACTAATTACGACACTGAATCCAACCCTTCCTTTGGTACCTAACATCATGAAACCGACCGCTAGCCGCTTACTTATAATGGCAAAAAAGACCTTCATACCAGATACATTTACGCTGCCAAAAGCCACTCTAACTCTAGCCTCAAGTTCATCAGTAATGCCAATTGATTCTCTGTTTAATAGTGATAAGAAGAGCAAATGAAAACCATATTTCATGGCATTATATCAGATCACGTCTCGATGAGCAACGGAAGGATATGACTATCACGCAAACTAGTATTAGCAGTACATATAGTCTGTGAATAAGAGTTATTAGCATCTAGTACGGTTCTGTAGGATTTCAGTAGTTCTAGCCACATCGTTAACTTATCCTTTCAAAACTACTACCCAAAAGAAAAACTACATGCAACAATTGGACATATATACTCTAAATATGTGATTAAAATGATTCTATAAGTACAGCATGTAGGGTTTAATCATAGTTTCTCAAACTGAATTAAAATTATCACTCGGTAATTCTTGCGAACAAACTGGTTGAAGGAGTTAAAGTTGAGTAAATGAGTGTGAGTTCTTCAGCAACTGAAATTAATAGTACCAAAAGTTAATGGTAGCTTAGTTCATGTGGATTGAGGTTCCAAATATTATTCGGTACAAGTTTCAAATTAGGAGGAAAATTACTTTTGCCTCAATATGAACACATAACTGACTTTCTGACCGTACGAGATATATAGTATTATTTGGGAACAAATGTACGATATGATTCTCTTTCGTTTAAAAATTTGTATTTCTATTAAGCGAAGTTAACCTAGTTTCTTAATTAGCTCAACGTTTTTCGCCTGCCACTCGTCTATACTCATTGCATTAAAATGCAATATTTCATCAATAAAGCATTCGTTTAATAATATTATCGTAATTCTTTGTAAAACTTTAATTCTTTAATGTTGTATCGCTGAGAAGTAGTAATTGGATCTCCTTCTATTACGATTCAAAGAACAGGAATATCTGAAGGGAGGATATTCTCAATTCATTTCTGTGCTTTTCCACAAAAAAATAAGCATGAGTTAAAGAATACCCAATAAAGAGTAAACTGAAAAGATAAGCTTCTTATTTAAAATATCAAGAAATAAACCGTATGAGTGAGGATAGCAAATAAAGATTATCAATAAGAGGCAACAGAGAACTGAGACTTTGAATACAAACGGGAATGAGATAGGACAACTTATTTCACGTGGGTCAAATTTCCGTTGATAAAGCTGAGATAACTAATTGGCCAAGGAATTGCATTGGAAGACGTATTGCGGGATTAGTACAATGGATGACAGGATAGCCCACAGTAAAACAAATGTATTGAGATTCTCAAGAAGTAATAGGCATTAGCTTCAATAAGACGAAAAAACTTACAGCTAGTGGAGGAAGTACTTGGAAATTGACTTGGCAATTTTAATCACAAGTATATAAGAATATTTAACGATTCAGAAAGTTTTGTTTTTCAAAAAAACAGGGACGCGATGATGAAGAGGTAGAATTGTAAATGAATTTTTATTAAAAAAATTCAATGGGAAATGTAGCATTTCATTGAATGAAAAATTTCCATTTAAGAATGAACGAAATTAGGGTGATTCGGGAAGAGGGAGTGCGTCAGTTAGACGGGGAATGGGGTGAATGAAAACAAAAAATGTATTCCGCACCAAATAATATGAAGTTCGAAGAGCCACAGAAGATGAACGCATGGAACAAGATTCATTGGCATGGAGATAACTATTGCGCAGGACCACGATGATTTGCAGTAGTTTTCAGAGATCAAAAGGCAACTTTTTGAAGAATAAATTTGAAGTGAATTTAACAGCTGCATGATGGAAAATCATCATCATTAGGTTTTAGAAGAAAAATTTTGCATAAGCTTGGACAGTTTCTGAGATACACGTACTCACAGTCGGAAAGTCAAAACATTTACAGCGCATAGAATAACTAATGACTTATGAAATATAAGTGTTACCCAGCCGAAATCAAAATATTTGATGCTATTGAATCTGTTATTATCCATCCAAAAACGACTATTTTTCAATGAAGACGTTACCTTGAGCAATAAAAGGAATGATGAACCCCCCAAGTACTTAATGTTTTTCCGAAAGCTACGATTCCAAATGCTCTCTGTTTATTTCAGCGCCATAAAAATGCTCATGCAGCATCCATTCATTAAGCTGAGGCCCTTCTACGTCAGCTGAATAACCTGCTTTTTATAGAGTGAACATTTGATTAATATTTTGAGTAGGGTATTTTAGAAAAGTAAACAAATATAATTTAAAAACTACAGGTTTTATCTATAGAACAAATGTACTCGTACCAATAGCACCATATCAATTTGAATGTATTAGGAACTCAGTACGCCATGGCTCTGCACAAAAAAACAATAGAGTCATGAAACCTAAAAAAGCCAACAATTCTGGCAGTCCTGCAAGACATTCTAAACCATTTTCAAAGTATACTCATCTCCATTTGGAATTACGAATCTAATCCAAGAACTCGGTTGCGAGAAGAGAAAATGTTTCTAAGCCTAAATCCTTCCAAACTGCAGCTGTTTTCTAGCTACCACACGTTAATTAGAGCTCCATTCCGCCTTTGCCCATCGTACTTCAGTAAAACCCTTACCGCGTCACTGCTATCCATAGAAAAAAAAAGAAATTTTACAGCCGTGACGCTAAGACACCAGTACAAATTAGCACGAAGAACACAACCGGCGAGGCTGGCGGGCAGGTGCGCATGAATTGTATGTCCTGAAGCATCAGAGAGTCTGACCAAAGTTGGGCTTCTTTATCACAAAGGAGGCATCTTTTTGCGAGTGCGGACATCACTCATAAGTTTAAAAGGACGCGTGATGGAAGCCATGCCCTGGGGTCATTAAAGGTAACGCAAGGGGTTTTTGGTGCTTTGGTATCAGCTCAGGCAGTGCCCCTTCGGAAGACACGGCTTTCGAGTTACCTTCGTCCGGACGTCTCCGCTATCAAATCCATTTACTCTCCAGGATATATCCGGCTACCTCCAAACTAGCTTCTATTTCATCACCCGCTGTTCACGAAAACCGCGATGATGTACGCGTGTGAATGCGCAAATACATGCCTCCCGCGCGGATGGTGGGCCTAAACGTCCGTGAAAACACCGCACGCCGTCGCAGAAAAAAAGCAGAGGGAAACAGGCATACATGAACATCACCCAGGCGCTTGCTTGCCTTTATAACTCCCAACCACCCTTAAATGTGCTAAATGGGCGCGCGAGTCCCACGTAAGTTTCAAATAATCATGATGTCACCACCCAGGACACTTATCCATAATTTCCCTATCTCCGCCTCAAAGTGCTTGCATCCTTTTACAGCTCGAGATATTACATATCCGTTTACCCGATCTCCCCCTCTCTTTCTCTCTACACGGCAAGTCCAATCGAGATTATGGCCAGCGTATCCACTTTACATTTCTTATTGATCGTCCATTCACCCCTACGGACCAACCTCATCTAAATGTAATTCTTTCTCGCGTTTCCAACCTGTGTTCTCGAACGTGGGTAGCCATTGCCTTATCTCTCTTACTCGCCAGCACCTTTCTGATTCTCTTCACCCTAAATCGGTTGGAAGAACACAGAAGGGCACTTATAAAATCCTCCCATATTAGTTTGATATTAGTGCGAACATTTGCGCCATTAAGAGACCAATCACCACGTTACTTTACGGCATTTCCTAAGAATAAAAAAAAATTGCACACTTCTTAGTGTAGTGAAAAATTCCTTGGCATGGAGATGAACTTAATTTCTGCAACAACCTTTTGATAAACGATCATTTCGACCATGACATAAAAATCTCTACGATCTCTGTTGCTGGCTCATTAGTTAAAACAATGAAATGATTTATCTACAAAAACAA
Source organism: Hetaerina titia (assembly GCA_037158775.1). Lineage (NCBI taxonomy): Eukaryota > Metazoa > Arthropoda > Insecta > Odonata > Calopterygidae > Hetaerina > Hetaerina titia. The sequence continues at coordinate 117,759,635 of CM073770.1, read as the reverse complement.
TGTTTTCGATTTCTTCGTAACAATGTTTCACTGCTTATTATAAGAACGAATATAATTTACGTATATAACACTTTAACAATAACTTCGATGATATTACCTATGATAATCATGACAGGAATATCTACGGGAACACGTCCCTGGAGGCACGAGTGTAACTGTTGTCATTCTACAAAATTACATTAGTTGCAATTGAAGACTGACGTTCAAAAATAATTATTTTCCGTTATATTTCTGAGTCCAACACTCAATTGTGTTTGGCCGTATCTTTATGAGGTCGTAGAAAGTGAACGAGAGAAGAATTTTCTTTTTTAATTCTCGTCAAGAATCCACACTCAAGTCGAATGATTGAACGCTGTCGTTATTACCAAACACTCTGGCGCTCCGCCAAAACGGTTATTACTGAGGGCTGCGCTCAGATATAATTCAAACCTCACGTTAAATTTCCGATTCCCCCGATTAAGACAGAGTTAGCCATCTCCGCCTGTCCAAATCAAGAAGCGCCGGGCTCTGGCAAATCATTTCCAAAACGGCTTACAAAAAAAGGTCCTTTTCAAGCGAATGAGGAGAAATTTCTTGTCAATTCTAAGAGGGCTCCCCATCTCTTTTTTTTATAAATCCCATAAGCATTCATTCAGGTTCCTCCAACTGCAGAGACCCCGCCAAACCGACTAGTTTCCACGAATACGGAAATATTTCCTACTCACGGCATAAAAACTAAAACAAAAAAAAATACTTGGCATTCCATCAGCTAGACATCCCCCCACGAATTCCTCGCCGGAGCCCGCTCCCGGAGCTCCAGGATCTTTCTCCAAAACCTTCGATTTCTCCGCCGGTGATGAAGGGTGGAGATGGGGAAAAAAAAGATCGCTCCCCATTTTTTATAATACGTAACATTTATAAGGTGTGACCGGCTACCGCGCATTTACACCCTTTGAAGTGGAGTGTGGGAAAGAAAAAAAGGAGAAACAAGAGCACACACACACTCACACTCTGGCGGCCACCTTTCTCGGAAAGAGACGTATAACTCGCCCCCATTAAACCACCTCCTTAAAGCCATGTTTTGCCTCTAAAACATCCGACTTTTTTTGTGACCGCCTTCGGACCTCCTTCCCCACATCCCCTCTCCGGTCCATCCACCACCGGCCCACCTCCCCTTCATATTTCCCCCACGCGGCTAACCCTCCCCCCCTCTCACAATTCCCCTCCCCCGCGTCCCCCCCCCCCCCGATACAACTTTTTTTGCTTCGCCCGCTCTTAACCCGCAGCGCTCTCGTTTGGCGGCGCGAGAGGCTCCTTAAGACTGCGTCGCACCACCTCACTTGCCGCCGCGGCCAATTCCCTCGGGATAGCCCCTTCCTCACACCCCCTCCCCCCTATATAATGCTCCCTGAGAGGGAAGGGTGTGAGAGAGGGACGTGCGGGAGATATGGAGAGAGAGAGGGAGAGTGAGGAAGAGAGATATATCTCCCATCAAGATTTCATCCCCCTTCGACGTCGAATTGGTCCCATCTCCTTAGATCGCTACGCTCTTTTTTGCATCCTGGACTCACTCAACCATCTTAAACGCCTTCACCTCTCCCGTTTCACCACCCTCGTTCCATCTTTTGCACCCCGTTACTTGTCCACCCCCACTCCACTGGGGAAGGAGTAAGAAGGAGAGAGCGTTGTTCGATTCCGTACTCCTCGCCCTACCCTCTCCCGTGGCATCCCATCCCCCCAAGGATGGGGAGGATATCCGTAACCCGACCACTCCCGACTCCTCCTCCTCCTCCGACCACTCACCCATAGGTCCTCCTACCCGATCCGCCGACGGCGGCCTGCGGCGCACAACCCCTCCCCTCCTCAGTGCGCAAATCCCATCTAGTCCATCACGTTATTAAGCTGGGCGTGTTCTCACCTCCTTGGCTTGTCCGTCATGCCTGCGAGGCCCTTCATGTATGTATGCATGGCGAAGGAGCCGCTAAATATCAAATGGAAAAAATTCAACTGCCCGGGGGTTGGTGAGGAAGGAGGAAAGAGGTGAGGCGGTGAAAGGGTTGGGGATCCGGGTGGGTGGAGGAATAAGATCTCGTTTAGCTTATATTAAGGGCATATTTACAGCCCGCCTTATGCAACTCGTCCAAAACCCGATAGGTGATGGGAACGCGATCGCAAATTCCAACTTAATTTTTTTTGCGGTGGTTGCATAACAAATTAGCCCGGGTGTTACATATGACTGGAGAGATCGTAAGAATTTGCAGCGTAGATGTGATGAGTGGATTTAGTGATATTTGTCCGGTGGGAAAATTTGGATCCAGTTTCTTCGTAAACTATTACTTGTCCTTATTAAATATTTAAATTGTAGAAGAACATTTAATAATCGTATGATTCACTTATTATTTTGAGCTTTTACTGAAGTATTCTGGAATTTTAACGTCAGGTTGTGATTTAAATTCGTATATTTTTGACCGAAAATATAAAAAGAAATAATTGAGTTTCTTTTAATGGCTATTGGCAAGTTACATTCTTCAACCATAACATCCGGAGTGGCGTAAATGATTTGCTGTTTGTTACCTAAAGGGTGATTGGGAGCATAAAACGGTACCGCTTTAGAATGCCGACAAAAGCACCTATCTGTTGAAAGCAAAAAGAACTTCCCAATGAGTCGACCACATCCTAAATTCCCATATACGATTTGGAAAATCCACGTACAAGAAATGAAAGCGGGAACAACATTTTTCTTATGTTACACGGACGGTTTTCCTTTTACACAGCAGCGATAGAGTGTTAAATATACGGCAATTAATTTTTTGCATTAACTTCCTTGACCCACTCTCGAGATTCCATAGTGAAAACTCATAATTTAAAATTACGTAAAGAAATCTTTGCATCAATTTTAATGTCGCGCATAGCAAAAAAAAAGCTATTAGGAATAGTAAACTCATTTGATTTAGTCATACTGCATTCTGCATAATCCATGAAACTTGGCGGAAAAATTTCGCGTGCATAATTCAATAACTTGATATCATACCTCAGGTGCTTCGTGTCTTGATTGGATGTTTGCTAGGCGTATCAGAATCCATCAAGAAAAGCAATTATTTTTGATCGCTTGCCGATGGAAATCTTACCACAGCACTCGACGTGTAAAATAACCACAAGTATTACAAAAGATGTGTCCCCCTTCCTTACCACCAAAAAAACTTGAGGAAAATTTGCTAACACTCTCTGTCTCTCTCTCCCGATCTCTCTTCAAATTTTCTCACACTCACCATCTTGCCATCTACCAATGCATGTCCCCGATTTCATGGCGAAAAGAATAGTGAAAACGAATGCCTGCGATTTAAATAGTTATCCCACCGCCACATCCTATCACACTAAAAGAGCTTTTTGATTCGTGGACGGGAGCTATTTGACCTGGAGGGTGCCAACTTGCTCACCCCTATCCCATCTATTTCACAAACATTTTTCCACCCTCTCTTCCAGGCTAACCAGCCTTCTCGACCGGAGTAACTTCTAATCCCTTCCATTTTGTGTCTCAGGCCACTTCCATTCTCCTCTCCACCCATCTACAGGAACTCTCTCTCTTCCCTCCCCCACCCCCCGCCCACTCACGAATGGTTATTTCCCTTCCCCCTCTCCCGCCACAGCCGAACATCCTCGGAGCCGAAGGACGCGGGCACAATTCTCGAAATCCTCCACGGATGCCCCCAGGTGAGAAAGCGAAAACATTGCCCTCATCTCCCCGGTCCTTTTCTTTCGACAGCGTCAACTGCCTGCTTCCCTCACTTTCTCCCTCCCTCCCTTCCTCCTCCCACGTTTACCGTGCCTTTCCTCTCCCGCCACCCCCAGATTCTGATCCCCCATCCTCCCCTACCTTCCTACGCCTCCAATCTCCTACGTTCACCCATGCTCTAAACCCCTCTGCCCCCCCCCCTCGCCGCTCTCCGCAGACTCCCGAAACCTCTCACATATCCCACTTCAACATTTTTATGAGTCGGCTTTTGGATAGGGATCTTCAAAAAAGTGTCCGCTTACGGAACAGGTGCGGTGAATTCCCGGCGTGTCTCCGTAAAGGCGCCTTGATGGCTCCTGTCGGGAACAGGAATTCCACGCTTTTTTGCACCCAAGCCTGCCGCGCATTGGACGCAGGAACTGTCGAAACCTTGGGTTGGTGATATAGAATGCTCCAACATGACGGTTAAAATCAACAGGGCTCTTAAATGGACAATTCCCGTCACCATGCACAGATAATTTCGGGTGTATTTTGCTGTCGATATCAATTTAATTTGTTTCCACCGCAGCTCGATATAATTTGCATTTTCTTGGAACTTCTAGGGGCCGATTAAAGTGACTCGACGCTTCCCTTGTGTTCTGTAATCGATTCTGCAGTTTATTTCAACGGTATTTTGCACTGTGGGGTTTCACTTCGCGCGAAAGAGAATGCTTATAAACTGTTTTATCCGTTTTTTTATTCCATTTACACTGATTAAGGGAGACAACAGTATTAAATCTACATTCGTAGTCACTGGAATACACTAAATTCCTCGTGCTCTTTAAGAAATTACAATTGTATTTCAATTATACTATTACATGCGACATATTATTTGCACTTGTTTGACAGAGTTATATGCGTAGATACCCTTAAAAAGATGCTCCACGCAATGTCATTCCCAGCGATTATTAGTACGACCATTACAAGAGGAACAATTTGGAACTGTTCTACAACCCTCACAAGATAATACCCTACATTTTTGTGCCGAACGCGAAAACTGATGTGCGAGCAACCTTACATTGCTTAATCTCCTATGTTAGCCCGAATTTTAGAATTGGCCCATGTTGGTGGGCACAGAAATATACTCAAATGCAGCAGAGAAATAGTTTATACTCGTATATAGCCGTTGATCATGATCAAAGCAACCTCTGCGTCGATTCTTTTGCACATTTAGAAATATACCCTAACTACTGCCTTCCAGTTATTCATACCCGCATTTGATAAAAGCGATTGATAAGATAATCGTCGGCAGCTAGCTTTCGAGTTAGATTTAAATGGTTGGATGTTAGATATACAGGTACATGTACTGTCTACTTAAGTGTACTGCTAACACCATGTAGCAATAGTTTTAAATGAAACCATCCTTTTTTAACATATTCATCAAAGAGGAACCTTAGTATACAATGAAGTTCACAAATAAGGTTTGGAAAATATAATAATTCAGATTTAATCACCTACGCTACGAAGTTCAATATCTTTGCCTAAAAGGGTGACATTTAGAGTGACCTTGTTCCCATTAGGTTCAAATCTCTAGACACAAAACCGGCAGAAATTTCCCGTATGAATCACTGGTAATGAGAGGTATACTCACTATAATTCTCATAAATGGCTACACAGACCTTTCTAAAGAGGTGGAGGAAGAGGTAAATTCACAGCAGAAACATTTTAGTAAGTAAGGTATTTTATCAAGAAAATTATTACGAAATGTTACTATTAATTTTATTCTAGGAATTGAGAGACGTATTGTATTTATAGGATATGTGTGTGAGTGAAGTAGACGAATTGGATCCAAGGGGTACATTCACTTACGTCCGTGTAATTTCATTTGGTGTCGCACTGTGGGCAGGCTCATACGTCTGAGGTTTGATAATAAGGATCCTTTAAGCACTTTAACTATACCGAGCAAGTCTATGATGATCACATCGTAGTGCATTGGCGCGGCAGAGTACATTTTATTTTGTCCAGGCCATCAAATAATGGTCCTTTCTCCATCTTCTTCGCGCTCATGCTCGTTCCATCCGGAGTTGAAAGCTCAGTGACACAAATGGGATTCGTGAGAAGGTCGACGAGAACAACCGGTATATTCCGTTGCAAATAATCGCTTCTTCCATTTACAGTATCCATCATTTCAATCCTGTAGTTTTTCTCTTTTATTATTGTCTTCTACCGGTGGGTGTCTCGTTATTTGACCGACAGATTTATTAATTATCTTTTTCTGATTTTGGCTTCTTAAAAGTGTCAATCCGTCGACATTACCGATTAAGTCTACACTGTGAATCAAAATGCGAGAGGACATTATTTTTAATCACATTTTTCTGACACCAAGAAGATATAATTTAGACTTAAGAATATTAAGACGAAACTTCTAAAATGTAAAACTCTTGGAATGCAATGCATCGAATAGATGTGCGGGATCACTTCAAATATCTCTTTAAGCTCGATAATACTCCAAGACTGTGTGCAATGAGTTCCTCGATTATTTTACTGACATTTATTATCTAAACTCATATATTTACGTTTACTACTGAAACCCTTGAACCGCTAATGAGTTTTTAAAACTATTATTTTACATGTGGCCAAACAACTTCTCACTTTGTTTTTCCGAATCGGGCGCTTCAGATTGAAGTTTTGAACAAATAAATAATTCGGTAAACAATCTATCGGGCATAATAAAAAATTTATTAACATCAATGAATACGAATGAAAAAATTGACGATGCTGTCTCAAAAAAGAGAGATATTAAATTTTTACTGAGGTAAGTTATTGCGAAAAAATAATATGATTTTATTCTTTTTGTTACCATTTATGTACTTTATATGGACGCCAGTGTCGCCGCACATGGAGGATGCTACAAGTTGGAATGCTCAGTTTTCCAGCGGAAACAATGGAAGAAACTAATGATGAGTAATAGGCTGCTTTGAAATTTCACTTTTGCATGAGCAAACCATCATCCAAGACCTTTGGAGGCTTATGGAGAGTCTGTTCGTCGTTATAATTCAGCTGGAAGATAGTTTTTAATTTAAAAAAAGGGAAGGCAAACAATTTCAAAGGAAGGTGGACCGGAAGCTCAAGTCACTGATCTTACGGAAGCAAGCATAAACGCCGCTGCCATCATCATAAAAGCAAATTGTCAAATAATGTTAACAGCATTATGAGGAAAATTGAAATTTTAATTGGTTGTTACCCACGCCTTGGTATCAGAAAAATTGTACGTAAGACATATTTGTGCGGGGTGAATTCCGAGACTGCTCATAGTAGAATATATACTATGCGATAAGAATGTACTGTTAATGCTCTAAAACAAATCAATTGCAAAAACATTCCAAGGCATAAGGCTGGATGTAGTACCACTACAAGGAAAGGCCCTTTCAGAAATTTGAAATTTTCGCTATTTGCCAGAAAAACTGCGCGTCTTACTAGAATCTGTCAAACTAAGAACCTACCATCATCATTCTGCACAATTAATAAGGCGAATGAAAATGTCATAATCACTATTTACTGAAAAATCCTCTAACACATTTGAGCAGGAATATTTGAATTTCCCCTTGGGACCACAATGCTGAAAAGTAAGGAATGCCATTCCTTTATCTATCATCGAAAAGTTATGATTACTTTGCCATTCCCTTGTTCAATGAAGTTATGACGTAATGCCTTAAAACGTTTTGCGAGGGAGTGCCTAATAGAAACGTTTAGGAAGGAGGGGATCTTTGGGGTGTGGAAGAGAGTGGATCAAAAGAAAGACGAAAATAAAGATATAATGGGGATTTGTCGCGTCTATTTCATGTCGCATCATTATCGACGGCGAGATTTGTTTCGAACCAATGTGTTCGTTTATTATTTCCTTCCCCGATGCTTTCAAAGAAGCTCTCGAAACATAATACACCGCAGATAAACTTAAGAAAAGTCCCCGTCCCGTGTTTGCTGTTTGTAGCAACGGACCGAAATGAGAGAATAGAGGACAAATATGAATCGTGAGGTGCCAAAAACGAAGGAATTGATATGTAAACAATCTGAGGGGGAAAGGAGAAAAATGTTTTTGTTCCTCCCGCATTCGAGTGGGGAGAAGACCAGGGGAGCAAGTTGATAGGACGTCGAAGGAATAAGTGTGTGTCCAATGAGATGAGCAGAGGCGAAGCTGGAGAGGGGGTGCGGCCATGCTAAGAGGCAGAAGCGTCTCCATGTGGCCTTGGGGCTTAGGCGTGGTAAAGTGTCCTGCGTGGACTCCTGACAAATGACGTCAGGTCACGTGGCCTGGTGACCATTTTCTCACGTTTCCTTGGGGAGGAACATCAAAAATACGGTATTCACGCTATTACCCCCCGACGCCTCGAAAGAATCTTGGAATTGCGGAGAACCAAAAGATTAGTGAAAACTTGTGGAGCGCGGAAACTTTGTAACTACGCAAGATGATAAATGTAAACAGAAAGGTTTTTGAGATGTGGGTATGGATGATGTATGGAAAAAGTAAAATGGACGAAAAGGCAAACAAACGTAGAAGTGCCAGACATTGTGGGGAGGATAGTTGAGAATATCAAAAGGAGGCAGGAAAATCTTCCTTCCCGACTCCTTTCCTCCCAGGTCCATACCCTTATCTACGCTGATGATTGCAAGATTTACAGGAAAATTAACAACACTTATGTGTTTTCGCTTCAAATTACGTTACATAAAATTCACCTATGGTGTGGCACCTGGAGGCTTAAATTAAACCCTGGAAAATGCAACATCATGACTCTTGCTCTGAAGAAAAAACCCTGATGTTGGACAACTCAATTAACTCAACTCCCTTAAATAAAGTAAGAACCATGAAAGACCTTGGTGTTTTAACGGACCATAAACTAAATTACTCCGACCACATACAGACTGTAAAGAATAAAGCAATATCTCTATTAGGCCTTCTTTACCGCTTCACAAAAATTAAAGATCCAATTGCACTTCATTCTTACTACTCAACAATTGTTCCTCCCCATGGTATCATATTACTCCCCAATTTGTTCCACCTCATCCCCAACTAATCTTAAATCCCTCCATTGTATCTCTCACTTATTTGCCGAAATAGTCAAACACCGAGTCCCGCATTTCCGCAATGTGTCCTCAAATGCTGTTCTGTCTTCCTTATCCATTTCTAGTGCCCAAAGGTGGAGACTAAAAGCTGATTTAAAACTCCTCCATTGACAACCATAAACTCGACTATTGATTGCCCTGAACTGCTCTCTCTCTCTCTTCAACTTCAGAATACCAACTCGACCCACCCGCACCCACTCCCTACTCCATCTCTTCCTATTCCTAGAATACCTCTCACCAAGCGTTCATTTTTATTTCGCCTCTCCTCCCTTCTACATTCACTCCCTCACACTGTCGATCCTTTTCATTTATCATGGAACAATTTCACCACCCGAGCTACCATCCCAACTTTCAACAAATTAAATTTTTCCCCGGTCCATGCACGGTTCTCGTTGTTATTGTTATGCTGTTATTGTCTTTTTGTCCTCTTTTATGTTTATTATATTTTTCACTGTAAATAGGCGCTACTGCATTTTGTGAATAATGATTTTAAATTAAATAAATAAATAAAAGTGTGTTGTGGGGAGGATGTTAGGCAAGTATGGAAGAGGAAGGAAAAGAATGGGCACGCTGGAAAGAATGAAGGGGGATAAATTGGATGTGGAATTGAAGAAGGGTTTATTTTAGTGGGATCAGGTTGTCATTGGGGTGGGGTTAAGAAATTTGAAAGCATTAACTTTGTGTCTATTTAAAACTGACCTTAAGTAGGTTGATAAGTACATAATAATGGGGAACAGAGGAGAGAGACCTAATGTGAGACTTCCCTCAGGGAGGATGAAAAAATGTCTCTCACTTCATTACACCAATTGCATCATTAAATTTATTTCGACCTAGGTTTCGTTTCAGCGTAACACCTTCAGGTTGGCTGGGTACTGTCACAATATTCAGCCTGTGTCCATCCGAAATCTGCCTTAAATACTAGAATACCAATGATTACTACGTAATTATTAACTATCGATATGAACATTTTCATAAATAGTTCTCCAAAGATAATTTATGGAAAATGATTGCTCAATGAATGAAAACTACTACTATTACAAGTGCATCTGAGAAAGGTATATTGCGTTTTGGAGATGCGTAGGAGAACAGTGCATTAAGAGGAAGTTTAAATAGGTATTTCCAACCCAGTCCTCAAGAATATATGGCGGGTTTATTCCGACAAACGGTGATTCATTGACGAGGCTTTAGAAGAGCATTTTTAATATTAAAAAAAATTATAATGTCGTGCCTTTCCTGTATTTTTTTGCGACTATGGAGATTTGAATAATGGTGGGAGTGGTTTCAATTTATTTATTTTTTCCCACTTATAGGCGCTTTGGAAGAGGCGCGGGCAGAATGGCAGATGACCTTTATACCTTAATACATATGTGGGTCAAACACGCAATTTTTATTCTTGAGTCTTGGGGTCGAGTGGCGATAAATTATCCGTGTTTGTTTTTATTAGTCCGGTATCTCCACCCCTCACTCCCATTGGTATCAAGAGATGGAATTCAAAAAATCGAGGCGGGGTGTTGCGATGTCGGAGGAGATGAAAGTCCTCGCGTGCCTTCCATTATTGCCGTACATAAGTCAGAGCAACTTTCGGACTAATTTTTAATTCGTATCTTTGCCGAAATTATTATACTCGTATCTATCTCTAAAATATTTCTCATTGGCCAAGCATATTTCGGCTATGCAAAATATTCACATCTTTATTATAACTCCTCTGCTAAGTCATGACGAAGTAGGCAGCCGATTACATATTAACTGCTTAATTATGAGAGCATGACATCGAAAACGCAGAATAACAGGAACTAAACTAGTTATATTTTTTTCCTGCCTCAATAAATTTTCCACTCACACGGGGAAAAGCCTCAGAATGACGTCCATATTTTAAATACAATTTTTACAGCACGAACTAATTCATCCTCATTCCTAAATTGCTTAGCTCAATTAAAAAAACTTTTCTATGCCAATTTTTTGCCTGTACATGATGTCTAACAATTTATTTGGTTGCTAGAAACACTTGATATATGAATATTATATCCGTTTATATTATTTTAAAGAAACGTACAGTGGGATCTTTTCTGACATCAATCCAAATTTTCATAAAGCTCCGGAAGATGACATCTCTGTCAAATAAACTCCGAACTCGAAAATCAACAGGCTTAAAAAATACTACAGTTCGATTAGGAATCCGTGTATTTAGTCTGTTTTCTTATATATTTATTAATAATGGAATTCACTGAACCATGCCATATGCTATGCTATGAACGACTATCGGCCTAGAAAAGTTCAGAAGTCCAAGGTAATATACACGTTAAGATGCGTGTCATTAATGCAATTTGCACGATGAAATAATGAAGACACACCATTCAGAGGTGTACGAGGATTTTGAGCGAGGATCTTACTCAGGATCATAAATGTCCCTATTCCACGCGTACCAATAATATACGCCATTGTCGTTCACCAATTGTTGTTCGAGTTGAAAAGAGAGCTTTCCCCGCTCAGGTACATCTTCGAATTGCTATGAACCAGTACATTTAAAAATGAGTCGAAGGAAATGAGGATATAAAGCGTGAATATTAATTTTTGAAAACATAATGTCAATTTGAAACGAAATTCCATTTCTGGTATGAGAGTTGCGTACCTTGAGCTCAAGCACTCGAATGTATTTACTTCAATACCGAAATACAATGATTTAAAGAACATACTAATATTTGAATCAATAAGTTTGGCATTCAGTGAAAATATTCTTCGTTCTTCGTAGAAAGGAAGGTGTGTATATCTACGAATGTTGGTGGACATGAGTAATACTCACACGTATAGATTTTTATTCAAATGCATATATGAACTAATATTTGTACATAAATGACTGGTGCTATGTCACCTACCACCAAACGCCCTTGCGGTGACTTGCGGGGTATTGTGTGGATGCACATTAACCGTTTGACCATATTTCCCCAAAAATTAATAAAAGACTGGCATCGATGGAGGATAGTTTTGCTTCTTGATGGTCTATTTAGTGTGACTCGTTCAAGATTACTAAGCCAGATTTCTGAGCAGTAAAATCTGAATTTTTTGTTGACCTTGAAAATTCTATTTTGATTTTCTACACCCCTTTGGGTTCCCTGAAATGTGTTAGGTTACAAAGAAACTGTCAAGGTCGACAAAGGTTCCTAAACCACAACCTTTTATGCATCCGTACTTCTACACTTGTCGAGTGAAATAATTTATTGACCAACTGCCGGTATTTTCCAAATCAACCACTTAGTGAATCCAAAGAGTACTAGAATAGTACATTAATGTATCATACCAAGAGTATGCGATGAAACCTATTTGAGTTGAAGCCCAAAAATCGAATAGACCCCACGATGGCGTGAGGTGTTTTGTATTATCAATTTCCGACACCTGTTTTGTCGACTTGAGTGCCAGGAAATGAAATTCTTGTTCTAGGGCTGAATATAAGCGGCATTCCAAATGCTTTACGTTCCGCATATTTGTATTGAATTAAAATGATGGATACGATAATAAGAGGAGGTGCAGAGAGCCAAGAAATGCTGACGAAAGCCGGCAGGACGAGTGAAAAGAGGAGATTGATGCGCCTCTCGAAAATGCCATCGAGGATATACGCTCAAGAGGGAACCTCCTTCGTGCCCTCCTCTTAATAACTCCGAGGAAGTTTAATAGCAGTCTCTTCTCTCTCCCTCCCTCTCTCTCTTCCTTGAACATTGGAGGAAGAGTCAGAGCGAGTGGTCTGACACGGCTACATCATTTCGCTCCTTCCTAGGAGGACTCTTAAAATATAGTCCCCTTAAAGTTATTTTGTATGTACAAATTCTGATTGAGAAATTTAGCAAACTTCCGGGAGATAGATGAATGCCATGTATCTTGCGGTAGGGCTTGGTGCCACAAATCTGGTACTTCTTAATGTGTTTCTTGGACTCATTATTTTTTTCCAATAAACTCTGCTTATAATTTCACTTTTCAAACAATGATGTTGTAACTTGAATGCATGATGAACGAAATGCCTTTCGCCAGTTGGACCTGTTGTGTGATTTATTATGTCGGGGCAGTAAGAGGACCTTTTTTGTATACGGAGGATCGGGGTCAAATCTATTCTAGAAATAAATAAATTCATATTACATGAGACATATAATACATAACTTGATGCAAAATAAAGACACTATGTTCTCATGCAAATAATAGGGACTTCAAACCGTAATTACGTCATAGGCTAGTTTTTTTCGGATCACTATTAGGACTCTGCCGGTTATCGAAAGTTTCATCATAGATTTCGAATAATAATGGCATGAGTAATAACAGGTACTTACGCAAAGGAAAAAATCTATGAATTACTAGTGATATGAAACAATTTTTGAGGCAAATATCACTCATTCAAGTAATTTATTTCTCTCGCACATTTATACATTTCGGAAATAACACCAAGACCGAATCAGAACTTAATAGACCATGAATTCATTTCGAGGCTTAAACCCAATTAGCAAATGTGACATCCTGGCAGATTTTAATAAGGTGTTATTAATATGGCCATGTGTAAGTCTAGAATGCAATTTATCAAGAACAAAAACTTGTAAAAGGTAAAACACTCGAGAGTAAAAACCGTAGGGTACGAGTAATTATTAATGTTGAAACACGAAGGTGGCGATTCGGGAATTCAAAGCAGCTGGAGGCAATTATCTCGACTCAAGCCCACAATTTATCTTAGTAGCCGAGGACGGCAATCGATGAGGAACGGTGTATATATTTTTACTAAAAGCTAAGATAACTTTACACATAAAAAGTTTCATGGTCGCACACCTTTTCAAGAAAATATTTGGTTTATTTTTTTACTATCTTGAACCTAGCACGAAAAATATATAGATAAGTAGCAAGTGTTGGCTTAGAATTTAAGTAATTTCCCTTCGTTTTTAGCTTCAAGAATAAGATATGAGAAAACTTTAAATCCAATACCGGCAATATACAATATCCGGCATGTAGATTAGGATGACTGGAATTTGAAATCTAAAAAGCTTCACGAGCGGTTGTCCTGAAATCTTATATTTACTTTTATATACGTTAATATATAGTCCAAAGAAACTCAAATATTACCAGGATCTACGACAAACTTTCATACTTTGTGCATTGGGATTTTTAAGAGCAAGCTGCTGCTTGAAAAACATTCATGACTCTCAATTTCAGATGCAGTTTTTGCAAAATCAGACACCTGATTTTCATCTACATTAGAGAAATATGCATGCAACTTTGAAGTTGAGTTCTAATACCGTCAACTGATAAAAATATTTTTTTAAATGTTTGCACGGGCTTCATGTGCTCATTTTAATACTAACGGTGCATCAGGAAACATTTTTATTAAATTTTACACCTCATAAATCTACAATACATGACCTTGAACCTTGAACTGTATATTTCGTCAGGTTAATATTTCCCGAAAATTTTTCACTGTTATTACATACCGGTAGAACGCGAAGACTCACGGCACGTATATTAAGAAATTATAAGCCTCCACTAGAAAGTTGACTTGGTATAATATAAACATGCTAACAGCAGCTTCCTTGCGGAGAGTGAGCAATATTTATTAAGCTTTCACCGGAGCGATCGAAAACTAATGCATGCTGATAAAAAGGGAAGTGTGGCTGAACACATTCTTTCCTTTCTAATGGTTGTCTAGAATTAACTGATGTATTTCAGGGCGTGAGAACGTTAAGAACATAAGATATTTTCAATATTCAAACGAATTCTTGTCGAATATTCCTATCAAAATTGTAGAATTTGGTCGAAAATTTCGAGAATTTGTCTTACAGTTCAGATTGATCATTGGCCACGTTGCCGGAATTGATTTACTATCTACTACTTAACGATCACGGTGAGAATTGTAATATTTAATAGGTACAATGACTGGCATCGTGATGCTAATACCGCGCTAACAAGCACGAAACGACAGTAGTAGCTACTAACTTCGGGTATGTGCCTTACCAAATCCAAGTGCCAATACCGGAAAGGGAAGAGATTGAATTAAAGAGATGAAAATGATGCAATAAAGATTATACTCAAGTGTATAAGAAAAATTAGGGACAATAAGGGACACTACAAGAAATACGTCCAATGAGTCAAAAATAAATCTCATGTTTCAGTTAAAAATGCTACCAATACATAATATGACCATTGTGGGCACATTTTTTCTATAAAATAAGAGAATGCCACTTTCTCATTAGCTAATTAGGGGAAATAATATACTCAAGTTGATTGCGAAAGAGAATCTAACCATTTTTTACCAAATGCATCATAAGAACCACCTGGTTTACACAATACATAGTTTAGCACTTCCTCTTGCCTCTAGGCATTAACTCAGCAAGCGAATTCGAAACTAAATATCATTTTGTATTGTATTCAGAGGGAAGGTAAAATGACATAGCTTTGAGAAACAGATCTTCTGTCTCTCAAACTTGAAACATTCGAAATTACATTGTAATTTGTGCATTGCATTTTTTTGTCACGCAATTTTTATTTAGTTGTTCGACTTTCGATATGAAAAACTATTTTACGGAAAAATTGATCAAGTATAATAATGCAGAGAAAATTAAACCCTTTTATACCATGATCGAGATCTCAAAATTAGCACACTGATACCGAGTTTAATGCTTTCCGCTTCATTACTTCTAAATTCAGTTTCACTAATGGCACAATCCGAAGTTAAACTTTAAATTTTTCAAACTGTAAGGGACGGAAAGAAAGCTTACTATCTTACATGCTATTATGAATTGAATCTTTAAGTTTGTTGACGTGAGAGCAAGACGTTGAGTAACGTGGATTTGTATCAGGTGCAAAATCGTATGCTCACAATAATCTCGAAACTCTTAGTTATCCAAGGGCACTCCGCAGGGCACTCTTGGCGGGATACGCGCACGTGCTACGAGCGCGTGGGACGGTGACGGATGCGAGGGAGCGCGAAGGAGCTGTCGCAACGCGAAGTGACAACGCTCGCGTAACGTGTTACGCGGCCGAGTTCGTAACTGCCGAACGTTACCTTTTATTGAAACCGATGACGTCTTCGCATTCTCCGGACGCAAGGACGCGGTTGAAAATGAGCTCCTCCCACCTCACAACCGACACCTCTCCACCCTCGTCTTCCTGTGGGTGAAGCGAGCGTGCGGAGAGTGGTTAGGGTTTGTGAGAGGAACGGATAGGAGGGTGGGGAATGTGGGGGGGGAGAGAGAGGGAGGAAGGGGGGTGCGTCGCGAGCGGCGGATAGGGTGTTGGAAGGACGCACGCGAAAGCGACCCACCGCAAAAGGTGAGGTTCTCGCGAGCGCCATGGGCTCATTGCGAGCTGGCAGGGATCGAAACTCATCCGCGGCGGCGTCTGTCGCAATTTCATTTACATTTTATTTGTCTCGAGGAGACTCGATGATGGTTGACTCACTTCCTCCCACCGTCCCCGCCCGACAACCATCCACCTCCCTTCCTCCCCTCTCCTCCCCCTGGCCCCGAAACCTCCACTCATTTCATACAAGAAGACCTCGCCCTCGCCGGGATTCTTCTCTCTTTCCCTTTCTCTCTCTCGAAATAGAATTACGTGAATTAATGAACGCAGAAAATGGAGATAACACATTTCGCTCGCGGGATAATGCATAATGCACTCGGGGGCGTAATGTCTTTGATGAAAAGAGTTTCAAATTATTTTCTTTTCACCGCTTCAGACCGACGGTTAATTTATTACGAGCGTGCGTGTGAGTGTGTTCACGCGGTAATGATGACGACCGTGCAGATTCAGTTTTGTGCCTTTTTTCATTGTGATTCATCACAACTTGAATTCATTATGATCCTTTTTGTCAACCAGTTTGCTATACTATTTTTTTTAATCATTCAATAGAATGATAGAACAGCAGTCCTAAGTAGCAGTGATGCATAATTAAAATGAGTTTTGAGTAAGAGTCTTTGATCTTTTCAGACTTCCGAGAGATTAGTTGCGTAGTTTGCGGCTTCACGACTAAATAAAATATTCGGCTATGATAAACCTTACCAAAATTTACATACGTTAATTCGGTGAATTTTGTTGTAGTCATCAGTGGCAATTAGAAGCAGTAGATTAATTATCAATGCCACTCGAGACGGGGATAGTTAGGTTAAGAAAATGCACAATATTTTGAGGAGAAATTATTATTAAAATGCATTGGAAAGAAAGAAAGAGATCATTTCCGAATAGCGTTACTCTAAATAGTACTCATGCTGAAAGGTGAACGCAGATGTTGTAATTCGTGAAGGAAAGATTAATAATAATACATTATGAAGGATTGTCAAAAACAAAGAACGGAGTCGTAGAAAGAGATGTCAAAAAGTTTATTTTTAAAATAAGATTATCTGTTTTTATGAGAAGATTGGGAGGAGATGACTGACGTTATACATGATTTACGGCCTATAGTTTTTTTAACTGCTCCAAAAACTCAAAAAACAAGAATTTTTATTTCCATAGGCTGAGTATAAATCAAATGCAATGGCTTTTCACATAATGCGGGTAAAGTATCCGTGCAAATGAAAAGATATTCTACCAGTTAAGTGAAATTTAAGTTTATTTAACTTATTTGGAGAACACTCGGATGACATTTTACAACGAATTTTTTCTATTCTATTGCCATTGGCATCATAAAGGAGTGATGAGGTCTCAGGCGTGATGTGGTGGAAGCGTAACATATTAAAACCACAGGTATTGCAATTTTCCACTAGATATTTTATTTCGACACTACCGGTTTCGATGTTTTCACATCATCATCAGGTGTGAGCACAAGTGCGTATCTTCTTCACATATATAGTTGCAACAAGGGGTGGGGGGGTTGAAGGAGGGAAAAAAGGGGGGGGAGAAAGGGGGGAAAAGGAGACAGGGGAATTCCATGAGGGGAAGGTTGAAAGGAGGAGTCAAAGAGGCGGGGAGGAACAGTGGGAAATCCAAGGGGTGGTGGTGGAGGTTTTTGGGGGGGGCCATACTGAGAATTAACAATACGACAACCGGATTAGCACAGATAATGAACATAAACACTTGAGCTGTAGAGGGCCCCGCCGCAGTGAAGGGCCGGAACAATCAGCCCGTGGGCCTCGCGGGTGATGTCCCGTGGCGAGGGTCGTTGCTCCGCTAGCTGGACGACGTCCTTAGGACGCCTGCGGTACGTCGGGGGATCCGTGGTGTTTTCCATCGACTCCATCCGGGGAATCGGAAGAACGGGGAGGGGGGGGCAGGGGTGGACGTTAACGGGGAGGAAGTAGGAGGGGGGGGGTTCAAGAGAAAGGAAGGTTAAAATTGGGGAAAACTATTGGGGAAAATTGATGGCTAGAAGGGGGGAGTGTGAAGTGACAAACACATCATTAAGGAGGGGAATTCCTTTAATTGTGTGTTGTATTATTTCACACTGTTCGAGTGCGTCCAACTTGCGCCCTTTCGTTTGTAGATGTAGCACTTTAAATTCGAAGTTGCAGTGATGGCCTGTATCGATTATGTGTTTCGCGAGATTAGAGTTCGTGTTGTCTGCATAAATTCCTCTTCGGTGTTCCTTGATCCGATTGTCAAAACTCCTCCCTGTTTGACCAATGTAACTGGCCTGACACTCGCACTCAAGCATATACACCCCACTCCTTTTATTCTTGTCGATCGGGTCCTTAATCTGGCTTAAACACTTGGATAGTGTTGATGGAATGTAGAATGAAATTCGGAAATTGTCCTTGGGGATGGCTTTGGTAATTTTGTATGAAAGATGGTTCACGAACGGAATTTTGCACCATTTCCGATCTAACTTGTTCGTGTCCTGTGTGAGTGTAGTGCAGATAGAGGTGGCATGTTTTCTTCTTTTCTTCTTGAGGAGCAAATCAATGAGGTTGGCGTTATACCCGTTGTTAACAGCAATGGTTTTTATGATGTTTACTTCACGGTCCCAGTTGTCCTGGGACATCGGGATTCTAATGAGTCTATTTATCATGGAGTGGAAACTGGCTAGCTTATGGGATATAGGGTGGCACGAATCTGACGGAATTACTTGATCTGTGTAGGTGGGCTTTCTATAGATTTTGAAGGTATGTTTTTGGTTATTTAGGCCTATGGTTAGGTCGAGGTAATTGATTTCGTCTTCCACACTTTTTTCCATAGTGAAATTAATGGCTGAGTGTAAGGAGTTTAACAACTGATGGAACTTCGTCAACTGTCTATCGGTCCCTGTCCAGCCGCATAAAACGTCATCCACATATCTGAACCAATAGAGGACATTATCTACTAATTTATCTTTGCCATTAAATATCTTTTCTTCTAAATTGTCCATGAAAATTTCTGCAAGGAGAGGTGAGAAGGGTGATCCCATAGCTAAGCCTTCTTTTTGTCTATAGTATTTGTTATTAAAGAGGAAATAATTTTGATCTACGCACACCTGAAGTAACTTGCGTAATTCACTGGTGATATCCGGGCTGATGTTGGCCTTTGAAAGTATGTCATGAGCGTATAGTATCGCCTCATGCGTGGGAACGGATGTGAACAAATTACAAACGTCAAATGATACTAACTTCACAGTTGTTGGCATGTTGATATTTTGGAGTTGTTCCACTAGATTGACTGAATTTTTAATCCCATATTTAGGTTTGAAGTTTGACATTTGGCGGAAAATTGAGTTTAACTTAAAGGCCAGCTTGTGTGTTGGCGAATTGACACTCGACACCACTGGTCTGATTGGCACGTCTTGTTTATGTAGTTTGGGTAAGCCGTACAGTCTTGGGGGTAATGGGTTCATATTCAACAGGGAAAATTTTTCTTTATCACTAAATAGAGTTTTGCATGAAGTGATAGCGTTTTTTACCAGCCTTTGATATGAAGGTGTGGGGTCTTTTAGTAACATCTCGGAGTTGGTAGAGGCAATGAAGTTTTCACACTTGCTGATGTAGTTTACCGTATCCATAATCACTGTGGAATTACCTTTGTCGGCCTTGACGACTGCGAGTTCACCCTCCTTAATTACTTTTTTGAGGATCTTGAGTGTCAGATCTTCTCGCACTGGACGGGGGGTGTAGAAAGGATGCTTTTTTATGTCTGCTGAGATGATGTTGGCGATGAGCTGCTTGGTTCCAATCGGTTCACGAGACAGGGCTGTATCGCAGTCAGCCGCTAGGTTGATCGAAAAAGTAAATATCAAAGGGAGCATGGGAGCAACGAAGTTGTAGACATCCGATGGGTCAGTAGGACAGGCGACGTGTGACAAAATAAATCTACCTACCTATTCAAAACAAACAAAGCTTAATGGCTTAATAGATAACCAAACAAAAACGAAAGAACATGATTGGGTCGTGTCGAACGCTTGCTCTCAGGGGAGCGGACGCTGTCGTACACGTGCCACGCACTCATGTTCGTGTCACTTATATTCGTACACTATATAGAGACTATGTTCCTAGACTATAGCTTCCATTTCGCCCCCTCACCGAAAGAACAGAAATAAGAAAATTTTTCGCGCTATCGGTCCCAGAGGACGAGGACGAAAGATTGAGGAAGGCATTGAGGAGAGATCATGTGACGTCCACCGGGGTTGATGACGATGGGAGAGGACAAGGAGAGTTGAAGTTCTGGGTTGGCGCGCACTGATGGGATAAGCGGAAGGTATAGAGGATACTCCCCGGGTTGTGGGGAGAAAAAGAAAGGGGTTGGTTGATGGGCGGAAAGGGAGTCGTGGTTGCGTTGGCAGGCGGTGAATGGGCCAAAGGAGGTTAGAAACTTCGCTGGGGAAAAAAGCGACACCCTGCGGGACCGATCGTAAATCTCTGCGGGTGGACGGAGAACAATACCGTTGGGAGTGAAAGGCAAGAGGGGTGGAAGGACCGCGAGGGAAGTAGAGGGTGTGTGTGTGTGGATGGGTGCAGGGAATAAGGCGAAGGAGGAGAGTCTGCGAGGAGGGGGGTGAAGGGAGGAAGGCGGAAGACCCACGGGTTAGGAACGGAAAGGAGAGATAATGATTGCTATTCCCACGATTGAAGAGATCAATGTTCTCTCCAATGGGAGAGACGGAACTAGAGAAAGGGAGAGAGGGCAGTGATGGTGCCCACGGGGCTTGCGGTCTCTCCTCGCCCTCGCTCGGCCCTGCCAAAAGGAGTCATAGGTGGTGTTTTCCCATTATGAATCGAGATTATGGAGACTAATTGATTTACAAATGATACTATTGCAGATTTCAGCAGGGGAGACCCATTGATCAGAGTACTGGCATAGTTCGCTCCCATCTTCTCAATGCAATGATGGTGAAAAGAGTATGGGCGTGTCGAATAACGTTGATTGCATCGACGATGGGATGCAGTGCCGAAGAATGAGTTCCAATGAAATGTGAGCTCCCCTCTTATTCAGACTTACTGTGCGTTCGTCCCTTTAGAAAGTGTTTTCCACATACTCTTCACTTTGGCATCAAACCACAGTAAATTGCCCCAAGCAAATGTTTGAGGAGCCTATGAGCAAAACTTTCCAATTCCTTTAATGATGAAAAAATGTTATAGGTTTTGCATGTGCTACGTACAAGGAATCCCAGTGCCATTTAATTGTGAACTAGTAACCGGCTTATCTCATCACCATCCTAAATTATGAGAAGCCGAATTGAAATTCAGAAACTAACCCAGATTTTGGAAACTGCCTTTAAATTGCATCAATAAGGACCGTCGAATCGACAGCTGGCCCTGATTTCTGTAGTATCTGCTGAATCTACTTATTTTCTCATCGCTAAATGAAGTTCTCCTTCACCATTGGTCTCTATGGACTCATTGTTCTGCTAACTTCAGTTAGGTGTTTTTTTCTCTCCCAAGGTATCAGCTTTAGCGGCGAAAGTAGACATACTTCAAAGATCATAATACTCGTGTTTGGCCGAACAATAATGGAAAAAATTCCCGGTTTAAGTTTTTCTAAAATTAAAAAAATCTTTTTCTGAGACATTTTTCCAACAAATACCTAAATTTCAATGCGGGAGTTATCTTTTTTCTCGGATTAATATCTAATGGAATCGTCACACATATGAAAGGTATATCTTGAACCCCTTCACATCGGATGGAAATGTTGCTCATTGACTGTGTTGGAGTAATTTGAAATTTTTTAACAAAATAAATGAAGTGTCGTTCATCAACCATTCCTCACACTACCTCCTTCCAAGCATAACCCCAATGCGATATTTAAATTTTAATTACCCTCTAGCCCTACACACTAATCCATCCTTCCCTAACCCCTAAAATCCCTATTCCTAGGGTCAATGTTACACATACGCATCCCGATTCCGAGAAATTGTCTAGATTAAACCTGATAATGAGACGTGACATCGGAATATATTTTATTAAATATAGTACCATGGTAAAAGAGGAAATCCTTATTTCAATTCAAAATGTCTGTCTACAGTTTTGAGCAGTCTAATATCAAATTCAATGATAGTTTATAATTATCTTACTGACTCTCTCTGATCTTTTCGGCTGCACCAGCTGTACACGTACCCGACTGAGGTTGGTGCTTGATGAGGCTTACGCAAAAGTAAGCTTCAGGCAGCAAAGCATAATGCCTAATTATAATAAATGAATATTCATCGGCTCAACCGCAAGCATTAAAAATAATCTGCACACATAAAATTCGATTGAACTAAATAATGAAATAAATTCACACTGCGGCGCTCCACTAAATATTCCTCCAAAGTGAAATAAATTATTCCTACTTTTATGCGCCCTTCGAAGATAGGTCAGTAATATCAGTGTTGAGATTTATATTTTCACGGAACACAGTTTCCTGAACCCTTATCCATCTCTTCCCTTAATATAATTGTCAGGCTCTGAAATTTAGAACGCTGAATTCCTGTGCGCCACCTTAGCGAATGAAAAAAATTCAAGCAAAAAACCTAGCTTTATGCGTCACTGAAATTTTGCCCTTTGGCGTCTCGTAAGATACTCGAAAAAAACGAACGGGCCCCCATACGTGCATCCATACGTTCTCGCTAACACGCGCATTCACGCATACCAGTTCCCACACCAACACCACCTCCCGGTGGCTCTACAAAATGGGGAGCCAGCCGCTGGGAGGTCGGCTACGACGATGGTGAATTGGCGGATGGAGCGATCCTAGTTGGGAGAGAGGGGGGAGGACGGGCAAAGAGAGAGAGAGAAAGCAATAATGCCCACGAATGTGTAGAAAAAAATGATTTACAAAAATAAGACGTGGCCGAAAAATTGCCGCGACGAATCACCGGCACTTCACTCACCGAATCCCCTCCACGCTCCCCCGCGAGCCCTCACGCCCGCCCGCGTGGTCCCCTTTGGAAACGTCGGCGGGACCAAGAAACCCCTCCACGACGGCCCCCATATACCACTCTCGCCCGGCATCGCATGCGCATACATTACGTATGGTTATTATACACATGCGGAGGTGGGTGAGCGGTGGTTGCGAGGGATGCGGCTGGAAGGGGCTCCGAGGGGTGAGAGGAGAGATTGTGACTCCAGATTTGAGGTTTTAGCGTTACGAGCGTCACGGATAAACGCATGACCATGAAATACCATAAAAACGAACGCGGTTCTTCGAAGTCATTCATACCCTCTCGGACGAGATACATCTCTTTCCACCATCATGCGAAATAGGAGTAATTAAATAATGAAAAGAAGATGCCGTAAATTTAACGCCTCTCAACCGGTCAAGAACGAATAAAAAACTATGTGATTTCATAAAACTTAATTTTTAACTCTGATTTCATTCCATGTCTTTTGTACCTAATAGCATATATTGCGTCATATCTTGAGTGCAGCGTTCTGGTAACACGTGAATAAAATATTTTCCAAACAACATCCACATCTATCATGAGCTTCGAAGGCGTGGATTAATGGATAGCTGAGGGAAACAATGCCGAGGCTTGTATATTGCTCTTCCGGCTTCATGCTTCGTGACTATCACAAACTCACGATCAACGGACAAAACCAACATTCCTATCCGATTTTTGCTGCATGCATTGGGGGTGTAAAGGATTGTTTCGCACAGGTTTCCATCGTGGTAAAAAAATTCAGCACTTTAGATCCCCCGATAGTAACGATTTCGCACCTCAACTTCAATAGAAAAAAACACGTAATCTTTATATGATTCTCCAGATCAAGGATGTTTCGGAACCGACAGACCTCTGATATTTGCTGTATGTGATACTATTGACGAAACTGATTGCCCGGATCAGTAACGTCTTTGTGGGGTGATGAACAGTTTTTACGTCATATCATCCAGAATCAGCAGTTTGAAATCCGATGATAATATACGTTGGGCTACCATTCGGTTTGATTGGACGACCATTATAATACGGGTGTATATCGATTTTAAGCGAGGCATTTGCAGAACAGTCTTTGACATGCATTCTCGATAGGTGAAAAAACCCCAAAAAACTGTCAATCACGTTCCAATAACAAAAAACTTCACCGAATAAAAATAAGCGTCATAATAATAGAATTATGATATAGCAACTATATTTACTGTATTAATTTGTATGAATTGAAATTTTTCAATTAAAAATCAAATTGAAGGTGGTAAGTCACTAAATTTCACCTTTCCAAAGTGTAAAAAAGGCAGTCTGTTGAAGATTCGGCCACGTGGACTTCGCGTATCATAAGGAAACGCCGTCGGTACTCGGCTTTGTTCGTGAGACACGCTATGTTAACACTAAAAGAGCAATCGAAGCATCACCGCTACTCAAAATGATGCCCGCTCATTCGAATTCTCCCTCATACCAATCCCGAGAACCCCGTCTCCCAGCCCACTTTTGGAAATCGGGATGGGGCAGGCCTTAACCGTGGCGCTACTGGTGGTCGTCGAGTGGATGATATCCTTCGGGAAGGGCAAAAGACGGAGAAGAGAAGAGGTTCTTTTTTTACTGGAAAGAGCGGGAAGAGGGAGGAGAAGAAGAAGTATAAGGAGGCCTGAGGCCTGAAGAGTTGGGGAATGGGAGGAATGAGGCAGGTGGAATGGGTGGTAAGACACAAGAGTCTCCGGGCCGCTATACGGAGGTCAAGCCTTGAAGGCGCGAGGTCACACGTGGAGACGTGGGGAAAGGGAAAGAGAAGTGGTGAGGGAGGAAAGTGGGAGTGGAGAAGGACGGGCAAAGGGGAAGAGTAATATTTATTACGGCGTGACAGAGATATTCAGATGGCGTGACAGGGACATTCCGATGTAACGGAATAACATTTTTTAAAGTAACTATCATGCACCTAAGTAATATTGGCAATGCTTGCTTCAGAGCACAAATAACCGAAGAATCAAATGGAGAGCATGGTTAAAAAGATAAATATTCTTCAAAAGGAATAAACCATTATTTTTCCCCACACAAGTGTATTTAGAGTTAACTATGTGATGTGGTTTTCCCTTGGTTCGATGATTTCATTCTATCGATAATTCATTCATGTGAAATGGAAAAGAAAGTGAACTAACTGTATTTTAAGGCTGAGTGACATCAGCAGGTATCTGAACGAGCAAAGCTAAAATTTTAAAATATTCCTATATGAAATGAAAAAGCACAACAATCAAAAGAAGATTCTCGACAAGATAGGGAAATAATGATTTCAACGAGATAAATAAATAACGGACAAAGAGTTTATTAAATCATTGGATATCTAAGTGGGAATCGATGGAGCAGGACTAGTTAAGATAATGGTTAACTTGAATTTGTGAACGTTAGAAAAACTAAGATAAAAAGATACCGACAATTATAGCTACAAGTATGGCAAGATTAAGAAAAATGGCGACGGAAAATATGATTAGTGTCAGCATATGGTTAGTTCAAACATATCCGATTACTAAGTAAATGAAATAAGAAATGGTGTTGATTAATGTAAGGGAGTATATATATAGGGAGTATATATTCTCATTCTTTCTCCACTGCACTCATTCACTCAGCAACTTCACAACATGTGAGAAGTACGACAGGTAGTGTAGCGATAAAAATTTTCCATTCGAACTTCTCGACATATGAGGATAAAAATATAAAGTGAGAAATAATTGAAGGTGGAATATGATGCCAAAACTCAATTATTTTCCAAAGAGTACAATGTGTGTCATTAATATTTAGGCATTTTCTATATTCGAACACTGAAAGGAAGAAATGAAGAAAATTAAGTATGTATAAACCACCGGCACGCTATAAAAATGTTATAAGTGAGATTTCCCCTTAGTCGAATCTAATTAGACGAGACCAAAAAACTCGCCTAAACTTAACAAAATGTAGAACCTTAAGAGATATAATGTTTCTAACCAGATCAATTAGGTAACTCATATTTAGCAAATATTTAATTTCAAATACTTATTATCTTCTAAATTCCATTAATCACATATCACTATTAAATTGAGGGAACAGAATGGAATTACGTCAATACTTTTGTTCAAATGATAATTGGTGTACAATATAAAACCCGTCAAAATTACTATAAATGAACTTGATACGTTGTTGACGCTGATCATATGCTATTCACGGTATCATAGAAGCGGTTAAACATTTACTTATGAAATTGGTCTAGCATATAAGAAATCAAAAGAACTTTTTAGAGTTCGAAAAAAAAGAGAGAGAATATTTCGGGATTCCTCTCACCAAATATAATACGCAACCATTCATAAAATAAACACGACAGCTTGTTTCGATTAGGCTTCACGTCAGCCCCACTTCGAGACGCACAAATTATAAAAAAAAAACTATTCTCAAGGAGTAGTAGGTATTTGGCAATAGACTCGCCACCGGTGAAATGTTTTCGGTCGCGGGAGAAAGGTAGTTAGGGAGGAATAATAGGCAAAATTGAACGTTGAAACGTTCGTAGATGGAAACTAATAAGGGAGCAGGGGGGAGTAGGTGAAACCAGGGGTGAGAGGATGAGGTATGGGTGTAGGGGAGTGAGGTTGGGAGAAATGGGGAAGTAGATGTGCGGGGGAGGGGGAGAGGGGAGGGAGAGGGGTTGGGGCCGATGTGACGGCAGAGGTGCGATTGAGGCGAGAGGTGGCGCAGAATGGGGATTTACTGATGCGCGTCCACAAGTCAGGATTGTCGAAACACTCTTTTCGGGTGGCCGCGAGGAAGAGTGAGCGACGGGCTGGGAAGGGGGCGAAAGGGGTTGGATGCGGAGGACAGACGAGGTGGGGAGGGTCTCGGAGAGTGGGTTAGGGGAGGGAGATAGGGAGGGGGAGCGAGACAGGAATGTGCTGGGAGTCCGGGGCGGGAGGGAATGCGGGGGAGAGGCGGGATGAAGAGGCACGTTCCTAGCAGTGGGGCAGTAGGTTTGGTGCGGATTCGAGGTGGCGGGTCGGCACTTTTCTTTTTTTTTAATATTATTATTTTTCTCATTCTTGATAGCGTGAGGGGTTTCGAGGAAGAGACGGGGGTGCCGCGAAGAGAGAGCGGGGAAGGATTGGGGAGAGAGAGGGTGATGAGCATGGAAATATGAGATAGCGTGGAAAATTACATGAGATAGGAGAGATGCTTGGGGTAGATAGGATGGGATGTGGTAGAGAGTGGTGGTCGGGCAGTGAGAGCTCGCAATTTTTAGTCCATGTATGGGAGTTCGGTGCCTTACGTCTTAATCATATTGCGCACAAAAAGGAAAGCGCTTCACAACCTGCTTGAAACTTATGCGTCGGGGTGATTTTATGACTGTGTTAAACTTGTAACTAATTCCTTGAAATACGTTTTCTTAAATTTCGGAGTTTAAATGGCTTAGCCCGTCCACTGTTGTGAGTGAAAACACCGGAATGGAAAGTTGGAGGGTGAGGAATGGAATATGTTGAATAATTCCCAAGGTTCCGGCAGCCATTATTCGTCTAGTGCAGCAATGAAGCGGTCACTGAACGCGCTCTGGGCACCTAATCGTATGCATAATTTTTTCAATGTTAATGATTTATATATTAGGAAAGATCACCATTAAGAAGCGCGAGCAATCAAGTTATATTCAAGACAAAATTCAAGTTATAAAATAGCGAAACCACTGTAATCAACCCGAAGATTAGAATGAAATGTGAGGGCAGGGCTCACCTAATACTACAAGGCGGGGTGTGAAAGTCACACATCAGGGAAGCCAGTTCCTTTCCCTGTGCTGCCTGCAGCAATTTCGCAGGAAGATCTGATTCACGGAAATTCACACTGCTCGGCTGAAGCTGAGAATGCCCAAAGGCGTCACCCGTAATCGATCCCGAGCTCTTAGGTCAGTAGCCTAGCGCTATACCCAATGGACTGCCGCGGCCATTTTATCAGAGACGATAAATTGTAAATTTATGCTGAAATAATGATAAGTTTTACTTTCCGGATAAACTCAAATTTTCTCATGCCGGAGGGTTTGGGAACCATACCAAACATGCCTGTTAAAGACATCATCTGCACAACACTGAGAGCGTATACTTATGAACAAAATTGACGCATTTAAAATAGCATTAATGAAATTCAAAGTTTACAGCTTTAATGATGTAAGTATCGTAAATAAAATGCGTAAAATATCAGTTCAGTATGCCTTATTGTTCACAAAATATCCACACTTGAGTTAAATTTTTCCCAAAAAGAGACCCGTCCAGATTCACCGAGCACTACTGTGGAAAGAATAACCAATTTATTTAACTTCAATAACAAAATCGAATTGTAATACTTATGCACATGCGGCTGTAATTTAATTCCGGTCATTTCACAATACGACGTTTGGGAGGGAAAGCTGATTGGCTCAGACTATTTATAAAAATGTGAATCGTGAAAACGTGCGATGGGCGTTAAACAAAGGAGGTGGGAGTTTAAATGTTATGGCGGAAGGAACACCACAAAAGAACGGGGAAGGATCCAGTACAACAGGCCGAAGAGGAATTTCTCAAGGCACGAGTGGACGTGTGCCATATGGAATAAAGCTTTTTAGAGTTTTATTAGTGGAGAGCGTGGGGATGTTTCGGGGGAGGTAATTTAGGGGAGAGGGTGGAGAGGGGAGTAGGGATAAAGGGAGGGAAGGAATCATTCCAGCTATAGAAAGGGATCCTTTTGTGCCATTGTTGAAGGCGGTGTCTACTGCTCGACCCTTGGCAGATCGTGGTCGCACAATGGGACCGCTGGAAGGAATTGGAGGATGAGCGTAGGGAATTTCAGGGCAAGGAGAGGGTTGGGGATCTTAAAATGTTCCTGGCGGCTCGGAAAAAAGAGGCTCAGGGGTCAGAAGGTCGCGGGAAAGTCGGGACTGGGTCCGCGGGCGATCGAGGAGTGGGTGGGAGATAGGCCAGCGCTGGGGGTCGGATTAGAACGTAAGGGGTCTCGTGTGGGTGGTAAGGCAACGCTGAGACGTTGAAGGGAAAGGAATACCCTTTGCCTCATTAGGTGAGTTTCTTTAGTGGAAAGCAACCATTCTTACTAATGTGTGAGCCAGGGTAATGAGTAGGGGTAATCGAGTGGCTTCTGTGGTTGTGCTCTGAGCAAGAACAAGGTTTCCGTGACCCTTCCTGTGATACTGGAGATACTCTTCCGTTAGCCTTAATACTGTTACAACAATTAAAGGAAAAGAAAAAAGTAAGTTTGAGTTCCAGATTTTAAAGGATGTTCATGGTAATAAATTACACAGCAAGGAATTTTTCGTCAGAGTATCGTAAATTTTAACACTTTGTGTTTAGTGAACATTTTATTTTTATGATAACAGTCATACCCATCAGTATAGAAAATAGTGAAACGGACTCTTACGGCCTAAAAATATGAAATAAAGCAATAGCATTATTCTTAGGTCTTATTTGGAGTTTTGGTAAATATAAATTATAAAATTACCCAAAAATGATTTGAAATTTATCATCTATGAGAAATTAATTATGTTAAGACGTATAATTAGTCAGGGGCATGCCATTCCAGTGTGAAGAGCACGGAGCTTCTAGAGGGATTAAGGATACAGGTTTGATTCCTAGTCAAGTCTTTTGAGACCAAGGGTGCATGATTTTTCATGGACAGATAGATATTTCTGGCAAACCACAGGTAACACAGGGAAAGGAGCTGACCCAACTACTGTCCTGATGTATTTATCTAACTGGGATTTGTCTTATGTGAGCTCTCCCTTCTTCGACTTCAGACTGGCTATTCTAATTGTTAATAATTCAACGAATACTATAAGGTTCAATTTCATTGAAATATTCTCAACGATAGTTTATGAGAAAACACAAACAGTTAACATTTTGTTGAAGGTATTATATGTCGGTATTCCAATTCATTACTAGCAATTTTTCTTTTAGAGATCAAGAATCATATTGGGTACCTTATAACGGGAGTAAGAAACATATTTAAAGCAAAAGCTGTTACTCTTTGAAAGAAAACTGATATTACCTACAGCTAAAATTATGCGTCTGAAATTTAGTTACGTTTTTTCTACTAAAAATTCAATAAAAACAGAAAAAATATTACTTTTATGGATATTTAAATCACCTAACTTGATATTATTTATCACCATTTAGCTATGAAAATTCAATAGTATAACTCGCGTGTCTTAAACAGTGATCTCCACCCATTCATCAGAAGAAGTGAAAGTAATTGTCAAAACAGCCAAATAAAAATTTTATCAATGTTTGAAGAGTCATTATTGAAGAGTTTTTACCATTTAATTTGATTTAATCGCCATTAAACCTCATGAGCAACTTTCGGAGAAATGTGCATCACTTTTTGCCATTATAAAAGTTATGAAAATGAATTAAATCAAAGGATAATCAATGTGACACGAAAGGATGATATTGGATAGAAATGGGCGTATTTTCGTTTTCAAATATTTTTGGAAAATTCAATGGTATCGTATTTAGAATGAGACGAAACAAAATGGGTATAGAATCTTTTGAAATCAGAAAATTCCGGAATGTGCTCATGAATTCATTGAGGAAACCAGCTCTGAAATATAAGAGCCAAGACCGACACAAAGAGGCTGAAACAAAATAAATGCCGTCGAAAGAATAATTCCCTTGTTCGTTCGTGACCGGCTGCGCTGCTATATTCGGAAGTGGTCTCCTTGCCTTTGAGAATGTATCCTTACTGGGCGGTTTTCACGAGCTTCTCTTTCCTCATTCCTATGCGTTTCGATTTTGGTAAGAGTGAAGGCGAATGAATTCTCGATCTTCGCAACTTGACGGATCGGTTCTCAAAAAACTTACGTCCGTTGCCCCTGTGCTGCGAGTGAAATGACACATAGATTAGCGCAAAGTGACACTCCGTGTTACCTTTTTCTTGTAATGGTCATTGAAATTGACATGATTCATGCATGTAGGTGAGGTAATTTTAGATTCTGTTTTAGTTTTCTGCGTTACTGCTGGATATGAAAGCAAGCTCCTACAATTGGTTAGAATATTCGGTTGTCAGAGAAGCCAACTTCATCAAAAAGATAGAAATATAAATGAAGGTGGGTAATTTATACTTATATATTAATATAGATAAAACGTGAAAGAACACTCACATTGTAGATTGTTTAAGCTTTCGGCCTACTCCGAGGCCTTCTTCCGGTCAGACTGAAAGGTCTTGGGCGCGGAATGGTGTTCGGGAAAGGAAAAAAAGGGGGGAAAGTTGCAGGCAGGGAATTCTGGGAGGGGAATTAAAGATGGCGGTTAAGGGTGGGACTTTTAAAGGATCGAAAATCTAGGATATATGCGGATTAGCGAGTTCTCACCTCTATGTTGATGGCTGAATCGGGTAGGGATTCTAGAACTGATAGGGAAAAACATTCGCCGAATGACAGGTTGTGTGAAGTTGCGTGTGAAGGAATACGAAGAGAAGAGAGTGGGACAGATTTACAGGAGTAGCGGTGATTATTCATTCGAATGGATAAGGGGGTAATGCATTCGCCTATGTAAAAAGAAATGCAAATTTTGCATGACAAAAGATAGATAATGTTTTTCGAGAGACAATTAGGGTGGTAACGGGGGAAGGGGCAAAGAGGGGATGTGGGGAGAGGGGAGCAGATCTGATCAGGAGACATGTTTTACATCGGGGGCGGTTGCAGGTTGGGGAAATATGAGGAAATTTGTCAGGGCAGGGGGCCAAAGGATTGGTGGGTCTCAGAATGTTTCTGAGATTGGCTGGTCGTCTGTAAGCGACAGAGAGGCATTGGGGGAGTAAGGATGAGGTCGCGTCATTGTCGTGTACAATAGGAAAAAGATCTTTAAGAAATTTTTCAGTCTGTGGGATCCGGGGAAATAGGTTGTGCAAAGGTTGAGTCCGGCGTCAGATGGGGGGTTGTTATTCTGTGGTGTGTGTGGGCGGGTGGAGCGATAGATAATATTATGAAGGATCTTTTCTGGGTAACCGTGTACTGGAGGTATTTGTTGAGGGTAACTGTGGGGTTGCTAATCCAATGTCCGCGGATAGAGAGAGAGTTAGGAATATAGCGTTCGGTATGAGAAGGATGAATAATGGTATAGAGCAGATATTGTTGATAATTAGTGGCTTTGATATGTACTGAAGTGGTGAATTTGCTATTGTGAAGTGAGATATCGGTGTGAAGAAAGGTGATGGTGGAGTCTGAAATGGAGGACGTGAATTTTACAGTGAAAGAAGAAATTATCAAGAGCCGTGTGTCCAGAGAATAAAAACGTCGTCAAGGTAGCGGACCCATAAGAGAGGTTGGAAGAGTTGCTGTTAAGAATCTCTAATAGAAAAGATATTGGTCTCTATACATAAATAAATAAATGTATATATATGTGTATATATATATATATATGTGTATGTGTATATATATGTGTGTGTATATATATATATATATATATATATATATATATATATATTCAAACTTGAAAATCCCGCCATACGGCGCACAAATATTCATTCAAACAGAAATAGGTATTAGGAAAGGGTATAGGAAAACACATAAAAGGCGAACACAGGACATGTGGGGAAGGCGGTTTTTGAGCAGATCACGAAAGTAAAAATATTTCATAATATATATAATATATATAAATATTTCAATAATATATATCCCGGATAAGGAAATATTTTTACTTTCGTGATCTGCTCAAAAACCGCCTTCCCCACATGTCCTGTGTTCGCCTTTTATGTGTTTTCCTATCCCCTTTCCTAATACCTATTTCTGTTTGAATGAATATATATATATATATATATATATACAGGTACTTCACCTCTCTCTCTCTCTCTTTATATATATATATATATATATATATATATATATATATATATATATATATATATATAGAGAGAGAGAGAGAGAGAGAGAGAGAGAGAGAGAGAGAGAGAGAGAGAGAGAGAGAGAGAGTACTTAAGTCTTAGGGATGTGAATAATAATTCGTTGGAAGGAAGTGACGTTAGCCAATAAAAATATAGGAAAACATATAAAAATGGACGCTCACATGTTTTCCGTTTCTACCTATAATTTTGTTGGCTAACGCTATGTTGCTCCTTCCTTTGAAAAAAAAATATATATATATATATATACATATAGCATCAATGTATGCGAATAAATAAATATTATTGTCCGAAAAATTAAAAGTCTCGTTATTTTTTTGAACAAAAACTTCTTGCAAACGCTTATACCACTCGTAAACTCTTGATTTACTCATAGTAGACTCACCATAGGCCTTTGTTAACATTTCACACACTTTGTTACACTTTATTTCATTTTTGACGCAAAACTTGATACGAATTCTTTTATCCATTTCTTTTAACAAACGATAATCGCCGAGCTCATAAAACAGGCCTAACCTTAGTGACTGTCACAGACAAAGTCCACAATGAAAACAGCTGAAAGTTTTATTATACTTAGGGGTTTTATTATATATAGGAGCATGTATACCAATTTAATAAAAAAAATGTTTGACAATCGGACTTTCCAAGCCCGCGAAATGAAAAAATTCTCGTTATTTTTTTTAACACACCTCTCTCATTTTATATATATATATATATATATATATATATATATATATATATATATAACACGTAAAAGGACACTCACATTATAGAAAGTTTAAGCTTTCGGTCTTCTCCGAGGCCTTCTTCAGGTACAGACTTCCTCTCGTGTTAATTCAACTGCGTTCTAATCTACAACTATTTCGCTTGGGTGTTTATCATGTAAATAAAATAAATGCCTATTCACTTCCTAACTAAAATATATAGACTTCCCGCTAAAAATAAATTTCCTAAAATGTACTTTAAAATATCAAATTATTTTGACTTCTAATAATTAAATAACAGGCCATATTTTGTCAACACCATAGTCGTTGCCAAAAGTTTAATGAAATAAATCTGCACAGTCCATGGCTGTGAAAACTTTTGCAACATACATGCCGATTTTAGTGTAGCAACAAAGGAAATGGAGTAATTTTGAAGATAATCTACGTATTCTGAGAATTTGCACATAATGGCCCCTAATCCTACTTCCTTGATTTCGGGACAATAGGCCATCACATTAACTCCCTTCAATAAAGTTCTTTTCTTGAATTATTCATGAAAAAATCAAACTTATTTTTTAAGAAAAAACTTATTCAATTGTTATTGGTTAAATTTTAGGTGTTTCATTTACTAAAAAATAAATAACTGATCGGAAATGAAACTAAATGCTTGAAATAATAATTCGCAGAAAATTGTGTAAAAAATAAATAAAACGAGCAAATAAATACTCGTAATTTTTGCATTACGTTCCTATATATTACTTTCTCAGTAGAAATATACAATTGAATTTATTGTAAAAATAAGAATATTAGGTGCATTACTTTGCCATATATATGCTATTTGTCAAGGCTAATATTTTCTCTTTGTTTTAAGATTCAATTTGGTATGAAAAACCTTCTTACTGCCTTCTGTAAAAATCTAATTTTAATATTAACTGTTTTAGCCAATTACTATTAGAGAATTGCCATAAACAAAAATAATCATAAATACAGCAAACATTAACGTAATTACGTACAACCAATGAAACAAATCATGGCTTGAGCCTCGGAGCCTGGAAGCAGAGAATAATAACGCGTCAGCGTAATGCATGATGCCTCATTGATACACCACCTATCAAGTTTCCATCTTGTTAGAGTAGACTCCGAAATCTCTTGATTCTTTTTTTGCCGTTTTACAATACATTTGCGGACGCACCTCTTCTCTCACCCTTCCACTCATTTTCCTTCGTTTTTTCCCTCCTCACCCTTACCTCATGTTTGCCCCACGATTCGCCAGCCTTTACAACCCCGCACGGGATTCATTGAGAGAGTCCAAAAATACGGGCGATATTATTTACACTCCACTCCGCGAATGTGTCAGAGCGGAACGCGTAACAGCGCGGCCAATAACAACAAATTACGCACGATCTTCCTTTTTTGGTACGCGACCCCATCGAGTTGGCTCTCAAAAAGGAATGGACAAAAATAAAATAAAAAGGAACATCGGAATCGTAAGGGCCGACACGCATGAAAAAAATCACGGCGTCACCCTCACCTTTTCCCATCTCCCACTCACTCTCTCGTCCCCTCCACGCTCTTTCCCGCCCACCCCCTCGCCCCGCGGGGGGAGGAGGAGGCGAGGTGGTGGAGTGGTGCATGAAGGCAAGGAGTCATACGACTCCCGTGATTTACCTCTTTGTCGGCGTCGTATCATCGGGATACCTTTGATATGCTAATGTGCTCCCGGGGGTTGGGGGAGGAAGGCCTCCAGGTGTGGGGGAGTGTTGGGAAGGGGGCGAGGGAAGCGAGGCGACGGCGAAAGAGGCCTAGAAGTAGGGTGGATGGGGTGGAGAGGAAGGGGTTAGACTCCGATTCGCTCGGTAACCTAGCCAATGGGTAAAAGAAGTCATCGGAGCGGGGAAAACGAGATGAAAATAGGAAGAGGAGCGGGGCATCATTAGGCGCGAGAGACGGTCGCTTAGTAGGAAAAAATTGAAAAAATAACGGCAAAAAGCTTTAGGATTATATAAAACAAGCATGTCTACATTACGGTGATTCAAATGGGAAATGTCATGATATTTGCTGAAATTAACTGAGCCTTCAGGAGTATAAAGAAATATTTAAGGACAAAGGCTTATAATTACAATGAAAATAAGAAAGGTACTCACTCATAAGTATACATTCCAAATACAATTATATCGTAAGAATGGGATTCAGTCAATGTCATATTAAGCTAAATAAAGAACTAATGAAATTTTAGTATAACCCAGATTATGTATTTTGCTATTTTTTATTCATAAATATAAATGCTAAATTATTCGGTTCCCGACAATACTATCCTTCATTCGATTTGCGATGGTAAGATAAGGAGTTCCGAGTAATGGGTATAACACTTATAATGTATTTGCTCCCGCACGTATCTGGTGGCCGGTGTGCCCTTATGATCACGATATGATCTTGGGTCATCATGTTATCGAAGGGAGAAATCAGCAGAGGTCACACAACACACATGCATAAATTGGAGATCAAACCTTCGATTTTTGGTTAAGAAGATCACACACGGAGCCATATTAGCCATCTTGTCGGTTGGAATTCAATATAAGAAAAAATGTAGGCAATAAATTGACTCATTAAAAGGCACTGAAATAAATATTCTAGTTTTTTATAGTCACATATCAATAAGGATTGAGAGCGTGGCGATGATAAAAATTATTCAGAACGATGTGATAAATATGCATCCAAATCAACGAGATCTATCAACAGAAAGGAAAAAGAACGTTCTCTATTTCAATAGAATACACGTTTGGAAAATAACATTTTTGGAAAAATATTATTAGCAAATCCAGAAAACCTTCCAACGCTATAAGAAATATCTTCTATGACACAAAAACACTCAGACAATTTTTTAATACAGATGAGATAATATCCCTTTAATTTAAGAAATTGAAAGTAAACAATTGGAATAACAAAAGATATGGAGGTTGAGGGATAAAGAAGACTGAGATTATTAATGATAAAAACAATAAGAAATGAATATACTGCTCAGGGACAAGTATCTGAATAAATCAAAGTAAAAATATTACATGAAATGGTAAAGGTCAGCATTCATTTTATTTTCCCGATTTCCAGTAATTCACTATCGTAAATGGAATACAGGTGATCGCTGGAGTCCGAAATTTGTGGTTATTCCAGAAAAGTTCGAATTACTTCGAAATTGATAGAATTCAACCTTTTTGAAAAAAATATTCGTACTTAATTGATCCTGTCTCCATATTCACGCTACAACCACAATCATACTGCTATAACTCTGACACAATCATCTCCATTTGCTAAGGCCTAGTTTCCACTAGAGCCAGTTCCACGTATTGGGCCTGATATTTTAGTAGATGACGGCTAAAAAAAATATAAAAATTTTTTATCAAATTCATAAAGGTCTTTAACATATTTTGCCAATACTAAATCAGGCTGAGCGTTAGTAGGCAGATAATAAATGAAGGATATTTACGCATCGCGGCGAGATTAACAACTAAATAATCTAAAAAATATATTTAAAAGTAAGAAATGAAAAATTTAATATCATATTTTATAAATGCATGTAACTCAAAATATGATTCATGATTCATCTTTCTAAGCTTATACTAAATAGTATAAACGATTCGACCGTCAAGGAATTATTTCATTTGTATGCACTGTACAGTTGAATTCTTTCCCACCATGTTTAGAGTTTAATGCATTTAGTTCGGATAAGCAAGCAGGAACGAAGCACTTTACTAAAAATCATCTATTCTAAGCTCCTGATTACGATTTATACCGAGCAACGATCAAGGAAAAGATTTTAGTACGTGAAGAGAAATAATCCCAAGTTAATCCATATTCTGTTGGAAAGCCGGCTTTTTTGCCATGTCAAATGATCACTGTATCACTGTTAGAAGCAAAATGGGAGCTGCAGAGAGATAGAATGGTTGTGTGACAAATGATCATCCTTATCTGCGAGTCAGTAAGACAACAGCTGTGTTTGGAATAGCGTCATACTCCCAGCACATGACATTATTTTTCCAAGAGATGGAGGACATGGAAGAGCCTACGAGAAAACTTAAGTACGAAAAGACCGAGGGTTTAACTTGAAGTTGGGCCAAAATAAGGGAAAGTATTGGATTGAGGAGGAAGAAAGAGATTACGCTGGCAAGGGTGAGGAGGAGGGTGAGGAAGAGGAATTCCCTTCCCTCACCCTCCCAGGGATGCTCCCTCCTACAGTTTCCAGGACGGAAGGATTTTCAGCACCCATTACACCGCGAGGCGATTCCCATCACGTATTCCCTTGAATGAGATATTCATCACAGATACCCTCCTCCAAAGCAGACTGGCGTCTGGATCAACCATACACAAACACAAGAGCGAGCGGCCTGAAAGGGTTTCGCATCCGGGAGGACGGCGGGCAGAGGGCGGGGGAGTGGGAGAGGAATGGGCGTAGCGGAGGAACGAGTGGGGGAAGCACAATGAGAGGACGCTTCGGGTACGGCGCTCTCACATTCCGACTCCGCCGGTCCTTTCCCTCCTTCTCCCCCTCCCCCCGCGGCATGTCCAGTGCGCGCGAGAGAGGACCCCCATTCCCCCTCCGCAATCCCCCTGACCAACCCCCTCCCCCCCAGAATACACACAAACGCCCACCCCCGGCTCTATTTGCTCGCCCCTTCCCTGGACGCGGGAGTTTGGGGATGGATGCCGGGTCCCGGGCGATCGGAACGCTTTATGCCGCGACGCGTGCCTTTTTACGGATGGAATGCCATTCATCCACCTTATAATGAGAGTGTTTAAAAAAAAATAACGCCCCCGTAAAAGGCAAAGTTATACGCAGATAATGTGTGCGGATGGATACTGAAGGACGCGGAATCCCATAAATTACGAAGTTGATCGGTGGCTTTTGTTTTCCTCTTCGTTTTCGTTTTTGTAAAAATTCGTGGCGGGACTCGAGCGATAAAATGGAATTTCCGTGGGGTTATACATATTCCGAGCTTAAAAATCGAGGACTGCTTGACTGAGGAAGGATGGCTTTCGAGCATTCAAGCTCTATAGTGTGAAATGAATCCCAATTCTCGTACTAATATCCGACCATGAAATAAGAGCCAAACACAAACAAAAAATCTAAAGAACAAAGTCAACATGAGACATTTATCATATTTTAATCTTATCTAAGCTTGTCACATTGCTAAGGATTTATGATGTTATTGAGAATGTATGACATTAATGAGACAGCAACCTCACCGTTGAATTTAATAGGTCGCAGGATCAAAATGCAACAAATACTTGATGATTACTATGAGGCGCCAGTGCTTTAACTAAATTCTAATGATATTCCCAAGTGAGCTTGAGTGAAATTACTGACTTTATGTATGTCACAGACATACGACGAAGTGCCCAGTAACTTCCAAAAAAGGTTCGTAGTTCTTCACCGCGCATGACAGAAATACAAAAGAATTCCTATAAAAATTGAAGTGAAAAGCTAAATATGTATTTGCCCACAACTCAATGTTCTTAAAAATAAATAGCTAAATTTTCGAGCATAAGTTAACTTACGATGTCATCCCTTTGATATCTAGCAACTCAATGTATCATTCATTCCTACACGCAACAAAATGTGCTACAGAAATTTTAATGAGGTTAGAAAAAATGGAAAATGTATCCTAAAGCAATATTGGCGCTGACAGAACTTGTCACCGCCCCTGACAAACCATCTTAAGTAAAATCCCATGAAGAAGAGAGTTGCGTCTAAACGGTTATCTCGGTTTCTTAAACACAGAAGAAAAAAATGAGACAAATCAGAAGGGAGAAAAAATTAAGAACGTTGTGCGGGGGCAGAGTCGACTTGAACCTCAAAATAGCGGAAAAAGCAATATTTTAAAAACCCTCTCACTCACCTCTTTTTTCTTCCCTAACATCACGGAACATTCAATGAGATGCGAGTGAAAAAAAAGGCAACGTTCATTTCTCGAGCATCGCCGCGCACGAGAAGGATTTACAACCGCCTTTTTATTAAGCGCATCACTATTAGTGCGATGCCCACTTCTCATTAGCATGTCAAAGGAGATCGCGACTCATTCCATGTGCTTCGTCTCCCCTCCCTCCCGCCGATACCTCCCACGTCCCCCGCCGGCCTTTTGAGCTGTAAAGAAGCGACGGAGCGACCAACCGCCTCTCTACTCGCGGCGTGCCGTTGTGCTTCTATGGACACCCCCGCAGAGCAACAGACTTCTCTCTCTCTCCCTGTTTCTCTATCGCCTGTTTATCGCGGCATGGCGGTCTCTTCACCCCCTGGGCCGCCCCTTGGAGCGCAGAGAGCCGATTCTCGGAGGGATGTCCGTCTTGTGTGCGTACGTGGCGCGGCGTCGTAACTCTTCAAGAAAGAGAAGGTGGCGACTTCAACATTCGGCAGCGGATCCCGGATGCTGACCATCAAGATTTGTGGCTCCAAATATAATCAGAGTCGACCCACGTGCGGTTGGCGTGTCTAAGTTTACGGTCTCCGGATGACCTATTGACTATGGGTTCCAACCACGCTTGTCACCTTTACGCCCGGTTGTCATGTTTCCCTAAGTATTGTTCGTAGCGGTCCATAGGTCAAGTACAGTTACTGATACAGACTAATTCAACTGCACTAATTGGGAAAACTGGTCAACTCTTACTTTGCAATTTCTTTCTTTTTAGATATTCGATTATTTCATGCTAATGGTTAATGAGTATCACAATAGATCAGTTGGTTGTTTCTAAGTATAGAAGATCTGATTATGAAATTAGTTTTACTGGAGAGCTTATGCAAATGTAATTTTCAGAAAACCAACGGAAATCAATATTATTTATTGAAAATTATACTTATGTACGATACTTATGTCGTATTATCGTCAACAAGAATGCCAGAAAGATCAATTTTTCAGTACCTGAAGGACGAGTGAACGGTCAAATTAACATTTCAATATCTGTACTTATGAGGCACGCCAAACCATACTATTAAATAAATATTCTAATGCTTTCTCAATTAAAGATACGCTTTATAGTAAATGAAAAAATTAAACCTTAATGCTCACGCCTTGGAAGATTTTATCTTGATTGATAGGGGAATTAAGTAGTCCTTTGTCCTTGTCCTGGCGTGCTTAATATATCATTGAAGTCAAACTACATTAGGAGGCTCCAAAGAACTCAGAAAAACTATTGCTGTTAGATACAAAACTTAAGGTCAAGTTAGGACTTGTAAAAGTTGAAAAAATAAGAAATGGCAAGCCATTTTATTTTATTATCTTTCTGACGGTGGTTAAAACAATTTTTAAATGTCGCTTGGCAATTGTGAAATTGATTTTGTCATATCAAGTCTAATCATTTCGTACAGATCAATTAGAGGGAATGGTATATAAACGCTTTTGGTGACGTATGGGCCTTGTTAATGCCTGTAGGGTCCAAGAATTGAGCTCGTCTGATGGCTCCAGAAAACCCCAGGAAAACATCATATTCTTGGTATTACCATTTCTGGAAAACCTCAGGCGGCACTGGTAAAGGAACCAGCCGTCCGTACGCTGAATGTGTGAATTTCACACGCCGCAGGGCTGAACATCAGGTGGGATCTACCCTCACCTATCACTCCGAGCGTCGGGTGGAAGAATGCGGTTTGGTGTTTTACATGGGACTAAACGTATACCTTACTCCGAAGAGCACGGCATGTATCGGATAGGAGTCGACCACCACCGCCCGGAACATCTAGAGAAGTCATTTCCCCATTCTATAACCGAAAAAATAGTAATAACTAAATACATACTCTGATGCCCTAGAGAATCAGGCTGAATGTGGCCGGGGAGACATCGAAGAGAGCGATAGAAGGCAGAGGGGAGTATGGGGAGGTTTCAGAGGGGAGCGTGGACAATGAGCAGCACCCCTTCCCCTTTGGTGCGGCTTCCTCGCCCAGAACATCGCCCCGGGGGTGGCGTTGAAATTCTCAAACCCCACCTCCCTCCCACACTCCCAATCCCTCTTCTCCCTCAAACACTGGGCGGAAGGGGAGGTTGGAGGGAGGAATGGATGGGGGATACGAGGAAAGGGAGAGAGAGAGAGAGAGTCAGAGAAGGGCACTTAAGTCGGCGTAATGCGGTCGCTCCTATATCTGCCCGCGGGGCGAGACGAAAGCGGGGCGATGGCAATTTTACCTGGAGGGCGGGTGAGGAGAGGCGGCGGTGGGGCAGTTTGTAGGGAGGGGGTTGCGAGAGGGAGGAAAGAGTGAGAGCATGATGGAGAGGAGGGTGGGCGGGCGGGAGGGAGGGGGAAGGAGCTGAGGGGAGCGAGGCGGGAGTGGTCGGAGAGGTGGCGTAGGATAGCATTGGACATCAATCACCGGCACGGAGGCACCTGGATTTCTTTCCTCACATCATGGCGAACATCGCTTCCATTCCTTTATCTCCCCTGCTCCCTCCCCCCTATCTGTATCACTCTCTCCTAGTGGGGTGGGGGAGGGAAGGGTGTCCGCTTCGAAAAAGTACGAAAGAGCCTTTAAGCTCCGGCAATTTCATTTCTTTAGCTTCGTTCTGGCTTAACAGATTCGGATGTACCGTCGAGGAGCTAAATATTTTTAAATGTTGGGGAGGCATTTAAAGTATAGAAAAAAAAGTTCCTCTTTGATGATAATGACTACCGTCTTCCATAAATTATTCCTCATGCACAAAAGAGGCGTCGGGATACTCATGGAATGGCCCATTGTATGAAATAAGAGACCTGGGGTTTTAAAATAGCGTAAATCAAGGATTTAATTTGCTTTAGCCATAATTTCACCAGGGCTCATAATGAAAGCCATTGTAAGTTCAAGTTTCATTTCGCGCGCACATTGCACGTAAGTGATGTAGTCAATAATTCATTAATATTTCTGCTCGGAATTTTGTCTTGCGAACTTGAAAAGTAATAAATCAACTGCCTGTTAACATTCATAAGCGATTAGAAGTGGTTTTAGACCCATAATGAGAAGCTACAACTAGTTAAAATTATTTCATTTGGAATCTTAGCAATCAATGAGTACCACTGTTATTTATAAGTGCTATTATTGAAAAATTCCTGTTAATAATAATGATTGGTGAAGAAAATTACTTCCGAGCAATGCGTATTGACGCTGGAATTTCGCAAAGAAACATAAGTGCCGCGCATTCTTTCCCAGTATCAGACTTCCTGAGCACTTATTGTTACCTGATGATGAATATTTAGTAGACGAACTGCGAATTTGCACAATTGTTCCTTAAAACTTATTATGAAAAGAATATTTTCTCTAGGAGAATAATATATTTCCAAATTAATTTATACAACTCTGACATTCGTCTAGTACAAAACCTACGCTTAGGCAATTA
The DNA here is from genome assembly GCA_037158775.1 of Hetaerina titia. Classification (NCBI taxonomy): domain Eukaryota; kingdom Metazoa; phylum Arthropoda; class Insecta; order Odonata; family Calopterygidae; genus Hetaerina; species Hetaerina titia. The sequence continues at coordinate 117,716,624 of CM073770.1, read as the reverse complement.
TTTACAGTCGTTCTAGTTGCGACGTTATTTTCGAAGTTTTTATTATTAAAAATAAATATTTATTATAATAAATTGGGGTCTGAGGTGATGAGATGCACACAGTTTTTTCGATGACCTCTTAAGCAATAATTGTGTAAATTTAAGTTGTTTGACATTTGCAGTCCAGAAATGCTCATCAAATATTAAGAAAGCAATTGAAATGTGACACACCATAACTTCGATTATTGATTGCTGTAATTCGGTGCTATTCATTTCTTGAATTTAAGCAAGAATGGCAACCCATCAACTGTCAACAGCAAAAATACCGCTCTCCATAGTTTCCCTTTTTTTCGTCCTGAAAAACGAACATTAATTGAGCTAGAGAATTACCATCGGAAACTTGTGATCAATTATGGGATTACAGGTGTAGATAAAAGAAAGTGAATAATAACGTAGAAATAAGAAAATCTACTCAAGTGCTCATCAGAAATGTCCACCTCCCTTCTGGCATATTACGAGAAAGTTAAAAAAATTGAGTAGAGGTTATGATCGAAAATATTTTTTATAATATAATAACGCTATTCATTAAAAACATAGATTTTCCTTCTAATAAACTCTTGATTAATTGAGTAATTTTTCTGTATTCTCTGGCATTGGTACGAAACGATATATATTTCAGGGGAGTCTGTCATGGTGTTTAAGTAGTTCTTTTAAAACCCCCTTGAGTAGACTTGGGTATTATTTGTTAGTGTTCTCATTCAAAGTCTCACTTCGTACTTGTCCCCATTTGAGAAATATAAGACTTTTTTTCTTTCTTATCAGTGTATAAGACCTTTAAGCTGTTTCTGTTTATTTCTAATCATTGAACAATAATATATCACCGAATTAAATGGCGTTCCTGTTTAATGTAATGTATGTATTTTTAAGTACAATTCTTGACGTATTTAATGATAATTTACTTCCTGATACCTTGTCACATATCTGCCACGTCTTAATTTTTTCAAATGCGATCATTCATTTTCCAATAATTCCTCATTCTGTTAACATCCGCGGAAACAAAAGTTCACCTCATGCCATCTAATTGCATTTTCTATTGTCCTCTCGCCCGATAAAGGGATATGAAGGTTATTCGAAATCATTTTTCTTTCTCTCCCAGCTCTTTTTTCCTCCTTCAAATTTAGAGAGTTCGACAGGTTCTCTCCCACACCCCGATTTCACATACATGACATTCCCACCACCCCAACATTCGGCATTGATAATGAATGACGCGATTAGAAGGAAATCGAAAGCCAATGAAATATATGCCTCAGGGATTGACTCTATGTTTTTAGCGGCTTGCGAGTTTTTATTTGCCGCCGGAAGTTCATTAAGACGCTGAACTCTTTCCACGTTTTTTACTGGCTATATCCTCTAACGCCTTGCCGTATAAAATAGTGGGAACGTAATAGGATTAAATAAATAATATGCTACATTGACTCACGTAGTAAGACGTCTTGCCGTTGGTCGATGTAGGCAAAAAAATGCCAGTTCGTTTTTATTGAGAAATAAAGATGAATTAGAATCTAACGCGTTGCAAAATGTCTTCACAGAGTTAAAAAAAACTCAGATTCTCCTAGAAAATAAAGGCGTTTAAACTTTGAAATTAGAAAAACTCATGCTAATTTAAATTTTAATAGACTTTAAAATGTTTCGTCTTCATAAAAATTAATTTCTCCAACGCCTCTTCTTTGTGAAGCGACACTAAATCTGCTTCAAGGATAAGGGTTTCGTCACATGCATAGCGCGATGTGGCATTAAATCTCATTATTTAAATATCCTGCTGAGTCTCAACAAAATAAATCATACAGCTGCCGTTTGAAAACGAAAGGATATATATGGGATATTGACGTTCAGCACACAATGGAAACCCAATTCAGAATTTCAATATTTTTCGACGCATAATTTAATTGAAAAATAGTGTGCTGAGGAAATTATGGATCCTCAGTCGAATAAATTGAGTTTTTTCTTTTTCAAACACTTATGTGATTTTATACACTATTACCCTGAAGTGGGAATTTTAAATTTTACAAAGCGTCTTGTGTTTTGGTATACCAATATTTTACTCAGTTTCTAATACAGTGATTAGGCTTAACGTGATGAGGTAAAACTCATACTGGATAGACTCGATGAGGTAAAACCCATTCTGGATACGACTCGTGGCCTTGTGCTCTGAGGAAATTAATTAATTTCTGGTAAAACTGTACAAACTAAATCTACTTAATACGTGAAAATTTTTATGAACAAGCAAGGATCAACTTAAATATTGATATTCCTACTATGAAAGGCGCAAGAGGATACAATATTATATGCGCAGCAAAACCTGCTGAAAAATAAAAAATACTACCCAAATTCACAAATATGGAGGGAATTATTCTAAGTATACATTTCAAAGAGACCATTATCAGAAGACCACAGATGCATGAAAATCATTAGCGTAACGAACAATTGCAAAAAAAAATAAAACCATGTAACAGCCATCCACAGGCATTCAAACTACTCCAAAATAAAACTTTGCGTAATTGTATCTTGAATTTTATGATATAATCGCAAGTTTTCTTTAATGGCTGGCGACCACCATACAACGACCGATGATTTCCCGATTCAGGTGTAGATGGAAAAATTACAACACAAGCATAGCTGCTGAATCTCTCGAAGCCTGTTCAACATGTAAGCAGAATGATAAAATTCTTCATCTCCTTGCTTTAAGCATTTAACAATCTAGTTGATATACTTACTTGAAACCATTACATCTGCTACATCTTCTGAGATCTACGCCTATAGTCACGGGGCTATAAATGGAACTTAGTGCTATTTGTCTTCACGCCAAAGAGATGCAGTTGACAGAAACAGGGGCCGACATCATTAGATATGTTTGTGATAATCCTATGAAATGAACACTGAAAGGAAATCCTATATGGCAGGCCTTAGGTAGTGGAATTTCTAGAATATTCATAAGATACGCACCACCCTTTAATCTTATATGAGAATGATGACTTACACTCGTCTCTTACGTTTAGTGTGAAAAATGTACCAACTGATTACAGAATAACGAGCCGTAACAAATACACACGTCAAGTGGTGCCATCCGATTATCATTACGCGTAGCAATACGAGGTCGGTAAACAGTCTGTTCAGCTATGCGCAGCCGTGTACCAAAAACAAGAAAGCATGGGTGAATATAATTTTTGAGCCGTGCGCCAGCAGAAAATATTTCAAGAATTCCTCGACCATGGCTCATCGGTGGCAAAATTTGTGAAGGAGTCGCCGAATTTTTCGATTAGAATTTGCAAAGGGGGAGGGGGGAGGAAGATGAGAATTTTTTATCATCCAAGAATAGCTTTCGATGCATATATAAATAGAGAGGCGAAGCGGCGGAGTACACAACCAGGTATTATCGCCCGCTACACCTGCACAGCGCAATCCCTCTTCCCACCGCCGATCGATTAATCTAAATCCTGAGCGGTATTTCCCACAATGAAACACCCCTCCCATGCCCACCGCCTCCGCCCTTCCCCACCCAGACCCCAGCGACCACCTCCCGGCTCCCACCCACCTTTTTACCGATACCACATTAATAACGCCGCTACAACAACCTGAACCCCGTTTATTTATCGTTCCCCGGGCGTATCATTTTTCACATATTCCCGATATCCTCAATAGATTGCGCGAGGCTGTCACAAGATTTCCGCCGATAAACGTCGCCACACCAAGGACAATGGGTAAACTCGAGCAAAAGAAGTCCTTACACCCCTCCCCCCGGCTATGCCCCCCCTCCCCGCCCCCGTTGGAATGAATAGGTTTGAGGGAAGACGAGGCGAGTAGCGTGGATGAATAACAAGCCATGGGAGTCTCAACCGCAGGTTTTCCCCTCTTTCCATTTCAACCACCTACCACTCCCTTTGGGTGGCGCCTTTGTGTTCCTACTGTAGCGGGAGAAGGGGGCCTCGGTGGTTGTCGAGGGAGGAGAGGCGGTAGTTCTCGGATGTGAGGGAAGTGGAAGGACGAAGGGCGAGAAAGCAAAGAGCGAATTAGAAGGTGGTGCCTACTTGCAAAAAAATAAACTTGAAGCTATCAAAGTTACTCTTTGAGAATAATCAAAGAAACAACTGTTCGAATGACAACAGTTTAAATATAAGAAGAGCTCGCCAGGAGTGACTTCCAGTCTGTTGGAAGAGACAAAGATAAAGTTGAATGTTTTATTGAAATAAATACCACGTGAATCCTGATTTCTCCCAAGATATGCCACAGTGTGAATTCCCGCTGTAAAGTGTGCAGACTTGAAATAACAGTCAGTGAAATCATGAGGAAATAGTTTCCCCCTTGACTGATTCCTTTCTTTCGAGCATTACTATGAGATAATACTGCAACCCAGAATTTATTGCTTTAACATCTGTACATGTTAAAGGAATTTATTTATCAAATAAAAATAGGTATTTTTAAATTTAAAGTTTAATTTTCAAACTCAATTTCAAAATATTAGTTAGCGAGCATTGATTAACATGAACTCAGTGAATATTTTGTTTCTTACTAGGACCAATGAGGAAACGAGTGTACATTAGAAATAATCAGATGATTGAGGTGACAAACAGGTGATAACTATACGAGTTATCTTAGTTTGGAGTTATTTATAAAAAAGGGATAATTATACGAGTTATATGACCAAAGAACTAGCTAAGACCCTCTTAATTTTACTTAATCATCGAATATGAACTCCTCTGAGAAGACAAGCTCCTCGTGCAATAGTCGTTGGGAACATCTATTGAACCATAACCTTCTACACGTTGAGGTTGAGCCACATTTTTGAAACTAAAAGAAAACATTTTGAAAGATCTCAGCTGAAAGATGGCCTTTAAAAATTTCGAATCACCTATAGGAAACTTCCTCCCATTACTCCTATACAGCGTAATTGTTTGAACCCAAATCGTGCCACCTCCCTTAAAGGTTGTGAATAAAGTTGGGTAGGTGATGTTACATTGTCTACAAGAAGAGTTCAAAAATGTGCAATAATTTAACAGTGATATTTCTATTATTGTAGATACGATGTAGATACATTCAAGATTCGTACATGACGTACACATGCAGAAGATGACATACACATTGTTTTTTATGAATGCTACGAAATTGCTGATTTCTTCTATGAGTGACGGCTTTTATTCTTATAAAAATTTGAATTTTGATATGTATGCATAAACATTTATTAAATTCTCTCGGCTTGTCTTTTTTAAGTCAAATGAACGCCACGGTGACCGAGCAGGATAGAAACAGGAAGAAAGAAACATGGAAAAATCCGAGAATGGATGGAATTTATCCTAATAAAATGATATTATAAAACGAAAAAATTTAGGATTTCATAAACTTATGAAGGAAGGAAAGATTGTTCTCAAGTCTAATGGGAGATGCAAACATTAAATTGATTACATATCCAAAACACTCAGAAAATACGTCAATACATTGTTTTAATTCAAAATTATGTGAATCTGAGCCATTGTCGTAGGCAAACTCATAATCAGCTTAACGTACAATGTGATTTCACTGAAAATTTCATCGTTTCTATTTCCCTAGCCAAATTTAGAAATAAATAAACCACAATAATCAGATAGAAACCTGAACACGATGTATAAGCAATCTGGAGAAAAAGAAGCCGTTGCAATAGAGAAAGACTACTTCTGCATAAAGTAAAATGCGCCAACTCTCATTAAGTACATAAATGGCATAGCAAATGTTGTGAAAAGTACAACCGTCTCGCTGGAGAACTTGTGCAGGAGAAGATTTTTTTGATGCAGAGCAATAGAAATAAGAGGGAGAAATAATTCAATTTTAGAATACACTGAAAACGGGACATTTAATACAGAATTCTGATTATTTGCAAAATTAAAATACATAAATACCAGTATTAAACTAGGGTGTATAGACAAAAAGGTAACACAATATAGATAACTTTCCGCAGAAAGTATATATTTTGTTCTTGCAAATGCTAGAGGTTCATGAATCTCTTCAAGTACAGTTTACTTTAAGCAATACACAAAGTGAGTATAATAGAAATTAGGAGAAAGCATAGAGTTAAGAGGGAACGGATATTTTTATTTTTTCTAATATACACTATGAGGGCTCTTTAATACAAAAAAAACAAGTTTGCAAAATTGTTTTCATTCATTTCTAGTGACTATCTACAAAAATTTATAAATTCTTAATTTTAAAAATGATGTTAAATAAATTAGGGTAATCGCTTTCGGTTAATTTTATTTGAAAATAAATATTTTCTCCTATTATCTCTTCATGTTACTCTACTGCACCATGACGACAACATTTGAATGAAAACAGTTTCTGGGTTGTAAATAGTCCAGGAGAAATACCGTAAGGAATTCATACAAATAAATATGATTAGAGGAAAATGGGGGAAGTAGCAATGAGAGAGACAAGATTTTATTATAAGGAATAGAAGAGAAATAGAGAATAATGTTTTATTCAAATATTTTTACCAGAAGAGCCTTGAGTAAAGGTAGGTAGCAGACGATGGCAATTATGGCACACAGAATGATTTTGAGTGACACAGCAATTAACTGTTTAATTAAATTTGTTGAGATTCCTAATAGACATCACCGTAATCTGGCCATACTTGTAGTTTTCTACGCCGTTTATCAAAATGGAAATTACGGAGGCGTTTCCCAGCCCAGAGGGTTTGACTGGAAGTGCTACCTATTTAGCGCCTCTAGTTAGGAGAAGTTTGAATAATCCTGATTGGGCAGATTTCTCCGGAAACCCGCGTAGATGAGGAGGATGTCACACAAAATGTGAAGTTTTCAGCTACCGTGATGGGCTCTTCCACACTTCTCTTTATTTTTTCCCGGGTCTTATGTTTTGAATCTGTTGCCTCACCGGCTTCGGATGTAATAGGGGGCAACGTTTACGAATCCCTCCCTTGTCCAGTGCACCGACCTTGGGTAGTGAGTGCGAGAATGGACTCGCTTTGAAGAACTCAATGATGGGCTTTGAAAGAGAAGGGCATAGGGAGAGAGAATGAGGGGAGGGGAAACCGTATGAAATTATACACTATTATTTTTTTGCCCTCTCAATTTGTTACGCCGCTTCGCAGCGGCGTGGATATATCCTAAAAGGAAAAAGGAATTACTTTGGCGCGTTGGGCTTTACGAAATGTTGTCTACTCTTCCCTCTGAATGGTATTGATGATTTTCGCGGCTACTGCTGTTAAGATTTCATCACACGAGACTAACAAGTGAGACGAATGCACTTGAAAGCAGGCTGCATTTAGAGCGTCCCTCCATCTTCCAGAGCTTGTGAAGTAATACCCTCGCTTGCTGTTCAAATAGACGCTGGATTCATCATTCGCAAAACCTGATGAATTCAACTGCGTGAAAAATTTTCTCAACTTATTCAACTGGTGGAGGGCGCTTTGTTAGTGCAATACGGCGAAGAATTCGATAAACAAATCGTTATTTTTAGATTTGAACATAATGTTCATTCTTCCCACCGGAAATTAAGTTAGTAGGGTATCTAATCAAGGAATAAGGCTTGGACATTTTGAAATGAAATGCACTTTGTAAAGAGCTAACTTATGATTATATATGAATTATAAATTATTGTGTTTTTACTCAAGGGCTGGGACTCTACACTGCATAGAACATCATTTACAAATCGAGTCTAAACTGTGGATTGGGCTTAAAATTAAAATCAAGGACTTTATATTATAGAGAAGGGTTCTAAGGAGCAAAAATAACAAGAAAGTGAATCTCATATTAGTGGTAATAACTAAAATTATTTTATCAGAAATTATGTAGGCAAAAAATCACAAATTCAAAGAGACCTTATAAAACATCAGGCGAGTTCACACGCCTTGACAAGTGCAGCCATCTATTCCATAGTCCATTCTCTCATTCATTTATTCAGTTATGGTCATCAAGGAAACGAACCAGGTAAATTTCATATTAAATAATTCACAAGTTCCCGTCAGTAGCGCTTTTATGGGACATTTCTCACCGAACTAAGGATCTACAACTAGACAGTAAGATATATTGTCAGGTGAAACTAAATGGAAAAATACAATTTAGCAAAATTTATATCAATTCGGTGTAGTTTACTTCATTGTCCCGTGCAAAATCCAGAGGAATTTATTTGTGGAACTGGTATGAATCTTATTTATTGAAAATTAATGAGTGGCGTGTTTCCGAAACATGACTTTATAAATGAATGACTCTTTATGGTTTAATGAGATATGTGTACGAAAGTAAATCATAATGACTGGCATGGTAAAATCCTAGCAGGCTTATGAATTTGATGACTTGCAGAATGCTAAAACCGACACACATTGGTATGAAAATCGATTGGAATGATTCTAAATTTAATCCTACTCTCCGCATAGCCATAATCCTGATAATGTGCAAGTATAAATTAATAGTAATGTCCACTTTAATTGATAAATATTGACAGAAATTTTTATAACCTTCTTGAGATTTATAAGTACTCTTCTTGACTAAAGTATGGACATTTCAAGTCATCCGGTAGTGTGTCAAACGTTTTGAAAGTCCTTTCAAATGGAATAGAGAACAAATGCCGCGAACAAGAGGTTACAATTCTAAAGTGAATCAAGTTGGAACGACACAGATATATCAATTATTTATGGAGCGAATTCATAGTAAAGGAGCAGCAGACAACGAAGGAATCGCAAATTGTTTTCATTTGTATGAATCACACCATCCAGTTACCGAAACAAATAATTAAAAGAGATTGGGTATTTCAAAAAGAATAAATATACGGGACTAGAAGGCAAAGGTCCTAGTTCAATTTACATTTTATCATGTGCCTGTCAGTCATTCCTTTATAACCCGGCTACTAATAAAGCGATATTTTGCATAAATATAGGCCTTTGGTGTTCCTTTCTTCATTTAACTTCAAGCAAAAAATGCCTCTAGGGGAGTTACTAATTGCCTCACAGAAAAATAAGTCATAAAAGAAAATATGCGCCCGTCATTTCCTAAGGAAAACAGGGCCTTATAATTTAGGAATTTCAAAAAGATTAACTTACGGAATCGAAAATGATGTATGCTACGCAACCATAAGTATTGTATTTAGAGTAAAATGGTGATCACAGTGATTAGGTACATCTAAGTATTTAACGACTGGCGTTATTAAATTTTTAAATTGAAATTAGAACGAAAATATTAGTGGTATTTACCATTTATTCTCATGAAAAATTACAGGGAGTTTATACTTACTTTGTCTCAGAGCTTTTTTTGTATTTAACGTTGCGCGTATTGTAATTGTGTGAACTCAACCTGATAAAAACCTTTGAAATAAATTTTTAGTCACTTTGCAGAGATCTCTGTGTCGTAAGTTCATGAGAAAATCTCAGAAAGTGCTAATCTTCAATTATGATTATTACATGCGTCTCGCCACTTCATTATAATGCTTTCCTTGTTGTAAATCATATTTCAACGACGCTATTGTTATTTTAAATAACTATTCATCCATTCAGACCGGTTAATAGCAAAATTTATCTAATTTCGGTACCTTAACATTACCTAACCATAAAAATGATTAAATATGATGAAAAAACAACGATAAAACTGTAATACACATTACTGAACGATTAATGACGGCGTCATTCATTTTTATCTTAATGAATAATTAAGTTACATGCTTATTTCAGTGCATCGATTCGTTTTACTTTGACTCAGCGTTAATTCAACTATTTCAGTGAATAACAAAAATGAATAAGTATTCCCCTCCAGCTAATCTGCTAAGTTCAAGGACTACCGAGCACCGCAGTCGGGAATGGGTGGGTGCGCTTAATGTGCTTAACAATATTTCCTGCATATCAGCACCGGAGGGTGTTATGACAAGATCCAGGGGAGTTCACCGCGGAAAGGGGCAGCAGGGACGGGAGATACCAACTCAAAACCCCTCCCCGCACCACCCGTGTAATTTCTCTCCGGTGCACGGGTCATTTGTTCGTCAGGTAAACGCGTTGATTACGTTGACAGTGTTGTGTTCGAGGCGAGAGGGGGCGGAAGAGGGATGGGGGAGGAAGAAGCGAAGTAACTGCGGGAGCGCGCGGGAGGAGAGGAGCAAACGGGAAGGGATGGAGGACTCTACCCTGGAGGGGGGTTGGCTCCTCCTTGTATGGAATGGCGGGTGGTGACTGGAGAAATAGAAAGGGATTACAGAGAGAGGGGGAGGATGAGCGAGGGACGGGGGAGTCATGGAAGGGAGGGAGGGAGGACGGAGATGAAGGGTAGGAGACGGAACAAGTCAATCGCTAACGAGTCTCCGGTTTGAAATGATTGCCGTGCCGAGGTGGGAGTGGCCGCTTGCTATATATTCCCACTCCCTCTCCTCCCCCTCTCGCCTCCTCCCTTTACCACCCCATCTTTCTCGAGAGAGAGAGTTGGCCTCACTCCCACAACGTTCATCCCATTATCGCCTCCTCCCGCGAGCCACGACAAACGATCTGTTTTTGCGGGCAGAAAAAAAAGGAAAGGAAGCTGCGCTCATATTCTTCGGCGGAACACTACCATCCCTCGACTTCTCGTTATCCGCTGCCGTCCCTTCGTTTAAGGCTCAGGGTGGCACTTACCTCCCGCACGACAGTGCTCACAACACTTGAAAGGGGCGGTTGATATATACATTTTTTTAACAGAGCCACATGCTGAATGCGAATGTCCGTTGGCTCTTGAAGAATGTTTACTTAATGGAGGACATTTTCTCGCGTTGAATGCCTCTTCCTGGTTCGTGAGAGGGGAAGAAGGAGCGCTGATACTAAATGAAATTCCGTTTCAATAATTCGAAGATATCCTGCAGTGTTTCCGTGACCAATAGAGACAAGGAAATAAATAAAAATGTGAACCATACACCTCTGGAAATGATCAGATTTAAAGAGAGAATAAAAATTCCAATGGACTGACTCATCGTACCAAAAACTACCAATTTTTTATCATCAGAAATTGATTCATCATAACAATAGGCTCTCTGTTGTAACAACATCATTAAAAAATTACGTGTGTGTAACACTCCGTATTTCAATATTGTGGTCCTCTAAATGAATTACATTTGGAATTTTTGCCGGTCCACATCTCATCTGGTTTAAGTGAAAAACAAATTGTTTTCCCTTAAGATATGTAATTATTATTTTAATGCCTTATAGTTTATTTTCATGCTGCTAAATTGCCGCATGACTAGCTGGCTTCCCTTCTTCTTATAAGAACCAGAAAAGACGCACGGAACATTTAACGAGGACTTTACTGCGACTTATTCTTGGCAGCAGAGTTCCTTCTTACATGGGAAAACAATCGAAGTTGAAAGTTTTCAAAGGCAAAAACTATTTAACTAAAAAAATGAGAAATCCTCTAGTACATTTACTGGTTAGGACGTTAATTCATTCGACAGAATAGAGGACATAATTCTTTCCTCACCGGAAGTTCAATTAATATAACACCCTTTGGAGAAGAAACGATGTTTTTTAACTGGTGCCATCCGCGAACTAGAAAACATCAAGTTCCTCCGAAGGGCATGGAAATTGCTCCATTCCTCGACAACCATCTCGAGGACGCCTATTCTCGGTTCCACCGCATCACAAAGATGTTTCGTCGAATATTGCACACCGGGGAGCAAGTATCCCGCATCGGAGGATTCCGTTAGGAAATATCCCTTTATCCCCTTCGCACGTTTTTCGCAAGCAAGAAAGCGCTTAACCGAGAAAGACCATTCCGCTAAGACCATCGCCTGGTTCACTTAAAACCATTGACGACGACTAACACATACGAAAGGGCGAATTTAAAAAAAAGTAACAAAAAATAAATGATGCATAAGAAACATTCCGCACGCTCGTGCACCCGATGCGGGACGGACGTGGATGAGGGATATTCCCTCCCTCCATTGCCGCCTGTGATTCTCGACGAGAGAGACAGACAGAACGATGAAAATAAAAAAAAATAATACATCACTCCTCCTCTCATCTTCGTCGCCCTAAATTGCCATTTCATGCCGTACCATAAATGCGATGCAAGGTGAGGTTGCGTGCGTATGTGTGCTCGAGATAGTTGGATGGATGGATATGTTGGGGGGAAGGAGGAAATCTCGCGCAAAGTCAATTTTCGCGTCCAACCCGTCCGCCGGGGGGAAAGGGTTATGATCCCGTCTCCATTCAAGAGTTCTCTCGACCGTGAGCGACTCCTGCAGTTTTCTCCTCGATTGTTCGTTCGGCCGTGCGCCTCCCATCCCAACCTCTACCCGGCCGCCTAGTTTCTTCGACTTGCCGGGGGAGAGCGCGGATGAAGACAGACCCCAAATGAAATTTCAACGTCGGCCACAGTTCCGCGCTTTTGAAAGCCTCCGCTGACGGGGGTGGAAGGAGGTCGGCGGGGGTTGGCAACGGCGGAGCGAGAATGGTAATCACCGTATGACCCGTTGCGTAATTAGAGATGATGAATATATTCATTCCGTCCCTCCACAGGTGCACGCATGCGCATGGTGGGGTTCTCAAAAGCGCAAGTATCACCACTCTCAACACTTGGAAGGCTATTTAATTTTTTGTCGCTACCAGTTATGCGGCGTACAAAACTCACGCCAAGCAAGACGTTACACCTCCAATTGAGGCGGGATATGTTGAATATGAACAAAGGACTTGAACAACTCTTTTCAAGATAACCATCCAATATACGGTATACAACATGTAAAGAAAATTGATTAGAAGTCTACTCGACATCATAAACATTAGCAAAACTTGACTTAATCTACATCTAGACTTGATATCACATTGTGAAATATAACTTATAAGATAGACAAATTTTCAAAATATAAAAATAAATTAACTTACAATATGACATATTTCTGGAATGATCATTTACCCCTTGCAAAAGGTGTTTGTAAAAGGTTCTTATAGGAACATTACATTAATAGGAATATTAATGTGAGAGGAGCAGAAATATTAGGAATATTTTCCTGGACTGCTGGAAGTAGGGAAAACGTTTACTATAGGAAATGAATTTGTGTATGCTAATTTATTTCTTCAGAAATCAAATGGCCTAAAAATGTTGATTGAGAGAACTTGATTTTTAAGTAGCTAGTGGAAAGATATAATTTATTCATTTTACATATATTTGATAATTGGTCAAAATTGATAATCATGTATTTCATCATCATTGGTCAGAATTTTAGATCATTGGTCGAATATTATCCATGAATGTATTGTCTACCTTTTGCAGAGTATTAGGGAATTAACCTTTCAGATTCTAAATGCGTGCACATTCAGCGTAGAATTCATTCACCTTGACAAAATATCCTTCAGTTCTGAGAAACATTTTCATTTGTTACGCTTTGTCTATAAAATAGAAAGTTAATATAAAGTGGCGTTTAATTACATCTCTAATTTTAAAATACGGGCTCCAAAGGTGTAATGAAAGCCATTATCCTGGCTATGACATTTAGGGTTCAGTAATGGTAATTGGTAAATCAAAACTATTTATTTATTGCTAATTCCTCGCCTATTCCTTATGATATTACTTGATTGGCCGACGGAAGGAGTGGTATCAAAACACTGATTATTAAGATCATAATAATACTTGCGAATGAAGATAACTGAAAAATAATTTGCGATAATCGAAAATGTATTTAAAACTAAGTGCAAAATTATTCTTACATAAACAGATTTCATTATTGCAACGGAAATGTATTTCAAAAACTCTCAATTACCGCCGTGATAAATAGAAATGAAAAAAAAATATTATAGTAGAGTTCATGTCCATTCTTGCAATGGCATTTAAATTCAGCTCAAGAACCTCTCAATCAACGCCATGTTTCGAGAACTTTCACTGCAATTAGTGACCTCGGGTTTCAATATTAATGAGACTTTAATGATACACCTAGAATACTATACTTGAAATTTTAACTAATGACAAAATTATGGTGGGAATTTCATAGATTACATTTTAAAATTTTAATGGATAGAATATAATAATTCCAACTAATGAGCTTGATTAATTATAGAATTAGAGCGTGCTATGAAATGAAACAACACCCTTACCTGCAAATCTAAATTACATAAAACTTCAGCTATTTGCGCCTAGCCAAATATTTACGCCATCAACTAACATCCAGCTAACATCAAGGAATTCCAGCAGCCTCAGAATGCACCGCTAAACACAAAAGACGAAGGCCATGCCTGAGGGCATTTGTAACGAAGTTTATAATTTGGGAGCATTCCAATTAACAGAAGACCGAGACTAAACTAACAATAGGGTAAAAGAAAGTCGTAGTTTAACGGCACAGGCAATAATTATAATTCCTATTATTGCAGTCAATTTAAAGTTTCCCTTTGGGGAAATAACAGCGGTTGTGAAACTACGTACCTATTCACAAGGGAGGATGAGACGTGCAAAGAAATTATGTCATACCACTTACCCGTTACTAAAAAAGTATTTCTTTTACATTCGAATTAAAGCACAAGAAAGTGATAAGCAATTGCCTTTCTGTCGCGAACCACCTGCGAAACACCTTCATTTGCGTTTCTGACTCGAGCGCCTTCGGATATGGATATAGGGGAGGTGGGGGGAAGGCTTTCACGGCCGTGCGCCGCTCGTATAAAACCTATCAACCCCAATCCGATTCTTTAGAATCCGCACCGCACATCAAACGCAGCCACAAGTCATTGCAATCAGTTCCCTCAATCTGCTCCCCTTTTATTTCCACCGTTCACCAACCCTCTCTCTCTCACCTCTGCACGTCCCCATACCTATTCCCACATAACCCCCTTAACCCATCCTCCTGCGGCCGTTTCCCCCATTGCAATCCCTCTCCCAGCCCGTAACTGCCTCGGTGCCTTCCCCCTCCGTCACTTCTCACCATTTTTATGCCGCCGTCGATGCTGTTGCCATTTCCTTTTTCGAAGCACAATAAACCCCCTTTGACGCCTACTTCTCCCGGCTACAGAATTCCGCGCATTACTTTCCCTCTGTTCTTGTGGTATTATTCGCATGCAAAGGCCTCCCGTTTTGCCGATCCGACTCTGGTCGCCAACCCCTCCTTCACTCCATACTCCCCCAACCCTAGACCTACCACCCCTCCCCCACCCAAAACACCCACCGCGTACCACAACACCACCCCTCCCCCTTATTTACTTCCACCAATCCGTTAGTTTAGGTGCCCAGATGAGCATTGCTGGAGTTCTTTTCGCTACACGCGAGGCTCGAGCTCGGGTCCATACGTGGTCTGCTCTTCTAGTCCACCGGACTGCATTCCTTCCCATTCCGGCCACGCTTAATTTCCGAGAAGGTTTGCCCTCCCTTCGAACACCTATGGGTAACGTTCGAAACGTCGTGGTTCCTATTTAACTAGTTTCTTAAGGATGAATCGTCGATTGGTAGCAGACATCGGAACACGCTTGAGAATAATTCATCATGAATTACACAGCAAGCTTAATGCGGAAGATTAAAAAACGGCGCAAGCAGTATTTGCCTGATGTGATTCAAACTCGCCTCTGTCGCCGCGCTTTCGGTTGTCCAAAACTTTCTACTTCTCCACCCTTTCTATAATTTCGTAGACTGCCTTCCCACTTCTACTCAGACCACATTTTCATTCGATCTTCATACATCCTTCACAATCGGATACAAACTCTTTCCTATGATTGGAAAGGCATGCACTTCTCGCTTCCTTGGCTAATTTATAAATTTCACCAATCTCACGAGACAATGCTAATGCTTTCTCATTTTCACTCAAGAAACATGTTTAAAGGCTGAACTGTATCAGAACCATGCCTCTAAATAAGTTCTTTTATGCTACCTGTTATCAAATTTAATTATTCTCAAGCAAACATTAACATACGAGGGTAGGCTGGAAATCTCTTGTAAGTCCTGATTGAGAGTGAGTACTTGAGACTAGCAAGGATCAAGGCTTCATAGCACATCCAAACTAGAGAGAGCGTGATTATTTTTCATTTATTAGAATAACTTGTAATTTAATCACCAGACACACGGTTGTTTTGACCGATTTCGGGATCTGTTTGATTCATTTATTTTTAGTATCTTTTATTATATTTATTTTATTATTTTCTGCTAATTTATATCTTTTCTAATTCCCTTATCCATCCTTTGCCCATTTATAAGAGCACGGCTGAGGTTAACCATTCCCATTATTTCATACGGCCGCAGTTACCGTTCGCCGTATACTATGCCCATCACTCCTACTTTTCAATGCACTCAGCAATATATATGAGCCCTCAGACTGATAATCGCCAAACCTGATTTTATTAATTCCCTAACAATTTTTATTCCAAAGCTTCTTTTACCATTTCTTCCGTATTTACTCCGTCTCCTCGTATATGCTGTTTAGAACAGGCTATAATGGAAACCTCTAATTTACACCTCATCCTACACTATCTCGATCCTTCATCCACCACTCGCACCTGAGCAGTCTTGAGATATGAACATTTTGCAGGTTAGGTCCCCTATGACTGAAATCTACTCCAAATTTCGTAGTAAGTTTTGTTGTATCTATCCAAATCTTTCTATATAACGCCTCTGTGAAATCTACGAAACAAAAAAATGCATTCTGATTGTATTCTATACTCTTTTCAATTAGTATCCTCATTACTGTTATTGCATCACACTTGCCGATCACTGTCCGGACCCAAGCAGATCATCCCTTAAAAAATCATTTCCCCTCCTCTTTACTCTCTTATGGATAATCCTGAGTGCCACTTTAGCTGCGTGCGAAATCAAACTTGATGTTCATAGTCCTCACAGATGGTTGCTGTTCCCTTTTTTGGGAGCAGCAACGAAATCTTCCGGATAAATTCTTCCCTCACAAATGTTACAATTAAGTCCATAAAAAGTCAAAGTAATAAGGGGAGGAAAAACTCCAATGGCCGTAATAAACAGTCGCAACTCTCGTGGGATTAATTGCTGCGCTGGTTTTCGCGGGAACCACGAAAGGGACCAACCACAACCTCTCAACCAAGAATACCCTCTATGGTGGCTTACGGGAAATTAATCCACGCCAGGGACCACACACAGCCACACACACACTATCCTGTCTGAAACCCTTCACGAGGCTGTGAGACCCCGTTAAAGATTCTAGGTGGAAAATTAATCCATCACGAGGCTGTAGGGAAGACCCCGTTAAAGGTACCAGGATGTTCTACAAGTACACACTCTGTGCCTATCCATGAAGGACGAGCACAGACCATTCACACACACACTAGCACTCAATAAACGCACACACACACACTCAAAGGGCCCAACTTCTGGGAGAATCTGAAAACAAAGAGCGCAGACGAAGATATGCGTCGAATACGCGTGTTTCGGCCACAAAGTGGCCCACTTCAGCGAACTGAAGGGAAAAAAGAACCTCCAACACTAGGTTGAAAGTAACCGCCGAAGAGTGACGCCGAATATATATAGTATAGTGGTTGAAAAGGTTGTAGGAGTATTAATGAATAATTGATAATGAAATATAAAATGAATAATAATGAAATTAATGAAAAGCGGGCCAATTTCACTGTTTCTTAGTAAACTTGCCATATCTTCTCAATGCGTCTTCTACCACGCTTCTCTGCCGTATTAATTTCCAGCCCAAGTTTTCCCAAGCCCAATTCACATTGTAGCATACTCTTCTGCCTAACTTTATAATTACATTCTTCTATTTACTTATCTCATATCTTGCAAATCACCTCGTCTTCAATCAATGGTTTCCTTGGCCATCTCTTATTTAATAATTTAATCGTTCAGATTTTAGCTTTCGATTTTCTTTTTGTTGACATGTTCTTATCATATTCCAACTCTATCCGTTTCTCCTTTCTCACTCATAAAGATTTCTACTGTCTTACTGTTTTCCTCTCTTTTTATTCAGATTTATACCTGAACATTTCATTTTCTATTTGTTTTCATCTCTCCAGATTTAACCTCTTGAATATGACGTTGCACTTCATTAATTAGTATTAATGATCCGAATTCGCATTCACTCCTAGGAAACTGTGGGACCTAATGACGCTATTCCTAAACAAACTATGGTGTAACTGATATTTTTTTATTCCCTGGACTTTTTAAAGCATATATATACTCCCATTGCGGGGCATAAATCAAGTAAAAAATAAATCCTAAGTAAATTACAAAATTTCACTGGCGATTTAATTATTTAGGAAAATTATTTCTCATTCCTTCTAAAGAAGAGAAGTACTCGAGATATATGCCAAAGTATCTTAAACAAAGAACCATATAGGCGGGTAATTCAAATTATATCTTTTTTAAAGTTTAAAATAATTATTTATAAAAAAGGTAATTAACACAGGCTTATTCATATAAAAACCACCCGTATTCTAGTATGAATCCATCACCATAGTTAATGACACAGCATATGAGGCGAGATCATTTCATGAGAAATTCGGTCTTAACCTTAGTTTTATTCGGTACGGTGCCTGATAAAGATATTAATTTTATTACAAATAATAGAAAAAACTTGTATTTTTATATAAGATTCTAAATTAATAGACTAAGTTTGATGTTAATTGCATTTACCACCAAGGTGGTGGCAAGATCAGCAAAATAAATCAGTTTTACGATGGTCTTATGAAACAAAAATATTTGCCTATGGTTTCTATAGTTTCTTATGAACTAATCCTGTGAATGATATGAATAGACTTAATCATTCATTTTTAATGGAGAAAATTTGAAAATTTTTAATAAGTCAATCTAAAGGATCTCATCCCGTTCTCACAATTAACTTAATATTGAATGACGTCGATAAAAAGGATTGGCATCTCGGAATAAACTCCTGGAAAAGATACCGCAGTTGTATTAGCAATTCGCTAAACAAATATCATGAAGGTAATACTCCCATTTAGCAGGTGAATTACTAGCAAATATTCCGAAAATAAAACCACATTGATCTTAGGAATTGGCCATCTGATTACGCCTAGCCATATCGCTTCATCTCGTCTTGTGGCGAGAAAACACAGAGCACCTCACAAACAATCTCGCTCAAAAACACCAGTAAACCGACATCAGTGTTTTCATGATGGCGGGCGTCCGCGTCTCATATTCTTATGCGCTCGCACTGATTTGTTAGCATTCTCTCCCATATCATCATCCTCTCTCGGTCCATGAAGGCAATGGAAAGAGGGTGGTTAAACTAGGAAAAATATCTCGGGGAACATGTCGTTGGATCGATTCCATCGCGAACAAGGAGCGCCCCAAAAGTGCACATGAGACATTGTTTTCATTGAGAAGCAAAACGGTGTGCATCCTATTTCCTCTGGCAAACACGCCATCACACTGTGCCACTCAACCCCATCCCTCTTTCTCCACCAATGCTCTCCGCGGAGGCCAGGCGAAACGCATGTGGTCTTTTCATGTCGGCCGCCTCAGCCCTTGCCGTCTCCGGGTCTTAAATCGAGGCTCCGCCTAGTGTCTTCCGTACAACAGCTTATTAGAAATCAACTGGTTGTGGAAGATCCTCACACAAAGATGATCTGATAAATATAACAAAGGCTTTTACCCGTCTAGGAATGAGATTAAACGGGGTAGATAATCGCATATTGTGTGGTAACGTCTGAAATGATCCCCATCCAATGATTTGTTGCTGATGATCCAATGTCTCATATATGCATGAATCCGAAGGATTACAAATAGAGAACATGGTTTAAGAGCCCTGGAAGTTTATGTTAATGTCACCGACGGTTATCGTGTCTATTACTGTGGGTGTACCTCTGATGGACATGAAATTCAATGGTTAGCACACATTTCATTCTACATTTTCGCTGGAATGGATAATGTGTCTTTTTATATGAAATTTTTAATTTCCGGATAGAAAGTGAATACAGCTAAACTTATATAGAATATCAATTCTACAATAGGCTTTTGTTCTACCAAACCTTTTTCTATTTTGGCATAAATAAGAAAATTATAAAACAATTGCAATAAATAAACTGTAATTTATGTTTCCATAATAGCAAACACTATGATTTCCAAAGGGAAATTTCCTGCATTAAACTCTGAAAGTTCCGTTTTCGGCAGTATTTGTACAAACCGTTTCAAAACATCTCAATGAATGAATCAGGACGTGGATGAAATAATTCTAATTTGTTAAAATTCATTCTGCACATAAAATCTATCGCTTATTACATCGTGTATAATTGGTTCAATTTGAGAAACATTCAAATAATTACGTAAATCTATCTCAGCTAGTTCAACCGACGTGTTTATTCATCAAACTCTAAAAGGTAAGAGAACTCTCTGGCAAATTCCAACTCCGAAGTCTTGACTCACGCTCCAGCATTCTTTGCTTCGGTCGTCCAGACTGGGCGGCTCCAGTATTCCTTCCCATAAACGGATAAATTCGCAAAGTCAACTGGATCAGTTTCCAGTTGAAATCCCTTTTCCTCGCTGTGTTTTCCAATAGACCTCATGAGTTGATTTTCTTTGTGTCTCTATCGGTCATTAAGAACGTGCAATGCTTGCTTTTGGTATATGGTTACAAATTCAGTGAAAGAAGTAATTCCAGGGATTATGAATAAAATCAGTGTTTACGGGTCAGGGGCGAAACTAGGATTAATTTAGTTTTGAAAAACGTTTTTTCCATCTGAGAGAAAGGCATAAGTAAATAAACTTTAAAATTTCCTTGAAGTAAAAATACATTTATCAACCATTTTGGAAGAAATATTCAATTGGGTATCAAAATTGAAAAGAAATTTTCTTTTTCAAATTTATATAAATTAAAAATAACCTTATCATATGTTTTATTCAATGACTCTTTGTTTAAAACCATTAAAAGTCCTTTGACAACGCAATATATTTCAAGGGCTCATTTCTAAGCGCACGAAAGCAAACACGGTCATCTTTTTTCCGTCTAAATTAATGATTTTATGATGTAATTATTTTGCCGATCTAAATTTAATCGATTATATAATGTAGGATTTGAAAAGGATATAAAACGGTCTGTATTGTGCTGAGAACTTTTGCTCGCTACAAATCCAAAATATTCAATAGCAAGGGCATTTCAGAATGACATAAGAACGTGGGCAACATAAGTACGTAAGAGATGCCACACACAAGAGTACAAAATATCCACATGAAACTGTCATTAATTTAGTTTAAATAATTGATGCTGTCTATTATTGATAAAGTGTCATAAATACTCTAATGAAATTCAGAAAAAAACATAGATTTCCATTTAAAATCATGTATGGATAAAATATTCATCAATGAGAAGCTTTACATGAGAACATATGATACAGTCCAATCTCCGCGAAGCTAAACATTGGCACTGACAAGAAATGACCGGAGATGTGTATGATGGAGGTTATACGTAATTAAATAAACAATGGAACTCAATCGCGGGTCGGCTCACAAATTGTAAAGCTGTCAAATGAACTAAGGAAACAAAATACAATTATACTAACACTAATTGAATGAGCCAAAGGAACTGATAAATTCTCTTGTATTCCATTTCAGTTCCCGAAGCTTCATGCTGGGTTTGCGACCGAGTCTCAAACGTTTGATTTTGATCATACGTCCATCTTGTCTTTGAAGCGCAGCTGTATAAGATGATTCCCTTTGGCAGTCGCTAAGGGGTCATAAGAACAAAGACTCTCCCCTTTCCTCCTCAGAACAAGCTTCCATCTCTTAATCTTTAATCTGGGCCGCAGAGCGGACCTCGTTCCCTATAAATGCCACACCATTACTTTTTGATTCGTCTTCTGCGACTGGATCCATTTTCGCTGCTTCGATTTGTTCTCATTTTACTCGTTTTTTCCTTTTCCGAAATATCCATTTGCACGTGTCATTTTCTTACGGTCCATCGCACCACTTTTTTTTCATATGTCATTTTTTATTCTGTTTTTCCTGCTCACCCGGAGGTGTTATTATTTTTGACCCGGTCATTTATCTCTGACTGACCAAGGAGAGACCACTCTCTCCATACGAGAGACGGCCCGTAATGAAATTATTTGAAAAAAGGCCATCCGGTGATCTCTCCAGGTCGTGAAAATTCGTATAAAGTCCGTCGCAAGGATTTGCTACGGAATAAATAGCCGTGACGGCAAGTGTGTAAAAAAAAGATCTGAAGGAGGTGGTTTTTCGAATCTTTTTTCCCTGAGCCACAATAATTGCCGCGCCGCTTTCGACTTCATATTGCGGGAGGAAAAAGATCTGGCTTTAGTAAGAAGTAGAAATATTATTTCCCGATCTGCATTCTACAGTTTAGACTCTCTTTACGAATCCCTGGTAGTTTATAAAACCTAGAATTTTTTTATACATCCCAATCGAATCAATTTTATGGAAGTGGACATAAATATATAGCTAGTTTCCTCCACGTATTTGCGTCAGCTCACAGCAATTCCGATATGAAGTCTCACAACACCAACATAACGCCTAAAGCAGAGCATGTAAACTGTTGGGTAAAAATTATGTACGCGTTAGTAATTTCATCTCCTGCTTCCTCGCGATCTGAAAAGTCGTAAAAATGCCCTTCAACTTTTCTTCCAATAATTTCGTTCCATGATTTCCTCGGCTCTTTAACGGAGTTGTTTTCCGTATTGATGATTCGAGCCAAGCTTTAAATTTGGAGAGTAGAATGAATGCCCGCTCTGCTATTAATGGTTTAAAGAAAGCCTTGGTCCATAAAAGTGATCATCGACATTTTTATGGCACTATTTCAAAATGTATTCAGTCTAAATAACGTGAAGAATAAGATTACATTTTCTTTTCTCGACTTTTCAATAACCATTACCGTATTCTGTCTTACATGATTAGATGAAGATAACGTCAAAGCCTACACAAACAATAGGAAATTATAGATTTACATTTGCAAAGAAGTTATTTTTACCGCAGTGGGCCGTCTTATTGGAAATGAATTAGTTTCAAAGACGTTGAATTTAGAAACATCTATAATGCACCGATCCATCAAATATTTTTCAGATGAAATTACATCGCACATCTCTATATTGAATAAATATCTTTTATCTTTAAGTTTTCCTCCTCAAATAACAAAATTTTATGTAAATAAAAGTTTCTTTGCTCTTTTTCAACCCTGCTTCTCTTATCAACTTTTTTAAATCTTTTTTTTTGAATGAATTAACCTTATACGTACATTACCTAAACATCTAATCACTGCGCATACATCGTATTAAAAGATATTAAAAACAAGGAGCTGGTACCAGTACTATAAATAGTAAAATAATGCAAATTAATATTTAGTCCACGATTGCAACTCTCAGCGATCTTCAACTAAGAATTAATCCAATACAAATTGTTAGAATGTAGAAAACTACATTACAAGCTGGACATTTTTTAACGGTTAACACTTGAACCTGATCCGTTTCATACATTTACCGAATTCAAATTGGCTTGATACCCCGATTAGCAAACAAGGACTCTATCGCATTTCAATCCAAATAACCTCCATTCAATTCTGAAGTCAAGATAACAAACACCCAAATATTATGCATATAAATGTTTCCTCTGTTTTTAAATTATATGAAGCTATTCATCATATTTATTTTACCTAGGCGACTTTAGGCCGTTGCATATTTAACCTTTATTAACTAGCTTAGTTTGGTAATTAGCCAATAGTGATTATGTTTTTGCTTTTAAAACTTGTAGCCTAGAACATCAAGCTATCTATTTATTAATTCTCTCGACGTTAGAAATCTGCTCTAATAGAGAGCACACTCATCTAAATGTGAATAATACCGGTACTTCACATATTTTTAACAAGAATTTGTACTTGTACATAGGCGCCGAGAAATGTGATGCACTAACACAGGCCGAAATCCTCCATTAAACATAATCAGCCTTTAAATAACGTTGAAATGTGAATAACTCTTGTCATAACAAGAATCCCTCTAACAATGAAAAATTTCAATGGAACACAATGAGCGTTTGATGCATGATTACGCACCTAAAGTTACCGGCAAATTAATTACACTAAGCCAAATATTCCCGAAATGAATAGAAATCACCTTTCGTCATAACTGAATTCAATGCATCATTGAAGCCCCGTAATTTCCGAAGACATTCATAATAGATGAGTAATTATTTAAAGGAAATTATGAATTGAAGAAAAAGTGGAGAGATATCCATATTACCATATTTACCACCTTACGTAGAGTTACATATTAGCTTGGCGTCCTGCGGACGCTCTTGATATGCTCCCCAAAATGAAAAGAGATGGAACGCGGATAACATTGAAACACCCTCCAATGGACCAATCCATTCCCCAAGTTTCTTTGGCACGAAGATACAATAATTAAGATTACATTCGGCAGAATACATGAAACGCACACGGAAACAAGTCGACGAGTCATCCAGCCCGCGAATTGGATTTAATAAATCAGTCCAACTTTTTGCTCTTCAATAAGCGGCGAAATGAAGAGCCTCCATCATTGCTGCTTCTTAGTGAACATCCCTAACACACGTCAGAAATTTATTTTAGATAAATAAATCACGTATCTTGCAAATGGAAGCATTCCTAAAGGAACGTATCTTGGCTATCTCATTCGCCCGAATGCATTTTCAAATTCCGAAAATTTCTCTCCGTCCGTAGCCGTCGAGATCGGAATCGAAATAAAAAGAACAGACTAAAAGTGAAACAATCCTTCGCCTGTTATCGTCCTTTTTTTCCTTTCTTTATTGCCTTCGTCCAGATCTCCACGTCCCCACTCCCTGCCGCCCACCCCCTCACCGTCTGTCCGTCCGTCCGAAGAGAAACCCGCCGTCGGTTCCTGCCACCGCCGACTTCACTCCGTATGGGAAAACCTCTCCATCTTACCTCCTCCCTCCGAGTCGCAGTCGGACCAACCCACCCACCACCCTGTCGGCCCCAATTCCCCCACCCCCCTCCCACACAGTCTCTCTCCCGCCGGCCATCTCCCGTCGGGGTCCTCGTCATTGCCGGCCGATGGGAGGACGTGAGCGAAATTTACGATTCCCGTGTAATACGCGCATGGCTATGTAGGGGCCCTCTCCCGGTCTCGCACTGGCAGGAACCACTCTTTTCCTCACTCCCGGTTCGCCTTCCTCCGTTCCTCCCTCTCCCTCAACTTCCCACATCCCCCTACCTCTTTTCTTCTCCCGCGAACTTTTCCCCAACTGCCTCCCCGCACCCCCTCGGGGGAGACGACTCGACGAGGGGGGGAAGAGGGTGTGATGGGAGGGTGAGGCGAAGGCGAGAGGGTGGGTGGACGAGGGGGATGTGAATGGTGGTGGACGACGGAGAGGTGGGAAAAATGGGAGAGGGGGTAAGGACCGCGAGGATTGCAGACTGGACAGAAGGGGAGGGAGGGAGGATACGAGGTGGAAAGCTGTAAGGGATTCAGGTGGAGAAAATGGAGGGAAACCGAGGGTAAAGGGATCGGTTTCGTGTGGAAAGTGCGTGGGAACATTTTCTTTTCGGAATAAATTGGCACAATCATTACTGACGACCCAGCATTCCACGTCAGGAAAGGCCAATTCGACGTAATTGGAGGGCCTGTAAAAAAATGCCAGTCGTTGAAATTTTATAAACATGGAAAAATCTACACACTAAAATCAAACGGAAAACAGAATCCGCTCGAAATACGCGTCTTTTTGTACAATAAAATCACCGAATTATTTATCACAGAAAATATTTTGAGACGATACTTTGACACGTTTTATCAGTTTCTTTAAAAGCGGTTGCGAAAGTTTTAGTTTTTTTAGGTGAATATAGCTTTTCACACAGTACCTACTACCCAAAGTCAAAATAGTTTTTAAAAATGAATCGAAAGGTGACTTAAAAATTCGTTTTCTCCAAATTAAATTTTGGGTCCAATTGATGAATCGAATATTATAGGATATTACTGTTTCCTAAATTAATTGATTAGAAAGATAACGATACAGCATTATTACTCGTATGTATTGATATGGAGTGGAGCCATTCCTTTAGACCCTTCCAATTCGAGTCAGACTTGAATTCCAGGGATAATTAATTATTCAACAGTTTTCGTTTTTTATTTATCACGCAGGCGCCGGTTCCGGTTTTCCTTTCACCTGTTCCCTCGCCAAAATTTTCCAATTTCGTGTGGTTACACAACATTTTGCTGAAATTCCTAAGAGGACGAATTTCATTCCATGAAAACATCTAATTTTGCTGAAAATCATTGTTTACAACCAATTGAGTCAAATCTCAGCTGAGTTTAAAGCTACTGAATACTCTCACCCAGGAAGGAATGATGTGTCACCTCGGATGTAAAGCTTAGAATAAGCGAATGTACCTGATCACTTTTGATCGTGCATAATAAAAGGCTGCCATCGGAGGGAGTAAGGGTCCATGGTTCGCAAAATAACCTAAAGATAACTAAATTCAACAAAGGTTTCTTTCCAGAGCAAAATATTGCGTCCAACCAATAGGGGCATTAGCATGGATGAAAAGGAAGAAACTCATTATGATGGTGTGAGTTACGGCAGAGTAGCATTGGTTGACGAAAAATTACCACTTTAACTAAAAATATGGAAAGAGTATTCATGGATTTGGTAAGTGTTGTAGCATTGCATTACGAAAGGCAATCGGAAACCTGTCATTCATTATGAAGATAATCAACAATTCACGTACTACGTAATTTTTAAGGAAAAGTGATCCTGAAAATCCATCGCGTACAATGCTACACAATTCAAACTGCCATTATTCTATCGAACTATATCAGCCCAAGGATTAGTCAATTTAGTTAACTCTAGCTCTCTACTCTAAGCCCTATACCCTACCAATCTCTTCATTCCCTCTTGTAGCTCTTTTCACCGACTTTTCCATATTAAGCTTCTCAAAATTCACCTGCGGTCTTTTCCGTAATTTATCCTTTCTATGTTTCCATATGATCTTCAGCACGCCATTGCACCCCTGAATGCATACAATTAGTCTCCAATTTCTTCTTGCTGATCGCTTTAATGAAGTTCTTTTTTAACTCGCTCTCCAATGTACTGCACTATCACTACTCTTCACTATCTACCCATTTTATTCTCATGATTCTTCTATTCCTCGACGTTTCCCTCGCCTCCAATGTTTTGCACTGCTGCTCCTATTCTCCAAGTCTCACATCATTGGAGAATTATACTTCATCTATAATTTTAATGAAATACGTACTTACATCAGTACTATTTTCCACTAGTCATTGTTTTTCAGGCAGAAAACCTTCGCGATTGCTATGAAAGAATAAAATGTAAATGTTATTACTGTAAATATTCTTTCCGAATATAATATACCCTTCCGAATATTTAAGAGCAGATCATTGGTTTCGAAAAACAAAATATCCAGTGTAACACCCTTCCTGATATGGCCACCAAGATACTTTGTTGTGCATATTAGACCTGCTTCCAACGATAATATCCGCCAGAAATAATCAATTTTAAAGCTCTCGTAAAAATGACGGCATTGTATCTATTTGGCGATATTTATTTATCCCGCGATTTATATTTTTTCTATATATATATATATATATATATATATATATATATATATATATATATAAACCATAAACACAGTAATCAACCCGAAGGTCGGTTTAGCAGGCGATGGTGGAGTTCACCCATGTACCAAGCCCGACGGCGTGTGAATTCTCACACATCAGGGTAGGGGGGCCAGTTCCTTTCCTTGTGCCGGTTATGGTTTCCCAGGAAGATCTGGTACCCGAAAAATCAACTAGCTTGGGTGGAGCTGCAGGTGCCCAAAGTGCCGTGCCCGGGAATCGAACCCGGGACCCTCCGGTCAGTAGTCCAATGCTCTACCCACTAGACCATCGCGACCCGCAGCTGTGTATATATATATTTTGTGACTCCTAACAAAGCAGAACCCAGCAAACTAATCTATATCAGGTCCCTCTTCATCTCTGTGTACTTCTTTCCTCCCTTCATCCCGTCCAACATCCCTATCCTGTTATCCTGTTCCTGCCCTTACCTCGCTTGCCCAGCATTCTCCCCTCTACTATTACCCTCTTCAACATTCCACTACCGCTCAATACGCCTTTCATCCATTTTTCCTGCCTCCATAGGATTTCTCTCAACAAACCCCTCTCCTCACCCACCATCTCTAGTACTTCCTCATTTGTTTTCCCTTCGGTCCATTTCACCTTCTCCATTCTTTTCCACACCCACATTTCAAAAGCCTCCAATCTACGTCTATCCTTCTGCTTCAATGAACACGTTTCCGCGCCGTACATAGCTACGCTCCATATCAGAGTTTTTACGAGTCTTTTCTTAACATCTCTACTCAACGTCCCCGTCATCAACTCCCTCCTCCTTGAGAAAGCCTCCTTGCCTAGCGCCATTCTTCTCCTTACGTCCCTACCACTTTGGCCGTATTGGTCCAAAACACTTCCGAGATATGTAAACTGCTCTATCTGCTCTATTTTTCCCCGCCTATTTTAATATTTAGCTTAGCCTTTTTCTTTCTGGAAAATCGCATAACCTTTGTTTTATTAATGTTGATTCTCATCCCATACTTATCGCACTGAACCTCCAATTCCCTCAGCAATGCTTGCAACCCCTTGGCTGGCTGAGCAACTAATGCTTGGTCATCAGCAAACCTAACCGATTTTACGAATTCCCCTCCGACTTTCATTCCTACCTCCAGTTCTTCTCATGCCTCTTTAATCATTTCCACCACATATACGTTGAACCGCACCGGTGACAATGGGCAACCCTGCCTTACACCTCTTCCTAACACTGCCCATCCGGACTCTCTATTCCCCACTCGCACCTGAGCAGTCTGAGACATGTACAGGTTGCGGATCAGTCTCCTGTCCCTCCAATCCATTCTTATTATCTGCAATACACGCATTAATTTTTCCCAATTTACTATGGCGAACTCTTTTTCGAAATCTACAAAACAGGCAAAAACGTCCTGATTGTATTCTATATTTCTCTCGATTAGTGATCTCATTACTGCGCTGTACCACTCCCCTTCCCAAACCCAAACTGATCATCCCCTAATCAATCAGTGTATATATATATATATATATATATATATATATATATATATATATATATATATATATGTATATATATATATATATAATGTAAATTCACTAATAGTCATAACAAACACAGAAACTAAAACATATAAAAGAGAGACTCACTGGTTCTCGAATTTTCGGTGGTGCAACCACCTTTCTCAAGAGCAATTAGGAACAGAAATGAGGCAGAGGAGAGCCCGAAAGCAGTGGTTGGAAGGAGGAGGGGGAAAATGGGGGAAAAGAGGGAAAAAGAAAGGAAAAGGGGGGAAAAAGGGGGGGGAAGGCATTCGTGGTGAGGGGTTTGGAGGGGTAGTGTATGGCACGGGAATTTAAAAAAAGGTGGGGATGATATGGAAGTTGTTGGGGGAGGAGGGGGATGAAATTATATGCATAAAGGGGGCAATTAATGTCTAATATTAATACCTGGGCGATTCCAGGAATCCAAGAGCCAGATGAAAGCTAGCTCTAATGTTTTGATAATATATATATATATATATATATATATATATATATATATATATATATATATATATATATATATATATATATAATTATTGTATTTTATATTCAATTCTGGAAAATGTATTTGGCGAAAGTGAAACGAGAGGAGAATAGACTGATAGAATTCTGAAAAAATTGATTTTACAGACTTCGTATGTAAAGGCAAAGGTAATGGAAGACTGGAAAGCAAAAATCGGGTAATACGGGTACTAGAGAAATTAGCAAATACGAGAGTGGGAGCCCCCCTCAACGATTGCTTGGGCTGTTCATTGCTGATTATGATGATAATAACTAATAAGAAACGCCTTGGCCAAGAATCAATGTAAGATATCACGTGTATATTTATTCACTGTTATGCGCAGTATAAAATAAAACGTGTCCACAAACAACCAGGAAATATTATGAAAATGCTAATGCGAAGAAATAAAAATTTGGGGAATTTATTCAAACTAATAACTTAAAATATGCTTTTAACATGTACTAGCTAAAGAACTAAGAGGATTTTACTCCATGGCACATTAACTATTGCAACAAAAAAAGAATGTTTTTAAAAGCTTTCGTTGAAAAGCTGGTGTTTTACATACACACTACCCTCTGGCACAAAGCCTTCGGTATGGAACACCTTACAGAAAAGAAGAATGAGATACATTGGATATATCATGGGTCATGATTTATTCATATGGAGCATTATGGAAGAAAATACTGATGGGAAACGTACAAAAGAAAGACCAAGGCGAAATAAAAAAGATAAGATAATAAGGAGCATTCGGAGAGAAAAGGAATAGGAAAGAATGGAAGGTTGTCACTGGATGGGAACGGAATAATTAAGGATAGTAGTAACTAAAGATTTGATTGAAGAACTAATAAATAAAAGATTGCTGCGTGTGACGTCTTGAAGGTTGCAAATTAGTTTCCAGGGACTCATAGAATAAAATCATTTTTTTCCAAGTTAACAATTAAATAAAATATATTTTCACCAGTTTGTACGTGATCTATCTTAAAACACATGCACACAATCATACTTAGTGCAATCCTTTTTAAACATATTCTTATGTCTTTAATGTTTACGGTAAATTGTTTTTCTCTATAATACCCAGTAAAATGAAACCATTTTGTGAAATAATTGTTAAAAAATACAATTTAGATTGAAGTAAATTAAGAAATGAATTTTTCACATCCTCCTGTAAGAATTACCTAAATCATGTCAAATTTTTAGTTTGGTACACCTGTGATCACACATAAAATGGATATGCCCAAGAACACAAAAGGCACTCTTCTTTGAGTATTTTAACTCGGAAACATTGGATAACCGACACATGGTTTCTTGAATTATCACCATTATATGGCCGGAACATTAAAGGGTATCAAATGTATAAATAACTATTTGAAATTGGCATCATTTTCCGAGTGACATTGAAGCTCCTCACTTCATTTTATATTCAAACCTTATACAAGGTAAACAAGGCAATTAAACAAAGTATTTGGAATACGATACCTTATACAAGTGAAATGTATATGCGTGTAGAGGTTTCATCTTGAAAGGGAAGGTAAACCAGACCTTGTGGTCCTAATACGTCCGGCGTAAAGGAACAAGGAAGGTCGCCAGAGAAAAAATACGTATTTGATATCGTCAAGTTTCGACGTAAGGTACCTGTACTCAAAAAAGTTGATTGATGATAAATAAATCAGGTAAATGAGGACAAGATGTCATTTTGCGTCGCAGTTCTATATTTATTTGGAGTAGAAAGAAGATATGCTTTCATCACAGGAAGCAAGCCAATAGAAGGATCCAAACTAGCAAAATGTAGAGTGAAAAATAGAAATATTGATGGACGAAGAATGTTCATCATAGTAAGCGCTCATCTAAAAGATGTGTGGTGGTGCCTAATATCCTTCTGGAAATAAGGAATAACCGATTCTGATATTTATAAACATGCATTCATAATTTTCACCCCGGTTTTTTTCCGGACCATAATTGCCTAAAATTCTTATTTTAAAATGTTGCAGGAAAATTAACGCACTTCTACAAATTTAATTTATAATACTAAATATATATTCATAATTACGAATATTTGTGAGACTTCCAAAAATCTCTTGCCTCATAGTTTCTTCATCGTATTTAGTATGTAGTTGAATTAATAACCTAAGGTACGCCTCAACCATACGAGTATACGTATTAACATATATAACTCATATTTACAGCTTACTTGAGCGATTCAAATAAAAATAGACTTCATTATGAAAACTAAAATAAATACAAATCAAATTAAGAAATGGCCAAAACTTGTACAATTAATTTGAATTGTTATAATTAGAATTATCACTTATTTTTGTTCAAGAATAGTGTGAGTACTAAGAATATGCTAAACACAATTATCTAGGGAAGTAAACCAATCCTCATAGATTTGACTATGATATGGGCTCACCTTTTCTTACCACCAGTGGAATGCAGTGCGAGATAGCAACGGCATTTTATAACTAGCCGTGGGCCCTTTTAAACAAATAATCACAGCAATACAATTTTATGAAGACGAAGCGCAAGAAGATTAACTTAGAGATATTTTCATTAGCTTAGCATATTTTCACGAAACAGAGGCAAACAAAACCCATCGCCCGTGCCTTAAGAACATCGTAAAATTAATAGACATAATATTGACTAGTCATAACAAATTTTGCAAGGGAAAGATTGATTGAAAATATGAGAGAAAATGCCAGATTAATGAGGAGACGAGGACATAAAAGAGTTAGAGTGAGGCAGAGTGAAAGAGAGGGAAGGAGAATGGTTGACGAGAGAGGTGAATGAGCGATGAACTATCCGAAACGGTACAGCAGTGCGGGACTGGAGAGGTTGAATATAAGGATGGAAGTGGGGAAGGGGACAACAACCAGGAGATGGGAAACGGGAAGAGACGGATGAGGAAGGAAGGGGAAGAGGGAGAATGAGCAAAGGGAAGGGGTGGAGCCGGGGTATGTTACGCCCGCGGTTGAGAGGAGGGCGAAGACGGGTGTATGGGAGGAGTGAGCCCACATCGTGCCTCTTCTACGACTCTCTCAAAAAGCTGGACCTGTACTTACTATATAAAGAGCCCGACCTTGTAAGAAAATCGAAGAAAAAAGGGAAGCTTCGCAACCCAATAAGTCTAGCAAGAACACGTCCTCGAAGACGGACGCTGGATGGGGAAACGGATAAAAAATAAACAAGATTAAAAACATAAAATTTGACAAGAAAGAGAGAGGGGGAGAGAGGGATTTTTTTCAACGCGGGCCTCGAAAAAGGGTCCATCTCTCGGGGAGGAATGATATCCACGGCAATTTGGCATTATATTTGCGACAGGAATGTTAATCAATCTTTTTCCGGGGAAGATATAATGGATCGATACAAATTAAAGTTTTGGTGCAAGACGCCACTCGGTTCCTTTCCCTGTCACTTCGCTCTCTCCGCTTTTCCTACATGCCTTTGTCATCTCTCCCTAAATTACGATAATATCATTTTCATGTCATAGAGTTTAATGCTGATTGAAAATCTGATTGCTTATGAGGTACAAATGCATCTCAACTGTGCAGCTAAAAGCAATTGCATCACACTCGCATCCCAACTAATTTTTGCAGGCTCGATGATGGACGAAAACCACCTATTTTCACCGTCATGGATCATAATAAAAAAACTCCGTTATATTTTTCATTTCTCAATGATTGAAATGTATTTCAAAGAGATTCGGTTCGGTTACATCGATGGGAAAAATGACTTCGTTTGTGTGTGGAAAATCATCGAGTACGAACACCGTACTTATGTAAACATTAACTTGGCTTAAAGAGAACCTATTTATTCCTTTGAGTATCGCCATTCTCATTGCGTGAAAATATGGATACCTGCTTTTCAACAAGATTATATTTGACTGGATGATGAATGATATGTTTTTATAAAACAGTCAGCACCGATCAAATTTAGCATTTTCTACCTAGTGTAATAAATTGAGATACCACTTCAATATCAACAATGATGTATTTACATATAAATTTTATTTTCCTCCTCATGTGAATACAATTCTATAGTAAATTTCAGCTGCATTACATCATCGTTTTCCATACTTTCATCCTGACTTCTATTCCTTCTAATCCATCGTCCCTCTCTTATTCAGAGGTATATTTAATTTTCTACACCTTGAGCTATTTATTAACACCTAAGAATCTCATACTTATGGCGCCTCATATGGCTAACTGCTAATGAAATTTTACGACGATTTGGAAAGGCAAGAAAATGCCGGCATACTCGTATAAAGGTCTCGATCGGATTTTTTTAACCACCATCGAAAGCATCTATACTTATTCCCTATTCTAAAGATCTTTTAGGCTCTACTATGAAGCCATCCGAATGTTCTCTACATCAAAAACCTCCGGCTTACTTTGAGGTAATTTTACTGCAAGAATAAAATCAAATTCTCAGTGAGGAGGCACTTAATAACTTTCTCAACTGATCCCTTTATTCTTAGAACACAGAAACAAGATTTTTATGATGAGAAGTCCTTGCCTTTTAGGAGAGTGATTTCCTTTTTTACGCCCGCATTAAAATCACTGACGGTTTCACAAAATGAGTCAATTCAAATGAAAAGTCATTAAAAGCCACATCAACACAAAGCACACTTTTGAGATTTTGCGTCCTGGAATAAATGGTTGACGTTGAGAGCACGTCTAACGCACGCCCATTTAAAATCGCCATCCGTTTAATTACTGATTGATTCGACCTTCCCGAAAAGAAGTCGCTGCTGTAAAAGGTGTCGAGTCGACCTAAGGATATGACGCTATTCGGCGCTGGTTGTTCGTCTCGTTCCGAAAGCCGCCCCTTCGCGAGACAACCTCACTAAGTACTCGGGCTCAAATTGTCCACGGAATACTGGCACGGTTACAACTATTTATGAGATAAATTCGTCGCGGAGACTCGGGAAACGATTATCTTATGGACGCAGGGGTCCGGTGGAAGGGACATTGCCAGCAGTGCGGCCCGTGTGGGATGAGTCCTGGTATGTAACGCGAGCACAAGAGCCGCGGAAATCTGTGCGTGTGTGCATGGGGAGCATTGAGTGAGGATAGACGCACGCACGCGGGAATGCCAGGGGGAGTTGCAGAAGGCGTCGCTGTCTCGCCGTCGCGAAAGAACGCCGCACCGTCATAGCAGATACAATTTCCAAACCGCGCCCACCTTTTATAATGCAAGTCTCTCCTTCACTCCGACGCTAAAAGGATACCCGCGATTATGTACTGTCTTCATCCCAGACCGTGTGGGTACGGTTGATGGAAGGCGGAATGAAATCGCACATCTTTTTTATTTCCATCCTTCGCGATTGTCAAGAGTTAAAACATTTGTATAATTAGACTACAAAAAATTTAAGGTGTGCTGGATGAATATGCATTTCAAACGCTTGTTATTTGCCTATAATATCTCGATCGAGATGCTTATTTTGCACCACAAAGAAAATCACTTGGAATAGGATCATCGACGGTACCATTCGGTCTTGTGCCTCCTGCGTCCTTATTTTCATCTTCGATTCACTCAATAACGAAATAACCTTCTAATATCAGACCGTAAGAGCACTTTGATGTCTTCATAAATATTGAAACCGCTCACATTTTATCGAGCGGAGGGAGATAAAGTTCGGCGGTGCTACGAGGCCACGCCTAAGTATTGAAATTATGAAGCATTCAGAACGTGCATACTTTAAGTGCCTCTCAGTGTTTAAAAGTTTGATCTTGTCGAAAAGGAAACTTCATGAGACGGCGGCGGTATCATCATGCCGAAATGATTTCGCCTCAACATTTGGATACGGCTTATTGTAACTAAGCAGATTTTTAGGAGTCATTTTCGAAGAAACAACATCCGTAAAGAAAAATATCCGTAATTTATGCTACACCATTTTTTCTATAAATACATTGTATGATTTGATACTATCAATGCAAAAGAAAAGAATTAAAGATTGATTGGAGTTTCTTCAGTTGGCATAGGGATTCTTTCACGCAACCTAGTTTTCCACCTCGCAAACGTATCGTGAATAATTTAACATAAGGAGAAACATCGACGGATGAATTTAACATTATATTGGCCGATGCGAAACTCAATTGTACCGTTTTATATAATTATAATTCTGCGAAATGTTCCCTGTGAGAATAAATGTAAAAAAGTTTAGAAAGAAAAAAATGTACAGCGTTGAATAAAAAAAATCTGCTGCTTGACTAAATGCAAAAAAGGTTTCTACCATTCGTAAGGAGGTTCGGCCGGAAGCAGAAGTTTATCATATCACATCAAACACAAATGCACAAAATAATTTATGCATATAATATTTCTATCACAGGATCACGTGTCGACATGCTTCTTGGATGGAAACTGTTTCCTCTAACAAAAGGCCAACGAGCCGAAAAAAATCCACTAAGACGATAAAGGTCACTAAAGACTAGCAATCGACTTTAAGGATAGCAAATTCCTCAAATGCCTCTGTCGTGAGCAAACATGACCTCTGGTAAGGAGGTTAACCAACAAATATCAAGTTCCCATAATTCCAGCCAATTGAGTCTCAATCATCCAGATGTGGCCATAATATTTCGGCCATTTTCCTCACTTACCGAGGTAAATTGCGATTCAAGGGTCTGGCCAAACGCTCTGGCCGGTCCCCCCCCCATCGACGTTCACCTTTGGCATGCATTCCCCACATATGAAGGCACGTCAATCCACTGTGTACGGAGAGTAAAATATTAAAATAATAGATATTGCCCAAGAGAAACTTTACACACTTTCCCTGTGATACTCCCAGAGAATCTCAGATGATCTACTTTTCAAGGCTCAATCACTTACTGCCGATAAAAGTTAGGAAAACTTCCAGAAACGCTGGGCGCCTCAATATTATGAAAAGTTCATATGGGTGTAGGTGCTAGAAAAGGTATTGAGAAGAATATTCTACGGAAATTGGTGACCAACCTGTACTTTTGCTCTACCAAGATAAATTGAAACGAATTCCTCGCTGTCTTTACAGCAATAGCCATTTCCTAACCATGATTTTAATCCGAACCTGGGTTTTGTTATAAAAAATAGATATTTACCCAGCTTGTACGAGTATATAGTAAGGAATGTTACTAAATGCACTATGTTCAGGATTTTATTCACTTTTTTTTTACAAATTACAATTAATAGATAAAAGAGTAATAACACAATCGAAGAGACAAATGTAACGAAAATGAAGTTATAAAAGGTTGTTCTTTTCCTAATCAAACGGAATACGGTCATGCTAATTATATAATATCCCATTTACGTGTGTCGTAAATACACGTTGTTTCCACGGAAATTTTTAATCCTAAATTCTAATTTGCCATGACATTAGGTGTATTACCAATAGTTTCTTAGTAAGAGCTTTGACGAACATATTAATATATGCATGGGATTAATCATGACATGACCCGATAAATAATGTGAAACATTCTTAGAAATGAAATAAATTCTTAGGACATGGATAATCACATCCATTGTGTAATCTCCATCAATTTTCCTCATTTCATTATAAAGTTGACAGCTTTCCACAATGGACAGGCTTCATAAGAACAGGACCAAAGGATAAAAAGAGACGTTTCAGGCGTGATATGGTGGAATATCATGATTAATTAAAATTGGCAATTTACCACAAAGTATTTTGTGGAAAATTGCCAATTTTAATTAAAAAGGACCAAAGCAGCAAGTGACGCCAAGGAAAAGTAATAAAATAGTAAGTAAAAGTAAGGGAAACTACCCGAAATGTAATATAATCAGCGTAATGAGGTGAGAGAAATGGATCGTTAAAATATTATATTTATTGTTAAAAAAAACAATTTCACTCGAGTGATCAAATCGTTTTCCGTGTCGTGGTTGTTCGAATTTCACTTAGATATTCTGCAGTTCCAGGCGTAGCTGTTCCTGATGACTTGCGATGAGCAATGATTGTACACATCAAAAGCATATAATTACCAATTGCGTAATGTACACCATTTAAACTTCATAGAGTATCACGTTAACAGTTGAGTAACCCATGTCTCTATTATAGTATAAACATTTGGTACAAGCTGGGAGACATGATGAATAAACCTCAGTAAATGCTTTAAATGCTCGTTTAATGCATTAGGGCGATTTCTATTCTCACCTCCTGCCACTCTGTCCATGGATAGCTCCCGCGTTCAAGAGTTTTAGATTGCAGTTCCCGATTCCGTAGTGCGTAGGATGATTTTAAGAAGGTTCACGCACTCAGTAAATCACGAAGGTTTATTGATTTGGGAAGCTTAGAGAAATATCCCAAAGCAAGGGCTCTCGGCTAGACAGGCGGCTGAACTACCGGATAAAAAGGTTTTTCCCATAGTTGAAACAACTTTCTAAATCAAACATTGCGTTTCATGGCTTCACCTATTCAACTGCACCTGATGAGAAGGCTTTCACTTCTAATACTCTTCAACCTTTATACCCTCTTGCAGCTGGAAATTATTTTTTGAAATCGGTACATATATTTTTTATCTGCATGATTGGCTTGCATGAAATGATCTCTGGTTACCAAATTCCATCAAATTTCCTTTTTCATTCTCTAAAGAATCATTTTTC
Source organism: Hetaerina titia (assembly GCA_037158775.1). Lineage (NCBI taxonomy): Eukaryota > Metazoa > Arthropoda > Insecta > Odonata > Calopterygidae > Hetaerina > Hetaerina titia. The sequence continues at coordinate 117,678,540 of CM073770.1, read as the reverse complement.
CTCTAATTGTCGGCAAATTACACTGTCAAATTAATGTTTCTATTCAAGGATACTCAATTACTTCTGGAGAATTCCGTTCAACATCCATCATTTGGGCTAAACTAACGCTGTAAATTGCCTACTTCCCTACTACTTTTCACTACTAGTCCCAAAATTATACAGAAATCCCTATCCAGATTGGGGGGGCCTACATTTTAATGTTTAATTCCTATAAAATACAACCGCACTTATTTGTCAGACCGGATCACCATACATCAAGAAACAAGAAACGAAAACCGCAATAAAAATATCCCTTGGTTAAATCACCAAGTCAACAGCTCAATGCTAAAAATAAGTCATATTTTCCCATACCTAAAGCTTTTAAATAGATGATCCACGGGAAATCTGTGTGCTAAATCTACAACCATGTAATGGACCTCGCAATTATTTCAAATTTCTCTCAAGATTTTTTTTCTCCGACAAAAAGTAGATTTTCGCCTCGCCTCGTAAGATAGTGCCGATGTTTTAACCCATTTCTTTTCGGTGAGGTCAAGTGGGGGAGGTGGTTGGAAAGAGCGGGGAACGAGACGGGAGGGAAAGGAAAGGGGAGGAGGGGGGACGAAAGAGGGGTGAGTTTTCGGGTGCTACATCCAGACGAAAGAGAGAGAGAGATACTCGGAGTAGGAGGAGAGCGAGTAGGCGCCGGTAGGTCACAGCGCTGTTGATTGATGGATCGGCTCCGGACCCGTGTGACGGCTCTCCGCAGCGGAGAATCGCCTGCGGAAAAGGCACGGGGGGGAAGAGAAGGGAGGGAGGCGGAGGAGGAGGCCGACGGAGGTGTTTTAAGGAATGGGCGTGTGAGGTGGGGCGGCGTTCGGGCCGGTTGGAGTAAGGGGAAGCGGACCACGGAACAACAAAAAAGAAAACGCCCCGAGTCGCGGTGCGGCGTGTGGGGGAGAGAGCAACGCCACGAGCGCCCTCGACGGAGGCTGCTCGAGAGATTAAGTCGAGGCGGAGTGAGGGAAGAAGAATAAGAAATTGGAGCTCGGTCGGAGAGATGATGGTGGGGGTGGGCGGGGGACTGACCGACTTGGGGAGCACGCGGGAGGGTGTTGGGGGGGCGGCGGGAGGGTGGGATGAGTGGCGGAAGAGGAGAGAGAATGTTGGCTGGATCGGGTCGGAGGGAGAATCCACTCCCGGTGGGAGACCGGCGTCTCGCCCGCAGGGTGTGGTCGGCTCTCGAAAGAAAGCACTGGGGGGAGAAAAAGATGCGGTCGATTGGCAGATCGGGAGGCCGCCAGGGTGCCCGCTCGAATGGTTGGGACTCGCCCGGGCATTAGTCGCCGTGTCTCCTGGGGACAATGGAGCCATGCTCTCGGCGGGGAAGCGGTTGGAGAGCGGGCTCGGCTTCGGCTCCGCTATCTGCCGCACCTCCTCCGGGTGAACATGCTTCCTCGAGGGACGGGAGGGAGAGATCCCTGCGATCCGTGGGCTGGACTAGGATAGATGGACGAGGCCGGGGAAGACGGTATTTCCTCCTAACGCCAGTTGTTAGTACTCGTTCGTCGCCGCTAATGTACGTATTTAAAAAAAAGAAAAGAGGCCGCCCTTCTTCTGAACTGAATGATTATTTGTACCCGTGTGGAGATCGAATCTTTGGAGAAAATGATTTAGGAGTTCCAGCAAATGTATTTTGCTCAACCCACATTTGTCATCGACTTTGACAGAACGCTGCTGTGGTCTCTGCACGCAGTTAGTGGTAGCCTAGTCCAGGTAAATATAATCTTAAGAGGATTGCAGTCTGAAGTATTTCTCGGGGACGCATTATTGTAATCACATGGAAGACGATAAGCCTGAAATACACGGAAAAGATGGCTCAACCCCATGGGAAAATGGTGCTCTGAGACGCACATTATAATAACGACTCTATTTGTAAGTGACGTTGGACAAATGAGCTTATTTATTGTATTTCAAAGTTAATTCTTCGGGGCTACGTCCTGGAAAAACATTGGAAATATCTACATTCAAAAGTTAAGGATTAAAATTTGGCTATGGTCCATATAAGCAAACCGTCGCCCATACGTAAGAACTAGCTAACATCCCAGGGCGATTGAACAAGTCTGAATAAACACATTTCAAGATATTCTTCTCAGCAGAGGATGTCGCACAACTCTCAACTGTAAGCCTTAATAGTTGAAATGGCTGAGGAATTAGAACTGGATATTTAATGAATTTCTCTGATTTGGCCACCATTCCTACCCAGGTGGTAGTTTTCCCCTTTTCAAAACGCATATTACTGATACATTATACATTCAGTACACTTTTAATTCCTATTAATGGTCAAAGTAAGAAAGACATGTCAACAGCCCGAAATGTACTGACAATAATCCACTTGAATTATGAATTTATACTATCATTTTAACATCATGTATTTTGGCAAATTAAAAACACCTCTTTCCCTATTTAACAAGTTTTATTTCATGAGTAGGAATTAACGATTATGAAAAGCGTAACTGCGCGCATAAAAATGTTTTTATCCCCTCCGAAACTTAAGTATTTGCTTTCAATTGAGCCGTCAAGGACCACACCGTCAGGCATTGTGACAAGAATGGATGACACGAAAAAATTTAATTGAAAGAAAAATGGGTTATACGACGGATGGACATGGTAACCCGGGAAAAATTAAGCGATTTATTTTGAAACAGAAAATATTTCTTAAAAATTACACACGAGAAAATAAGCGCGAGAGATGAAACTCAATTCTTCTTAGGGAAGGAACTCTTGAGATCAATTGAAATATGTTGGCTTGTACTCACGATTCGAGAACAACCGGCCGCAAATTTGGAGTGACGTGAAAAAATCTATAAAATCTGCGAATTAATCGCAGTGACATGCTACCGAACGCCTGGCATGTGGCACGAGCAAGGCACGATGACTCAGAGAGAGAGAGAGACGTCCAGGCATTCAAGGAACGAATCACCATCATTCACGCACCTCCCATTCCCTTCCTCCAACTCCTTGCGGGACCACGAGGCCGGAATCAAATGTAAATGGACACCATTCCTCGTGAACTTCTTCTCCCCTCACGAAGATAATCCTTTGCTGATGAACTCAAACGGGGCATTCCATTGAGGACAGCGTTTAGTCTAATCTCCGTGAGCACGATTTTTCATAATTAGGAGTCCAGAGAAAAAAATGAAGCGGTCCGGAGCGACTAAGGGAATCGGAGGAATGCGCATTAAAGAGATGTGATGAGGGAGGGAGGAGGAAATGGACGCCAGGAGAGAAAAGGAATTGGGAGGAGGGCGCATTAGATCGAGGGGAGACCGGGAGTGGTGGCTTGGAAATTGAGCGTGGGGGGAGAGTGCAAAGTGAACCAAGAAATGCGTGTTGAGAGAATCAAAGGAGAGGGTTGTGAGAGGAGCCCGAAGTAGGGTGAGGGGTGGGCCGTAGGGGCAAAAGGGGGTGAAGGAGAGAAGCGCGCTGGGCGACGTAAGGACGTCCCAGGCGGAAGTGAGGAGAGCTGAGGCGGAGCGTGTGTGGCCAGTCAAGTAGTGCGTGGCAGACCCATTCATCATTCTCCCCCGATGCGGTGAGAGAAATAGGGGGGAGTGAGCGAGAGGGAGGGAGATCATGGGAGGGAGAGGGAAGATCCGAGAAAGAGTGGTCGTGGGAAGGGAAGTAGTTTTGAGAATTAAGAAAGGTGGACTAAGATTGCCCAGTCGGAAGGTGCTTCCGCGGCCTCCCTCCGCACGAAACGCGTCTGTCAAAATAAAATAAAAAAAGAGAACCTGGACATCACGGGTGGATATGGAGGTGAGCACCGTCAAAGTGTACCCAAGGGGAGAAAGAAATGCTACTCCCGGAGAGGTGGAAGGGGAGGCCCGGGTGAACACGTGGATGGCGTAGCGGCGAAAGATATAGGAAGAGGAAATCCTTGTCCGCCGATAAAAAGAATGGTTACATGGAACCATCTCAGCAATGTGTGGACGCTGGGAGCGTGGAGTGGGGAGAAAAGGAGAAAGGGAGGCTCTTCGTGAAAGTTACTTCGAAGGCGCGAATCAGATGCGAACATTTCACGCGTTGCGCGTATTTAAACTGCACGGCTTATCCAGTACAGAGATACTTTATCCGTCATTGAATTAGCCTTGGCTAAAATCACGTGTAAAGAGAAAAATAAATTAATAACATCACTTTGAACGTGCTATCCACCTCGAAGAGTCGGTGATTTAAACCCACCAGCAATGATTTTAGTGAATTTCAATTTCACTCCATCTCTAGGTATATTATGAAAACCTGCTCAAATATCTAGTTTAACTCCCAAATCTATGTACCTATTATGTGTCGCTGTATTTCATTTATAGTTGATAAATTACCTGTTCCATTTACTACGTAAAGGTTAAATTGCTTCCCATATTAGTAGGATTAGTTTCACATTCGCGGCTAAAGTGTACAATTAATTATGTATACCCTGTATTTTTCATTGAATCATTACGTCCGTTTTTTAATTACACAAATTAATAAATTACATGGCACCAGTAATGTGGATGAAAATATTCCATGACAAATTCAAAACCTTAACAGAGATTTGAAGTTGCTTTCAGAAGAATTATTTCTCTGTCTAGGCGTAGCTGCCCTTTGGATATTAGCGGTATGGCTATGATATTTTTGCAGTAAGAACTAAATCGAGAGTGGTGTCAACCCTGGAGTAAAAGAGTAAATTTTTAAATGCAAAAACACGTTTAAATACGTCACTCTGAGTGCAGTGCTAAATACCTTATAAAATTGGCTATATTCAAACATTTTCATAATATCAAATGGAAAAGCAGCTGCTTTTATTTACACTTCATTGTTTATTTCAGGAAAATGTTACCTAAAAATAGTGCTATCTCGTAATTCCGAATAATTCTGGTAACAAGCACAAGAGTTTCTATATTATAGACAATACGAGTGTACCAGAAACTGTAGTAAAACATATGATGAGAAAACGGAGTGGATTGTGGGAAGATTAAAAAACTAGAAACATAGAAGAGGGATTTGTAAGTGCCAGGATGACGGGAAAAATTTTGCGAGCATCTTAAGCTGGGGCATGGGCTTGAACAAAGCCATGAGAAACCATTGAGAATGCATCTTCCAATGGTTGACTGTGAAAGGCCGATGATAAATATACGTGCATGAGGGGTGAGATATTAAATGAGACTTCTAAATGCCCGGTGTGGTTTGAATGATGAGAGCTTAGATTCACTTGGATAATGGGATCGGATTTTAAGCCCGAGGATTGAGAAGAGTTCGACAGATGCTAAGTGGAACTGTTGATTGATGTCCCGCTGCGGGATATTTTAAGTGCTCGACAATAGAAATACTTGGTTATTGCATTTAGATATGAATGATAGATGAATGAAAGAGTTGTCAATGGAGCTTACGGATATGTATCAATATTGGTCGCCTGTTGCTCTTGGCTCGCAAATTACTTTAAAAAATTACGGCAACGTAGATAGGAAGTAAGAACTTAATGGAAATTAATGTGCAGCTCACTTCCTATGATTCTGAATAGAAGACATGGATATATTCTTTCCGCCACCAATGACTAGGCAACAATCTGGAACCTCACATGTTAATTTAGCATCGCTGGCAACAGCAGTATATTAAAAGACAATTATCATTCTCTGTTACCAACAGGTATTCTGTAAAAATGACTTCCTAAGTAACCTCATTGCTTAGTGATTATTAAAATGAACTACATGCCTGAGAAAATATATTGTGTAAGTCTTTGTGATGATCTACCCAAATATTTGAAGAAGTGAAGATAATGCAGTCGGCTTCGAAACGTACTGAAAACCAACTCAAGAGAAATAGTAGTCACGTAAAAACGAGTATATAGTCTGGGTAAAATGTTAATACTTCCTGCGTTAAAATATTTGACTCCTCTTTATAAACAGCATACTAATTATGCTACTATATCTATTATCTACCTATTGATGCCACCTTAGTAGACTCACCATTAGGTAACAGAAAAACCACTTTATTATATATTATAACTCTATCTGAGCCCTCGAGAAAAATATAAAAGTAAATATCATTAATTGCATCCTTGTTTGAGAGTTTAAAGCATAAGGAAATGCCAGAGTTAATTATACCCGTGTAGGGCGCTAGATTTCAGTGTTATTCCAGAGGTTGCAACTGGATGCCAACACTCTTCAGATGGGAAAAACTAGCGCACGAAAGGTTATGATGCAATCGGCGAAGAATAGTTGCAAAAAATATTTTAAAAGGAATGAGTGATGGTTGTAGGGCGGAAACAAACAGCTGCCGGGAAATATTTCGAAACGGTTTTCTGCACCCAAACGATCAGTAAGGTACATCGAGAGTCAGAGATATCGTTTTGAAGAATGGATCTTGCTACGCATACCCAACGAATACGATTGAGAAAGTGGCATGCTTGCGACAACTTTTGCAAGAATCGGAGTCAGCAGTGGGCGATGGAATTCGAGCGATCGCTAGCAGGCAAGAGTTGGGAGCAATCAGTGAAAGTGGAAGATATGGAACGAAAACGTTAAAGCTCTGCATGACTGTACAAGCTTACATATTCGAGACTGTCTACTTGAGATGAAAATCGTTAAACAGGTTAAGATGAGTGAAACCCCTGGGATTGAAAACAAACACTGTTCCAAAGACATGCAAGCTTGAAAACAAATTCACAAAAACACTTTCAACGCAATAGTTGTTAGTAATTTAAACAATAAACGGTAAGGTATAGAAATAACAGAAATATTGTTAAAGTGAATTTGCCACATGTACTTTGCGAATGAGCAAAGGTGATTTCTGAGAAATTTATTAAAATTTTTTTTAATTTTTTCAATTGTTGTTTGGAATATTACCATGTTAAATATTAACAATCTTTCATTTCTCAGGCGATTATAAATTATATCTGACCATTGTCCTTATGCTTAAATGCAGTCCGATTAAGACATTAAGCATATGACTGTGAGAAGCTGATACATACGTAATTCGCGAAAGTAGAAGCCAGTAGCCAAACAATTAGTATTGAATAGACACATAGTCATTTACCTTTACGCAGCTAGAGATTTATCTAAAAACATTAACGGGAATTCGTAAAACTTCAGTACAAAACTATTTCTCACATATTATTCCTACTTTGGAAAGTGCTAATTTCGCCCTATGTAGCTTCTGGCGAACTTTCACCTTACTTCCATTCTAAGATAATGATTAAAAGGTATCAAAAGATATGATAGGGTTAAATGCCAAGTATTTTAAGCCGTTCGCAATCATTAAAGGAAGGAGCAATGATGGGTGAAAAGGAAAAACAAATAGGTGTATCCATTAGAAAAATTTCCCATTTCTGATTTCTAAAATAAAGCACACTCCAATCATTTTAATCCTAAAAAAACTCATTTTTATTCTAAGTAATCCTCAGAGAATGGTGTAACTGCTAAGGCATATAAATTGGAAACATCACATATTCTGCGGAGAATACTTGAAAGAAAATTACGAAGAGCTTCCTCTTCTTAATTCCTTCAGCGACGTGGGCACTCTGCCAATGACCACAGGAGTTGATTTCAGATCCAATTATTCCGTAAATTATAACATACATAAAACTCAATTGTCAGTTATTCATGAAGAAGCCATAGTGTTCGATAGTTTCATCTCATTTTCAGAGTATTGAGAGCGAATTACCGTAGTCAGCTTTTTCAATACACTACGTTCATTGAAAATGTTTTTCTCGATTGAGATTCTGTCAATTAAGACGATTCCATCCGATCCTATGGGCGTTCAATTCGGTGGAGGAGGGAAAGACGTAAAAAAACTAAATATTTTTCAACCTATAGTCGCAAAATGATGCCTCATACCATCATCCTACGGCTGACCTCACACCACTCGCTCATTAACCCCCACAAAATCTTTAAAAAGCACGACCAAGGCAGGAGATGACCTTGTGCGACCCAACACAAGAAGATAAGCATTCTCAATTTCATGCCCATCAACGACGGGATAATAAAAGGACTGGCTCAGTTGCCCTTTGATGCACGGATTTTTTTCCTTTTACATTCTTTGGCAATTTAGTTCTTGCCGTATTTTTGAGTTATTTGGGACTCTGGATGCATGCATCTGGCGAGTGATGAAACTTCATAAATTTTTTAGCCTCTAGCTAAGATTCCCAGTACATAACACTGCCTAACTCCTGAACTGCTTGCTTAGAGTGCATCGAAAAATATAAACTTTCCCACGGACTCGCCCCCACGCGGCTCGCTAGCAGGTCAGACCTTACTTTTTCGTCCTTTTTCACCTCTCTCTTCTTTTTCTTCAATGAAAGTGAGCTGCCGCGGCAGGAGAGGACCGACCATCACACACTTGCATGCTTATTGATCGTTTTGCCGACTCACGGAACGGTTCTCATGATGATAAAAATTCTCATGAGATAAAAATTGAATGCCATCGTGCCTCGAAGCAAATATTAATGGCATGGGAGGCCCTCGATAAATAGTCCTAGCGCCCGGTCTTTTTGAAGATACCTCACTGAGTTACGCAATTTCAACATGTGGAAACGCCGTTGCGAAACGGAATAAATACGTGCGCCTTTGGTTCATTGAAGCGCACAATGCTGAACGAGAAACGGCTCCTTTATTATGCATAATTTTCGCGCACTCTGTTCAAATGCTTGATTACTTCTCGTTCCCATGGGGCTCCTTAATTTACCCGACAAGAGCTACCTTGAAATTGTTATTTTAATCGCGAAGAATTGAACGCCCTTTCTCATTTAGAGCTAGATATCATAAAGGGAAAGGAAATACTGTCCATCACTTTGGTAGTACGGTTGTTTAGCCTGGTAATTACCAACATGTTAAATTCAGTCGACCACACCAATGATTGAACCACATAATCCCTCTTGCAGCCTTTTTGGTTCAAAATATCTGACGACAGGGCTGTACAAGTTTCTCACATTTAATGAATATGTTAGCGGCTCATAGTGATTGGTTACTGTTATTTTTTTAGCAGAACAAAGTTAAGGTTAAAAATATTTTTTGTAAAAGAGACTATCAAGGTATCATCTCCATAAATTCATTAAAAAATTAAATTTCTCTCTTTTACTTCCAACCACAAGGAACGTATTTTATACGTATTAATCGTACAATTTTAGAACTATAAAGAAGAAATTAGTGTTTTAAATATTTCTTTTGGCTCTTTTCGATATAAGTGCTCGTATAGCCTACTTTTATTTAGCTATTTTAGGAAATTATTCTCAGAAAGAAATTAAAAAATATATATGACACTTCGAGGATATTCATCTACAGTTACCATTGTATGATACTGGCGTATCATTCAGAAAATTTGAACTTCGATGAAAAATAATTTCCATTAAAAACATAATGGATAGTAATATATTATTGTACGGCAGACGAAAATATCAAGAGGAGAGAAAGATTGATATCTTCGATTTAACGGTAAAAATAATCATTTGACATTGAAATTTTAACATAGTCGTGACCATCATTGTTCAACCAGTAACTGCTGCGATTATCATAGTATTTAACAAGTAATTTTTGTCAATAATCTTCAAGTCTAGTCATCATACACTAAGGAATCGAAAAATTTGCCATTAAAAATAATTTTTTTTATGGTTCATTTCCAAAAAATATTATTTTCTCGTAATGCCAGCAAATGTGCCTCATATTAATTCTGAGAGTAATAAGTGAAAAGAACAGTATTTTTTCCAGCTAGTCTCTTATAACTTTCACGCTTTGTGAGCTAAAATTTTGAATATCCATTATTGCGCACGTCACTTTCATTGATCTTGCGTAACAAGAATAAATAAGACGCGATGAACTCGACAAATATTTCCTAAATGGGGATCTGAACCAAGACGAATGGGGTTTTTATGCAAAGAAGTGCCGTGGGAAATCGCAGCCTGTATACACGGAGTAGATAGTGGTGGATTTCGAATCAAATAGAACACCACCTGTGTTTGACTGACTCTTGCAGGTGTAGCATTCCTTGAAAGTGCAGTGGAGTTGAAGGTTCAAAAATATTGTGATGCGAGTGCCTAAACCTACATCTCAACGATGACCTTATACTCACCCCTAGAGTGTTTGTTCTAAACCGGTGAAGTGGAAAAGGGACTTGAATCAGCAAATTAAATTGGAATTTTACTATTCCCTCCTGGGTTGGAAGAACCCTGTATGAAGTTATGACCTCCAAATAAATAAATAACCTATTGAGTATTGAAAAACAATTGCTGCACCAGAAAAATTTTCGGAACCATTTTTTTCATGAAATAAGGAGCGAAAGCACAGAACAAGTTTCATAGGCCCCTCTTATTCCTTGTTTACATAAATGACTTCAGTACCGTAAAGAATAGCAAGCTTCGTCTTTTCGCTGACGATGCAGTAATTTATGGGGACATTCGAAGTCTCGAAGACAGAGTCGCGTTAGCCAACGACCTAGATGGAATTCAGAATTCGTGCGACACATGGCAATTGGAATTGAATTGGAAAAAAATGCGTAGTAATACATTTTTGGGAAAAGAGTAATTTCCTGCCTTACAATTACAAAGTGAAACAAACCAAAATCGCGAGGGTAGATTCCTTTAAATACTTGAGTGTAACAATTACTCACGATCTGTCCTGAGGAAAGCACATACGAGAAATATGTGGTCGTGCTAATAAAAAATTGGGATTTGTGAAAAGAGTGCTAGGTAAATGCGACGAAAAAGTGAAGGAACGATGTTTCCTTGCCTTGGTCAGGCCCCACCTATATGGCATGCTGCCAGTATATGGGATCCTCAAAATATAAATTTGATTAGATCGAGTTCAGCGAAGGGGGACTAGCTTTGTCAAACATTGTTATGACCAACGCAGCAGCATATCTACTTTGCTAGAAAATGTAGGCTGGGTTTCTCTTACGCAGCGGCGTTTACAATAAATATTAAACTTATTAAAAACATTTAAAGATGGGTCTTTTTCCGATAACCTCAAGAACATAATACGAACAATGTATTACGGTCGGAGGGATTACGAATGTCGACTACAAGACCGACAGGTTTAAAATGTAATTTTTTCCAAGAACGATAAGAGACCAGAATGCTTGAAGTCGAAATCCCCCAGGGGTCAGTTCGACACAATTAGTATTAACCTACAAGATAGGGACTGCGCGTGGTTATAAGTATCCCCCCACCTTCCCCCACATACTTGAAAATCCCCAACCCCATCATCCGTTACCCTTTCCTCCTAGTGCTTCACCCCCTCCCACAAATATTTTTGGTGGCTCGCAAGCTAGTGATGTAGATGTAGAACAAATAACACAATTTCGGAGAAAGAAACACCTTTCAAGGCACTCCATCTTTCTGCCGATAAAAATCGCTCGGGCTTGGATTAAATCACCATTTAAGGCCTATCGAGTAAAAAGGTTCTCCTCAGTATTAACGGATAAAAAAACATATATTTAACCATGGAATATGGTTGATATTTGAGAATAAATACCTGATGCTAGGCTTCCCCTGATGTGTTCAAATTCATAAATTAGAATGTCCTACGCTAGTAACTGTGATTATTTTTTTGTCGAAAATTAAAATTGCCGATTTTTTAAGTAATCTTTCATGACTAGAAACATTTTCTATGAAAGGCCCTTGAGAGAGAATTGTGGCCATCAAAGGTCGCAAATGACTTCCAAATGTGCATTTTAAATTAATTTTAGAATACATATAATATATTTCGTTTTTGTTAACGTATTGTGTTTTTTCACTTCCTTTGATTTCTAAATTTCTAATAATCGAAACATGTACTCGGTAATTTTCATTAAACATTTATTTACTCTTTTCGTTTAAATTTTTAAATATGAACGCATAACATTTATATGAAATTAATTAGCGTGCACTTTGTATTTTTTTTCGCTATTATATCGCACGCGGGTGTCAACGCGGTAACTTGCGAATCACTGCTTCCGTAAAGTGGGCACACTCCAATTCATCAAGTAACCGTTGCAACTTAATTATGAAATTTGGACGTCAAACTGCAAAATACGCATGACGCATTACGAGATCAGTAAAAATGAACGAATGGCTATTACCTTTCACCGCAAGGACAGAATTGTCGACGTGCCTTAATTAGCCTCATCCATAAGGCATAAAGCAACATGGAGATAGGTCTTCGCTCCCATTTCTTTCGGACTTCTATATCGATTTTTTTTAATTCAGTGAGGTTGTAAAGCCATTCTGCGTTAAACCATGACTTTTTATGAGCTCTGTGGTGAGTAGCTGCCACCGAAAAATTCGCGCTCGGTCACAAGGCTAGAGCGTTTTTACGACTTTTGTGGAAGCAAGCGAAAATCTCCCGTGGTTCTATGGAGGCCTCTTTGGAGCGAGAATAATGGGCGCGTCCTCCGATTGACGATAAATCAACAATTTTTAACGCCGTCTAATTACGTCACTCTCTTACACTGCTTTTCGTCGCATTATCTCGGTCATGGATTCGAAGAACAATTACTTTTTCAGTGCTCGCGGGGGCGGCACCCTTTTCATACAAAGATGAGCTCATTAACACTTATCACGTTTCCCGCTCGGAAAAGATGGGCTTCCGAGCAGATTAAATCCACATTCCTTTAGTTTGAGGCCGGCTTCGCCGCCGGGACGGGTAAAATGATATCTGGGAATGAATCGATGTTATTTCTTCACCTCAGGTCTTTAGAGAAAACCTTCCCGATGCTTGTGTACGATCGTGAAAGTGGATCGTCTGTTCCCTCCATATCTGGCGTGGGAATCGATTGATTCTCCACCGGTGGGCCGCGCGCGTGTGGTCCATTAGCTAAGGGGCGGACGTGCCCAAAGAGACGTGATTGAAAAATAGTTGGGTGATATCCTATGAACGTGCAACATTTTATCTAATGTATCTTCTAATAAGTATTATTTGTTTATGGATCTAGCTTCCGCACAAAAAATATATCAGGATACACCGTGGATTGACTGTCGATAAAATGAGTATTTCAAAATATTGGGATAAGCGTACCATCAAATGAAGCTGATTTTATGATCACAGCTTGGAAGTCAGCGTACATTTGAAGATGGATGGCACCTTTCTGAAGATGGATGAAATATTTAAGTCATATGGAGACAACTATGAAATTAAGGAAAATATTTTGCTCTTAAAAATATTTTCAAAGAATTCGAAAGCATTCTAAAGGAACGTACCCCTACACCCTTCTTATTCATGCAAAGAGACCATTCATATTTCTTGATATTAATTGGAACTACGTTCAAACTGGCAAAAAGGTTAAATAATCAAAACAAAACTTAACGTGAAAATTTATCTTTGCAGAAAGCTTGAAATGTCAGTCAATGCCAAATTTTACAAATCCTATGCCATTCAAGATACAAGAAGCAGAGAGTTTCTGATAGTTGCTTAATTCATCAACAACTGAAGGTGAATATTTTTTCAAATACACGCTCTTCCTAAAAGCGTAACATGTACACAAGAGGTTCAGATGTGAAGTGGTGGAATTGCTCCATAATAACAGACAAACACGATTTTGCACTTTTTAAATTATAAAAACCGACTAGTTTCGGTGTACTACACGATTTTCAAATTTGAATCACCTTAAAAATGGTGTGGTGTACCGCAACTAGTCGGTATTAAATAATCTGAAAAGTGGAATAATGCAACTGTTTTTCTCTGTTTTTGTTATTAGTGTAACATGTGTTTAGAATCAGGATTTTTTATGCAATTCATAAACTCATACACGTTTCTCCTAAAAAATTACCTGAAATAAGATTATGTTACCTATTTGAATTTATTTAGTTTTTCACTCGTAAAAAAGTTACTAAACTAAATAATGAGACTTAAATAATTACGACATGATTTATTTTCAGACCGTTTTCATTTACTTCGGCGAACGCTAACAAAATGCAGTCACTTTATCATGCAGTTATATGATAAAATTCTCATAAATATGCAAAGATATTAACATTCTCTCACAAAATGTAAGCAGACAACTTATCGAGATACGCTGTGTAAAGGCACAATTCTTTCGCAGCCTAAGCGATATTTTTGCTGACAGAAAAATAAGGAGCTTTCCCTCGGAATGGTCATACTTACCTGCCAGTAGCTTGCTCAAATCTCATACAGGCGGAATTTTCTCCTCCGACTGATAGGTGCTTATATTCGTCTTTGTTAAAAATTGGGCGCAATTAATGCATGAAAGTCAGCGCCAAGATTAGAATCTGAAATTCATAACAAATGCTACAAGTGAAAAATGTGGCGAATACAAATAATTCCTCATGAATTAGACCATTGTATTATCGCGGGTGTTTAGTCTTCTTCTATGACTAAGGTGCCTATACGAAGAGTCCCATCAGCGATTCAGCCAGCCCACCATAATTACAGTAAAAACTGCTGCCATTAGTACTGTAGCCACACAGGCGATCAGACGCATTAAACTGGCGGTTAGCACATGTTAAAGCTATCAGGGGTTCGTATCTTGCCTCAGGCATCGACGCTTTCTTATAGGTTAACGATTTATGTTCTCATGGTAGCTATTGTCGCAAACGACCGCAGTCATCGAAACACCTCTAAAAACCAAATACTACCACTCAATCGGCAAAGCAGTGAATTCAAAACGGCAATTATTTTTATTCTATGTTTTTATGGGATAAAATTCCAGGTATGTACACTTGGGACAAATGGAAAGAAAGAACTGGGAATTAATGGGAAATGCTCATCATTAATTTACCCGTTTTTAAGTAATCATGAAAAATAGCCATCAATTTGCAGTGACACGCAATGTCACAAAAAAATCATTCCCTTCAGCTAAATTTTACGGCAATCACTCAGCTATGGCTTTTTTTGCCTTCTCCCTAGCTCGTTAAGAAATAGAGCCTTTTCATTCAAAAAACAGCGCGCATACGCTAATAACGGTGGTTATAAAAGCACGGCGGAAGGCGCTCCTTTGATGCTTGCCCCAGAGCGCTGGAAAATTTAAGAAAGAGAATGAAGTAGATCTCTCAAATGGCTTTAAAAGGGGTCAGCCTCTTTAGCATTGACCACTGATTCGATTGCGAATCTGTTCGATGGGAAACCAGAGGTGAGCACTTTCTTACACTCTGTCTATCGAATGGTCTTCTTTGCGGTAGTCCTCACCTTCATAGGAAGGGACACTCACAATGCTGGGTGCCATAATTAATACCAATAAAATCATCTCTTAAATAAAAGAAATTGAAATTTTTCCCAGTCCATCGCGTTTCATATAATTAGCATAACTACCACAATGGTGCTCTCATACATAACTATATTTATATTTAGAGCCATCATTAACACTAATGCAACTCATCAAGCAACTAACAGGGTAATTAATTTGAAGTGCACTGGCTGTATTTATCAGTCAGTTGGAGTGATCTCGATTTATCATCCCTACGTGAAAGAAAGAATATCAACTTACAAGGTTACAGGTAGAAATTATGAGAATCCGTCAACATTATCAACAAATCCAAGACCTGGCCATTATTTCAAAGTAAATGACGTTTCAATGCAACAATTTCAGGGAGTAAAAATCATTCGCCTTGACCGGGACCGGAATCCCGGTCAAGGCGAATGATTTTTCTCTCTGAAATTGTTGCATTGTAATGCACACATAGCGGATGACTCCGTTAAAGTTACTGTTGCGGCATCTCCCGCAGTTTCTTGAATTTTAAATAACGTTTCCACGAAATTTAAATTTCAAAATAAGTGAATAAGCAGTTGAAGCATCAAATTATTGCACAACGCATAAGCGACTACATATCATATCAAAAATATCAAGTATCAATACAGATCAATAATACTACTGTTTATAAGGTGTGCTAAAACACTGCATTTTGCCTCATCACAGATTCTACGGTGTAATTACGTGAGAACTTAAATCTTTCGTAGTCATACTGGTTAGAGTTGGAAGTAACAACAACCATTCGGACTATATTTCCTAAAAATTATGATAGACGAAAGGGAATATAGTATATCAAAAATCCCAATGAACGCTTTCTTAAATCGGAAGGGATGTGAAAATTATTTTTCGTAATTTAATATGTTTAAATGTCAATATTCTAGTCCAAACCACGCGGAAAAATTTACAATCAGATGTATACCACTATCCTCAAATGTTTTTCAAAATAAACATTGTCGATGACCGTTTCTGGAATTAATACTCTTTCTTGTCCCACTGTGATTAATTTTATCAGTCCTATCATAACATTGTACGTATAAGAGTCATTATCCGTGAAAACAAAATGTGACAATATCTTAGACAAATGCAAAACCCGGAGTTGAGAATGAGACCAGACCATTAGTTTAAATTATGAATACTTTATAAAACTATTGCCTTCTGCCATTATAGGCTTAGGTGGAGTCGAAAGATAAAACTACTTGGAATTAGGCGGGTGAACCAAAATTCTTATTTAAATTGCGAAATGCATTGCGAGTACATTTTATGGGCGTTTAAATTTTACTTTAAGATGTTACTGTCACTTAGAAATTAGAATTTTAAGCGTATTATTTTAATACAATTCCATTGCAAACAAAGTAAAACCTCTTTTCTACTTAGTAGCATAAAAAAGTTTTTGAAGTACCCATAGCCTAATGCAGCAGCAATTCATTTACAACCAATTGGTAACATATAAAAAATATACTAATACTCTAAAATGTGATTTTAATATCCTATTAATAGATATATAGATAGAATTGCTATCAATAATGACTCATTAGAATCTTTTTTATTGATTTAGTACGTAACACATATAAATATTATGAGGATACGAAAATATAAGTATAAAAAAAGCTAGATGAACAAACCCACATAGTAGGGCCAGACCATTGCGCTGACATAATTTAGTATAATATACCCTGCGGAAAATAATGCCAGCAATACATGACAGGGCAGTATTCCAAACATACTAATACAATACCAGGTCCATATAAATAAAGAAATAATGGTGTTTTTGCGGAAAAATTGTAGACATTTTCAGTCAAAAACTACGAATGAGAAAAAAGTATATTATCAACCCTGAGATCAATATGCCCCTCTGTTGCCGAACTACATAAGAAAATAAATCAACAAAGTCACGTTTCTTTCACACTTCTTTCCCTGAGAACAGAAGAAATGCTTGAGCGCTTCACGGAGTCGCGCAAAACTTACATAATCGTCATTCGGAACACACTCCGTCTTTCCGCGTCGCGTCTAGGGAGAGACAAGGGTGAAATAACGGATGCACGCCAGAAAAGCGGGGAGGAAGAGAAGGGGAGGAGTGAATAAATGATAGCAGTGAGGCGGGAAAGAAAAAAGACCAAAGCAAAGGATTTACAATTACTAGACTCGGCGGGCGAAGCCGAAGAAGGATAAGACGAGAGCTCAGAATGCGGAGAGAGAGGAGGGAGTGATAAAAAAATGACGCACGGCCGCGCACGCAGGGCAACGGCGAGATGTTATCAAAGCTCCCACCGGGAGTACCGTAAAGAATACGCTTGATTGCCGCCTTTACCTCGAGAGGGGACAAAGGGAGTTCAAAAAGTCCGGGGCGGGCGGAGAATTGAGGGCCGCTGAGAGGCTGAAACAAAACGAAGTTGGGGCGGCGCTAAAAAAAAATGTATGGCCGAGGGACCCTCGGATGTGAAAAATAGTTGCAAAACCGAGGGAGAAACATTTTGGATTGCAAAGGCGATGAAAAAACGGGAGCCAGCGTCCATGCGGGTAGTTAGGTGCGGAGAAATTGGAGGTGCTCGACCCAGGCGTACAAATTACTCAATCTTGCTCTCGCGTTCGCTCCATCCCAGGGCGGTGAGGGAGGGGAGGATGGGTGGGGGGAGGGCGTTAATTCGCGAGTCCAATAGGAATAAGAGACCCTGCGCCGGGGAAGCGTGCGCTGGATTCGTGTAATCCGTGTAATCGTGAGTCTAGCTTCGATGGAAATGCTGCTCGGATGAGATTGCTCGGGAGGAGGTTTGATTCGGCGGACGGACTCCCACGCAACTAAATGATTCGAACCGGCGAGCGCAGAAGCACCTGGCGTCCAGAAAATTCTTAATTTTGAACTTTTAAGTCTTCAACGAAGTTCACAGAACATTAAAGGCTGGAAACTGGAAATCTGATAACCATTTGAAGTGGAAAGTGGATTCCTACGCGTACCTAAAATGATGAAATTACGATTTTGTTTCTTGCATCCTTGATCTAAAAAATCCATTCAAGTCTTAAACGACTTCAACAACAAAATTATTTTCTCCTTTCTGGGAGACGCGTTCAGAGAAAATACTAAGGCCCTCGCATGCATTACGAAAAATATGGCGAAATAACAACTTATAATCAGTTGGGATGCTACAAAATGCATGATGGGAGGAGTCATAAAAATATTAAACTCATTAATTTCCAACTTATGATCTTTATTATTATTCTTAAATGAAATATAACACAATAAATGCTTGCTTGTTTGCTAACTTACACTTTCTAATGGAACTAATCAGTTATTTCTGAGATAATAAATTACTCATGTATTTATAGTGCGGTCCATGAGACTTTGAACGATTAAACTCAAATTTCATATAATCATGTTTCGATTTTCTTTCTCAAAGAAAGAATAAACAGCAAAAAACACCCATATTTAATTTCTGCGTTCATACTTACAACATACGAAACTTTTAAACTGATAGGGACGGATTTTTTCAAATAATTCCATCAAGTATATAGGAATGAACTGAAGGCACAGACGGAATTTAACCAATTTGTGTAAATTGAATTGCCTCGGTAACAGTTGTTGAAAGAGAATTTGTATAGAATTAAATATCCAAATAAGTAAGATAGCTTTGGTTATTACCGCCAGCGTCTATCATATTTTTTTGTTGCGAATACAGTGAAAATAGCACGAGAAGAGATAGACGTGAGACGTTAAATTCAGGAAGGGGAGCTTATCAAGTAAATTAGAGCTGCGATTGGGGAAGCTACGGTTACAGCTGCAGCTACACAAGCTAGTCAGTCAACCGATTACGAACATTTCTAAGCACACTAAAGAAACAGGGTTTGTGTGTGTATTATTATTAGATGTAAGTAAATAATAAGAGAATTAAATGTACGAGAGTATCACAAAAAAGGGAATGTAAAATGAACATTAAATTCGGAGGGCATGGAGTGGACCAGATGAAATAATTCCCGTGAAAAGAATCGTGAAAATCGTGAATATTTGTGAAGGACGTCATCAAAAGGATTATGACAGATGAAGAGGGGATGATAATATACATAAATTCTGAAAGACAGTAAGGGTGAAAGATATAATGAGGAGATGGGAAAGTAATTGATGCAGAGCAAATGGGGTGTAGGTTGGAAGTGTTGTGGAAATGAACGACGAAGAGGCATCAGGAACTTTCCATAATCATTATTTAATCGGATGATGATGACAAATGGTCCAATTGCAGATGAGTAAATTTATCTGAAAGAGATAGCGGGCACGAAGAAACCTGAACATGATTTAGACAATGAAACAGCAACTTTCACTTGAAATTAAAATGATAGACTGCTGAGGGCATTAATTTATGGATTTACAGTGTGTATTTGGAAAATAATAAGAAATTTGGATTAGTTCATACTTAAATGCGTTACTGAGTTCAATTCTTAAACTATGCTTCACGATTGATATTGCCAGCAAAATTGTTCACTTTTATCCCGTCATTAATAAAACCAAATGAGATTGGGTTAATAAAAACGGGACAATAATAGAAGAAATAATGCAATATTTTATAATTTGATGATGTCAAATAATGATTTATTAATCTATTAACAACACAAATATAACATTTTATAGGATTTATAAATTTACTCTTAACATAAATTATAATTTCTCGTTTTAATCAAAGTCTATATTGTCTTTCGGGATCCAAAATGGTTCTTTATAAAAATTAGAATAGGTAGCCTTTAATAATTGACATACCTTTTAGAGAACTCATTTTGAATCTGAAGGGACCGGAACTCAAAATAGGTATAAAAATAGAACACCGTAAATCAAAGAGCAATTAGTCAGTTTTCTTTGGTGGAAAATAAATTAATCTCATTTGATCAGAAGATTTCACCAGGTGAAGACTTCACTAGACAACCCTAACGCACTCTTAGGCCAGGCTGAAGAAGCCCGGATTGGTTTCGATGGTACATAATATAAATATACATCGCCAGGTTGACTTTTATTTGCGATAATGGACTCATAAAAAATATTAAACAGAAGTCATGTCCATAGATTGATACAGTATCGCAGACACTTTACCAATTTTGTCGGAAGAACAAATTGTTATTTTAGAGAACCGATCTTTTTTAATTTGATTGATCTTACATTTGCAATGACTGATATTTTATAAAGTAGGAATTTCAATTTCAGATTCAAATTAATAAGAGACGAAACAAATGAAACTTTTTCATCAACAAATTTAGAAAGTGTTCGCCTCTTCATTGATTATTCAGGCCATTTCCAAGAATTAACTAATACAATCACTCATTGACAGTATACATTTTTTCTCTTTACCACAATACGTGGAATCGGAATCTGGAAAACACTCTTCATTTTCCATTGTGAACACGTTCCGCCCTTCACTCCGATCGAATACGCCAAAAAAATGACATGCGTTTCATTACAACAATTTCGCACCCTTTTTGATATCATGGCATGCTTAATTTGGTTTAGAAAAAGAGGAAAATCAAGAAACCTACGCGGTTATCATGATCGCGGCAAGAGATAGAATCACAGCCTGAGGAAGGCGATCTATTTATCACCTTTCCAGTGGTCTAATCGCCCACATGTGAGTAAATAAATACTAGAAATGCGTGCCGAGGAGAAAGAGAGGTGGAGAAAGAGAGGGATGGAAGGGATATATAGGAAGCACGGCATTCTGAGGGGTAGTCGGGGGAAATGGAAGCAAGCAAGTGTGAGAGCGAACACAATTGGTGGGGAAAAGGAAAGAAATATAGAAACGTCTGGTTGTTAGGAATGGAGGTCTCGGGGCGCGAGGGGGAGGGGGTTGAGACGGGGGAAGGGAAGGGGTGGTGGTCAGATGAGAGAGCGGAGCGTCGGCAGCAGGTGTACCCCCTCTTCCTACTCGTGTTAGTATGTAACGATCGTGTTTCGTCTTCGCCTCCCTCGCGTCCCAGAGGCACAGACCGCCCGCCCCACACCCTCCACGCTCCCTCCAACAACCGCGATCCCGCCTCCCTCCCTTGCAAGCAAACATACGCCCTCACCCCCTCCCCGACATCGCCCCGCCTTTGCCCCGGCCTTCTTCAGCCTCCGCCACCTCCTCGTCCCTCTCCCACTGTCCCGCACAACCTCCTTCGCTCGACCCCCACCGCCTCCAACAACCCACCTTCCCTCGCAAACGGGAGCAGAACTGGATGGGAGGGAGATGGCTGAGGGAAATAAATAAGAACAAAGGAATTTCCTCCCCCAACCCTCATCACCCGAAAGGGGCAAGTGCGTGTGTTCGTGAGTGTGTCTGTGGGTGGGTGGGCGGGAAGTCGACGCCGGGAATGGAAGGACGGGGGATACCTAAACTCCGGGTTTCACTCCTGATATCTCCTGGTCAGCACGGGGTGGAGATAAATAGGCACACGTGGAACTGGTGCGCGGCCAGGGACGGCATGCCAATAAGGAAAAATATTAATGCAATCTATCTACCTCCACGAGAACAATACCACCATTATGATACGTTTGGGTTATTCCGCATTACGATTTGAGACATTAAGTGAAGTATTTTTGAGTCCCCTTCGACTAGAGCCTGCAAAATATTTTTTTTATGTTTGATGCGCAAATAATACTTCTTACATAAATAGTCTCAAATTTAGACAAGTTAAAACTGAAGAAGCTATGACTGTAAATGCCAGAATACAATCACAATTTAAGGTCGCATTCTTCAAGAAATATTTCAAAGAATTTATAAACCGTATAGTATATTTAATTATGCCATAACTCATGTTGTGGCCCAACTTAAACTCATTATATTACTCAATAAAGTATAAATTGTGGCATTCCATGCGTGATTGTACAAATATGTAAGATATTAGATTCATGTACAATTTATGGCCAATGAATAATGCACGCTTAACTATCTCATCTAAAAAAATACGCTCAGATTAGGGAAACTTCTAGCTTAAAAAAGATCTCCTTACCGTTTTAACATTCGCATCCAATTTTAAATGAAACAACATTGTTCTAGGAAATCCTATGAACATCCTATTTCCCTTCCTCATGGGTACGTATAAATAAAACCTGAAATAAAAAAGTGACGCATGGCAAGATGCAAGAACGAGTGGCCAATGATGTGTACGGGACCACATGGGAATTCCCATTTTCATGAAAATAAAAGAATACGGAAAAGTTGTCGAGACTAGCCAGGGAAGTGGACACGAGGAAGACATCTCAAAATATACTGCCTCTTCCGCGAACGCGCGCGCTTATAGGATGCAAAGGAGTCTCTTTCTCTCTCTCTCTTTACCTCTTTCCCTCTCCCTACCTCCTCCCCATACACACCGCTTCACCCTGGTCCACCCTCTCCCTCTTTATCTCTCACTGGAGAGCGCCGTCCCTCCCCCACAATAATCTCCTCTCCGGCGGCGTCTCACCCCGACTCCAGCGCGGATCCACTACTGGCCGTCGCTCGGACAACAACCCTTCGCCCGCCTCCCGCAGCTGACTCCAAGTTGCCCGCAACCTGGGAACCGGGCGGGTCCGCGAGGCTTCTGGTTATTTTTTCCCCCATTCCCTCTTCCCCTAAAGCATTCACTAGGCGTTCCGGAGAGCTGCTAGCCGTGCGAAATAGGGTACATCGATAATGGGGACGTGTATACGGTGAGGGAACGGCAGAGAAAAAACGGCCCCGGTGGGGATGCCTGAAATTCCCCCTCATGAGTTTTACGTGATCGAGGGTCGTTTCAGAAGATTCGTCGCCGCCCATCGTGATGAGGGGGAGGGGTGAAGAAGCATTGCTGGACAAGGAGTTGGTGCAGCGAAAGCAAATATTTGAACTACTTCAACTCACTGTAATGAAAAGCGTAACTTTGTGTTCCCACTTAACATTTATTTTTCGCAATCCGGGCTTGGTTAAAGATTATAATCAGCAGGTCATTAAACTTTAATTATCTAAAAGAATTAAAAATTTTATTTCCAACAACAGAATATATCCAGTGATTCCTGTCTCTTTTTTTGTCATTTCTCACATCTTGCACCAAGAGGATGTGCTATGCGGAGATGTTGAATTTTTTTTAAGATTGTGCGCCCTCGCGTCCGAGGGAAATTTTTCCAGCAGCAAGTGATGAAAACAATACAATACGATTTTATCTCAACTACAAACAATGACTACCAGCTACCAGGAAAATAAATATACCATGATGCACTGGATTATATAATCAGTTGCAGAAGACATCTGATAGATTAGATTGCGGCCGAAAAACAATTAAGGCAGCTCTAATTAATAACAAGTATTTTCCATAATAAACATAATGTACTGAATTTATGAAAATGAAATCGGTATTACAATGATGAAAATAATAATGAAATGGTGCAATACATTTGAAATAAATATTTGCAGCGTAAAATGTGAGTAAAATTAGATATTAGCTCGTTGTTTAAAGTGATCAGTTTTATTATTTTTCAAATTGGTATACATAGACGTAGACATATCATAAATAATCTTAGTCATTTTATTCTCGGGGCAAATCACGCAAGGTAAGAGCCAAAGGGATATGTATTTGATTCCGAGGATATTAGCGAGGCAGTATTTCAATAAGAGGCATGAATTCGTAATTGACCATTTTATATTCAATGGTTATGAGCGGCAAAGCCGCGTGCTTCAACCGAACGCCAATAAAAGAAAGTCGAAAACACCGGCGGCGAAGATCCCCGGGAGCGAACTGGACACTCGAGGTGATCCAGACGAGGGATCCGGATTCCCGGAATAAAATCCAATCTGAAATTTTCTCCATTATTCTTCGGTCGTATCTCCGCGGAGCATCGCTGGGGAGCCGGAACGAGCAAAATAAAAGTGCGTTTTTGAGGAAAAATATATGCTCGCCGCGCCGGGAGGCGTCGAAGGCACAGGAGAGCTCACGGTGCAATTCGCGCATACACTCACCCACCTCTGGATTCCCACGTTTCCACCCCCGGGGTAGAGAGCGGGGGAGAGAGAGGAATGGGGAGTAGAGAAGAGGAGAAAGGACTGTGAAGGGGGCGATGGAAAAACTAGAGGGAGAGGGGAAAGGGATGAGGGATAGTAAGGGTGATAGAGGGAGAGAGCAGGAGCTCGGTCGCGGGAGGAGGCGACAGTACCACTCCCAAGCCCATGGCGGCTCGTCCACCCCAAGAGACACCTTTCGGATAGGAATCGAAGGAAGGGGGACGGGGAGGGGAGGGCGAGCAAGAATAGGGGAGGGAGGGGACAAAATGAATGCGCGACTGGACAGAGTTTCCAGAGGAGTGGGAAAAAAGCGAGAAAATGGAAGATGGACTGGGAACATCGGTTCGAACATAATAGGGAGCCGGTGGGTGGGTGGGATTGTACTGGGAATGGCTGGAGGCAAAGGGATAGGGGGGCCGAGGAGAGGTGTGTGATGGCTTGGATGGTTTGCGGAGGGTGGGGGGACACGGAATGGAAGGCAGATAGGCGAACAACAAAACGCGGAAAACTTTTAGAGGGAAAAAGGAAAACGGCATTTGTGGGAGGCGGATTCAAGGAAAGAAGGGGGAGAGGTGGAAGGGAGCGTAAAAAGAGACGCTTTAGCAGTATCCGAATCCCAATCAGCTGAGATCACGAGCTCCGATTATGCTAAGGAAGGATATTCAGCGTCGACCCGTGGTGTTAAAAGCATCCCGCCTCGGAGGAGTCGCTCTCGCTCCAGCGACGAAGCGCTTCTCTTGTTTCCCTTGTTGTCGCCGGAGTACCGCTGTGCCCCCTTCCTCTCCCCCCCCTCCCTTCCCACCTTCCCTCCCTCCGTCTCTTGGCAATAGCCACGGATAATTCTCACAGACCCCTCGAGGTCGCGACGGAAATGCACGCCAAAGACGAACACGGCAAAGGCGAACTGGAGGCGACGCGGAGGGTGGGAGCAGGGTCGCGCTTCTCTCTCTCTTTCTTCCTGCAGGATTACCGTGGAAACGCTATTACCACGGTCCTCTCGCTCGCTCCCAAGCCACGGCCGAATAAGGTTTTTTTTTTAATTTGCGTGCAACGACATCGCGAATGGTAGTTAGTTACTCATGAACGGCAACCGAATGATCTTATAGCCCTCCGAAGAGAAAATAATGGGGCATTCGCTCAATGAAAGTTAAGGGAGGTGCGGCTATGTTTCAGCGTCAAGGATTAGGAACCTTGCGGAGAGTATTTTATGAGCATAAGTCAAATTATTAAAAAATAACAGGTGAATTCACAGTCAAACGTCACTATTACCATTTTTTAACCAAAATGACTTTATCCGATCAGAGCATGAGTGTGACATTAGATAAATATACTTGTACCTATTCCGGGACCAATAGATTTGGAGATTTCAAATTCCCACGTACTTATTTTGGGTTGAAGGTCCTTCTACCACACTCGGTTCCATAGACCACTTCCTCGACAATCACCTCTTTACCATTGTTCCACTTCAATTTATCTACGCTCTTTCTTCCCCGTTACATTTTGAATCATCTGATATAATATAAGGATGGTTTGCCGTATGTACCCGCATTTTGAAAGGCTGGTCAAAAACACGCGAGTTGATGTTTTCAAATAAGCTATTTAAAGGTTATCAAAGGCAACACACTGTAATCAGTCGCATGCTCAAGTGGCTGTACCCAGAATCACAAACGACTTTATAAATATAACAAAACTTACGACTTCTGTTTTCTGAGAATTGGTTAATCACGGAAGTCATTCTATAAAGATTATATATTGCTCTTTGCATACGTTATATTGAAACAATACTGGGGAAACAATTTTCAGGTTTTCAACATTTACACATTTTTAATGTTCATGTAGTTTCGTTGCATTATTTTTAAACTACCCACAAACTGAATACCAAAAATAATGTTTCCCTGGTATCCCGCGACTGTTCGAAAAATTACAAGGTATGAAACCACTGACTTTAAATCGAAGAATTCAACTCCCAAAATAGATTTCTCTTTGTTAGAAGTGATTAGATATATTTTTAAAAGAGGAAATATTTATAATATTTATTGAACAATTCCCATCGCATAGTTCATGGTCTGAAATAATGAAAACACCCCAAGATGCTTGCAGAAAGGACGACTTTTTGTCAGTCTTTCTTGCATATAAGCACTTCATAAAACAATCTCTATGTGTGACATAATAAAATGCACCTCTTACCAGGTGGCTCGTATGTTATGTTCCAGAAGTACGTAGCATTATAGATTTCTGATGAAACGAATTTTAATTCATAGCAATGCACTATTTAATTGAGAAACCTAACGCCAAAATAAAAAAGCGATTTTTGTGAGTTTAAACTTATTAAATTTAGGAAAAATACGAACCCAGGCTCGCTGCTGCTAACTCTCGGAGCGAACGGACGTATATCCACTGCTGGAGCGCTACAGCCAGTCAACGAGGCCGCTGCCATCATACCTGAAATCCTTCTGGAATTGGCCATTCAACGTACCATCCAGTCTGCACTTTGATATCCATCGTACATTCCACACGACACACCCAGGCAACTTGAGTAACTCTCAGCCGTAGCTCCGGGGGGGGGGGAGGCTAACTCAGTCCCTCCTTCTCACCCTCCGTAGGCGCTCGCGCTGTGTCCCTCCCTGGTCGTCTCGTCCGGTGACCTCAGAAAGGGAGCTAGCTTCCCTTTGCACTTCTGTGGGACCCGTGAGGGTCCACTTCTTAGGGAGTTGGGGCGGGAAGACACCTGGGCACGGACCTGCTGTGCCCACTTTGCGGATCGGCAGGGGTGTCTAAGGCGGCCCTATTCTTCCACCTCCCCTCCAGTAGGTTGGCTCAAGTCGCCCACACACACTCCATTCACTCGGACACATTTTATTCACTAACTCATATTACTATTATTATAATTATTATTATCACCAGATAAGACCCCCTCCTTGAAGGACTTATCGGGCACCGGGGACTTCTGGCCCCCTTGCCCCCTCAATCTAAATTTTTACTCAAAATCGCGCTATTTCGCACCGTTTCTGAGATAGAGGATATCGTACTTAACACGTTGACGGTAACGACACTTGCGGCATACCCGAGTACTAAAACGAAATATTTGTCTATTGAGTTTCTCAAAGTCGACTCGCTTTCCCACTTCGGAGCGGGGAAGAATTGTCGTCAAGACACTCACCTCACCAAACTGGAAACCCTGAATATAAAATTTCCTGAGGAAATGGAGCCTGATGCTCACTTCGCCAGCGGCGGACTTAGAAATGACACTACTTCACCACAAACAAACGCGGATGCTGCACTCAAATCACTGCTGGCACAAATTCCATCACCCCGCACCGCTCCTCAGGACGAAGTCACTACAATGCATATCCCTCGTTACCTCCTACGTTGCCCGAGATTCGAGGCGCTAGTGAGGTGGACGACGACTCAAGCGACTAAAAATCCACTTCGTCAAAAACGGTAGCGAAATCCGGCTCAAATACGGCCACGTTGACTCCACGAGTACCAAGGTCAAAACAAGCAAACCCATTTCATGAGGAAAACATGGATTTTACCCTATTAGTTTCCAAAAAACGTAAACAAAGCAAAACTACCTCGCCAGCAGGCTCAGGGAAAAAGAAGATCATGAACAGCAACTGCAACAACCCCAACCTTGGACTCTCCGCTAGAGCGACAGAAGCGTCCTCAGTCGACACCCACAGTGGCTACCCCCATAGCAAAAAAGGAAACGGTTCCTCCTATTTTCCTCAAAGACCGCACTAACTGGTCCTCCAAACACCGCCAACTGTCCGGAAAATGCGGCTTTCCTCCCGTCTGCTCCTTCACTGGCTGTCAGATAAAGGTAAAATGCGCCTCGATCTCGGACTTCAGAGCAGCCACATCCTTTTTCAAGGAGAAAGGGTTGGAATACTTTACCTATCAACTAGAGGAAGACAAAAAGACTTATCAAGTCATCCGGGGTTTAACCGTCGACACCACGAAGGAAGAACTGGCTGTAGACCTACACAAGAAGGGGCAACATCATTGAGAAACAAGACCTAATAATCCAGGAACAGACGGGATTTCGCCCAAGATCTGCGACGTCCCACCAAATTCTACGGCTGACTGAGTACATTACAGGCGCCTTCAACAGAAGACAGGTTACACAGGCTGTATTTCTCGACCTTGTAGCAGCCTTCGATCGGGTGTAGTCAAAGGGCTTGATTTTCGAAATAGGCAGCTAGCCCCTCTCGACCCACTTAACTCTGCAATATTTACCTACACTGAGGTAGACACACCCGGCAAACTCTCCCGCAATCGGCAAACGCCACATGATAAATAAATATTATATAATATGTATATTACAAAAGAATCAAGCCTTCACAAGACATATGTTGCAAGCAGCCTATGGCTGGAAGCTGTTTCTCCTAGGAGCCGTAAAAGGCTTAGAGACATTGTTCTGTCTTCTGTCAATTGAATTTAGCGAGACAAGGCGATAATTTAAAAGGCATTGGCAAAAAATATCCATGCTTGAGCCAACGTCATTCTTTAAACTTCCCGCAAAATTAAAACGGTACTCCTAAATGACTCATTAGTCCTATCTTGCTGTTCCTCATTTTAATGAAAGAGCTATATTGACGACGGCGGCAAGAATTAAAACATTCCGTTCGTATCGATTCCCAAATAAAATTCCATCATGTCCAATTCCTGCAGCCACTGATATGATCAATTATAGTTTCAGCTACGAATATATCGAGGACTTAAATTCCGTATTAGCGCTGGAAGTAAAAAAACTAATTATATTGAAATCAGTATTAGCATGGCATCATCATCGTCCAAAATTGCGCACCATTTTAAATCGGTGTGAAGTTGCTTTTGAGGCTTTTAGTCACCCTGAACCTAGCATATTCCGGGATTCCTCGCATTACCTCCAATTATTTCAGTCATTAAAATGAAATTGATCGAAAAAATTGAAGAAATACAATCACGGAATTTCATTTCATTCCATCGATTCGTCAAATGCAACTACCATCATCGTTTTTTGTTCTAATCAAGCCACCACGTATTTAATCTCTAACAACGACGAATTTCTTCTCTCGACATAAATAAGGGAACCTCAACGAACGACCTGCCCCCTCGACGATGATATTGTATTCTGGAACCGTGCGCTCTATTCCAAAAAAACCATTCCCTCCGCCGGCAATTTCACCGCAGCACATTAGGGACGACGGGTGGAATTTCGGCGTATTCCTTCAACTTTCCAAACGGTCGTTACGAGGAAAAATCCGAAAAAGACGGCTCACAAGCGAAAATTGGGGAGGATAACAACGCTTCCTCCTCTTTCACTTGGGGCATCAACCGGACCTCGGCGGGGGAATGGGCGAGAGTGGGAGTGAAAGAGAGAGAGGGGCAGAGAGAGAGCAGGATACTCACGGAGAGGCGATCGGGGAACCGAATGGGGCGATTTGCGAAGCGGGAAGAGTTTGCGAACGAGGTCCGGGAATTGGAGTTGACGATGGCCCTACTGAAAAGGAGAGAAGTCTCGGAATGAAAGAAGAGCAGTTTTCGGATATAGGGAGAGGTTGCCTTTCTCAAAGTATATCCCTTTCACCAGTGCATCTCCGTTCTCCATCATACGCACAAGTATGTACTCTGCTTTGCATTTCATCAACTCCATCAACTGCTATTACTTTTCTGTGTATGCTTTACCTCCCGATTAATTTGGACGCCTAGATGACCACGTTCCGTATTTAATTTTCCACTAATCTTTTCATTTAAGCCGTCATTTTTCTGAGGGGAATTTTTCGAGGTTCTAAACCACTAAATTAATTGTGGGATGATGATTTTTTACTAAGGTTGCGTCGAGATTAGAATAATTTGAAATGAAACTGGAAGATAAATGATGTATGAAAGCAATGTATTCATGAAATTGGAAACATCGACGAGAAATGTTTTGAGTAGTGAGACCGTTTGAGGATGATGGACGATCAGATGTGGTCTAAAAAAAGTTTTTAATGATAGTTCTACGTCCATTGGAAGAGCAGGCAGACGCGTTTTCACTTGGAAACAGGACATTGAAAAGGCCACGGGAGAAAGAGGTCTAACAGTAGAAGATTGGCAGAAAAGATAAAGCTGGGAGTTGAGTAACGGGAATCGGAACATTCATAGGACCCCTGCAATCAGTTACCAATGTGTTTATTGCATTTCTCCTTAGAGTTATTGGCGTTAATGCATTCACACTTTTAGTGCTGTGATATCTCTTTGCGAGCGCCATTCTCCTCCTATTGCTCTCGTCTTTATCATCATTTCCGCGTAAATAATTACATACATACTTGAATTCTATAGCCTAGTTTTATACTTACATTCATAATGCATCGTCTTCCTTCTTATTCAAGAATTCATTCATCATATTGGTAATCATGTAAAGTATTTTTAGCGACGTAATGCCTGAATATATTAGCTTAGACTTTTAAAATTCTCCCATTCCACAACTTTACACGTATTTGATTCCTCACTTACCCTTTCACCCGTTCATCCTCCTTTCCCGCCACCTAAACCTGGAATCTTTGCTACCCCGACTCATCCTTAAACGGGGAGGAAAACCAATCCGCTGCCCCTTTGGAATTGGCGCGGCAGTGGCAATGGGAGATAGGTCGGACGTTGAGCATTCCCCGGGCTGCCTTCACACTTCATCACTGACGGCGACAATGCAAGTACAGGTCCACTCTCCATTCCAATTCCCTCCACCAGACTCTCATTCACTCACCGACCCCCCCCCGCCCCATCTCCTACTCCTTATCCTCCCCCACCCTCAAAGCGCCCTTAATGCCACGCATTTCTCCCCTCATCCTGCCCTCCCCTCAGTCTACCTTTCTCTCGCTCCCATTCCCTCCTCAACAATTTACCCCAATTATCTTCTTGATTCGGCCAAAGTCACGGCGTGAGTGCTCAGATTGCAGCGTCTCTGTCGCGTTGACGGCCTCGGAGATTTTATTAGGCGGAAGCTGGCGTCCTTTTTAATTAATTACCTCCTCAGTGGATTAGTTTCGAATTATTATTCCTCGTCACATCGATTTTTTTGCGAGATTTGTTTTTGCTCTCCCGTCATCAGGTGGCTATGAACTGACCGTCACTCCTGAAGTGACTAACAATTAAGGAAGATCCCACACTTCTGTTCTGTCGCATCAATTAAAAATTCTCAAACATGAATGAATGATTGATAAAATTAACAACCTCTTTTATTCATATAATTTCTGTTTTCTGTACTCGTACAAGTCTTTGGAACGGAATCGCTCCTCTATATTTTGTCATTGAAGTGGGAATGAGAGAAAAAACGGATGGCTATTAGTTCCCCCGCTTGCTCCTCAAATTGTAATGAAAAAATGTTTCCCTATTGCTATTGTGCGAAGGAACATGGCATGACTTTTGATGGTATTTTGGGCAAGTGCCAAAAATCGAAATTTAAAATTATATTGAAACATTTACGACACCGAAAAATGTACCTGTTTAGGAGTACTGAGCTACTTAGTTACTTGGCCTAAAATGCAGGAAAAATCGATAACTTTTTGTATCAAATAAACATATACTTCATCTCCAAAACTCACCTCAGGTATGGGTTTCTCAGTGTGAAGAAGCAGTAGTTATTCCTATGACTAAAGGAAAACAATAATTCTGAGTGACTTGAGCTTGCCGTCAAATTATTTATTTTAGCCTTGAATCGGAGGAGAGGATAGAGTAAGTGATAAAAAGTGAGAATATTGTGAAAAAAAGTTTTAGAGTAAATTATAAACGATATTGTGTTAAAAGCATTCACAATTCACAACTGCCGCAGAACTGAGGTAACGACAAGGCGGCTTACATTCCCCAGCACTCAAAGGCAGCTCCTAGGAAAGCCTCTATAACATTTAACAGTCACCTCTTTCGCCTTTAGCGGAGGTGCCATCGGAAAAAGCGAATAGGTAAGGGAGGAAGAAGGAACGGCCGCAAAAATGCCCGTCGGAGGCCTTAAGCGACGGCTCAAGCCACGTCTTAAATTCCACGAATCCTCGGAAAACGCGCCTCGGACAAAAGCCTTTAAGGAAATGCCTCTTTTTTTCCCTACGCTTACCTCTCCCCCTTCAACCCTTGCGCCATGTCGAGGTGGACGGGGTGGTGGGATAGAAGGCGGCA
Organism: Hetaerina titia; assembly: GCA_037158775.1. Classification (NCBI taxonomy): domain Eukaryota; kingdom Metazoa; phylum Arthropoda; class Insecta; order Odonata; family Calopterygidae; genus Hetaerina; species Hetaerina titia. The sequence continues at coordinate 117,646,264 of CM073770.1, read as the reverse complement.
GGGGAGAGGTTGAAAGGCCGCGAATAATGAGACAGCAACACCCGCGGACACGCAGTCTATCCCAAACGAGTCGGTCAAGAAGACCAACTCCCACATTCCGTCGTCCCCTCTTCTCCCCAACTGCACAATGCATCTCCCAGGCGCGATTTCCACCGACGACGCGGGCCCGAGGAGATAAAGAGAAGGGCTGAAGGTGGTAGCCGAGGCCAGGGGCGCGCCGGACAGAGAGACAGCCGCCCGGAGGGCTCCCGAACGGTAGATCTGTTGTCCCCACGGTACTCCCAGTTAATTCACCCGTGGTTTTCCCCTCGGGAAAAGTGAAGGATTAAGAATGCTGGCATCAAATTCCAAGCGATTCACAAAAGGGTCGCGGACACTCCTCGATATGGGTCGTGGGCTGGTTGTCAAAAATATCAAGGGGAATTTCTAAATTTTTGTGGATAGTTTCAGAAGTTTCCTTTGCCATCCGTAATTTCCATGAGAACTCTACCATGCCCATACAGTTTTAAATGAATATACTTTGTAACTTCCACACAATTTGTTGGAAGTTACAAAGTATATTCATTTAAAACCAAAATGAACCTCCACAAAGTTGAGCCTGAGACCATAGAATGCATGACCATACAGATTTCTACAAAGACTGTACAAAGTTAAATTATCATTTTTTAACGCATGCCCAAACTCAGCCACAAAACTGTGATAGTCCTCTAAGTTGTCCCCATTGAATATAATCCACTGGTTCGACCTCTTTTTCCAGTCTTTGAGGACAAGCTTTAAGCCATTTTTATGGCTTTTAAATCGTCTCAACATGTAGCAAATGGTTTCTGAAGATGGTCAACGCCTTCGTCGAAGTTTTCCCTTCACATTGAGATATAGGAAAAAGTAACATGAAACCAGGTCTGGATTATACGGAGGCCAAGGAACACACTTTACCTTGATTTTCCAGAGATTTTCAGCAACAGCGTTTGCGATATGTGGCCGTGCATACGCATGGTATGGTATCAAGTCTGTTGTTTTGAAATACTAACGTGGGTGATATGGTTTTGGATCATTTCCAATACACCCCAATAGTACCCTCTTTTAACAGTCACATGGGCTACCACGGCATACTGACATATTCCCTGAAGAGCGAAAAATGATACAACCATAACTTTCACAGCGGAAGTTTCGGGTATTTTTGGTGCTGCTAATTATTATTATTATTATATAAATCTCGTTGCAATCAGCCAATTGTCCTGGTGGCAACGTCACATCTGGTTAACGGTCACTCTTACAATGCACATGCATGCACACACAATAAGAGCAGATATGAGACGGAATACTTTTATATGCAATGACACTTAAAGATTACCAACCGTACCTTTACCAACACACAGGGACTAGGTCCACGCCATACCTACGACGCTCCGTCCATCACCACCACACTCCGTCCATAATCACGCACTCTTCAATTTCATATACCGTTCAAAATCTCGCACCGTTAACACATCATCCACTTTTGCAATACAATTTCTCACGCCGTCCACATCACATACAAACAATATTTAAATAATTACAATAGCATTATAATCACCGATCATTTAAGTTTATCACCCTGTGGCTTCTTTACACTTATTCTTAAAACTCCTAAAATTGGATGGAAAGGGCTCAAACAAACCTCCAGGCAACTGGTTCCATTCAAAAATAGTTCTGTTTAAAAAAGATTATTTTTTTCATACTTATTGCGATCTTTTTTTTAAACTGTGTTCGCTTTTTCACTTAAAATTTGGTTTTTCAATCTCTTTCCATAGATCTTCCCACGTTTCGTCATTTTTAACAATTCTATAAATCGCGCCTAGCCTACTCCTTTTTCTTCCATTTTTCAAACTCCTCATTTCAGTATACCCAAAATTCCCGCGACACTATTTATTCTTTTGTACCTACTGAGTACATATTTTTCTGCCTTTCTTTGAACTTTTTCTCTCTTTTTAATATGTCCCATCTCATATGGATCGCATACTTTGGATAAGTATTCTAAATAGGGCTAACCAGTACCTTATATGCTTTTTCTAATGTGGCTACGCTACTTCCTTTTAAATTTCTTATTAACCAATGGGGTACATGAAATACCTTCCGTCTCACATTATCTAATTGAGCTCCCCGCTAAAGATCCCTAGTTACGTTTAAATAAATGTGTAAATATTTGCAATGACTGCTACATGGGATTCTTTCTCAAAAGAGGGTGTAAATATCGTTTTTTGCATTCTTTTCATTTGAAAAATATATGCTTAATCTTACTGACATTATTACCCATATTATTATTTGTAACCCAATCACCAAGTTGATCGATGTCATTTTGTAATATTACGCGGTTAGTTTCATGCCCTACCTGTCTTTGTATAATGCAATCATCAGTAAAGTCACTTGCGAATGTAAATTATTTGGTAGATCGTTTTCGTACATTTGGAAGATGGGTAAATTAGGAAGATTAGGTGATGCTGGAGATTTCTACGTAAAAAATAGCCGTTTGCGCTCACGGTCAGAATGATGTAGTTAAGTGTCATCAGTGTTAATAACCTTCGAAAAAACTCTTTATTTTCCCATTTCATCAATTTCAACTTCGTACAAATCTGCGAGCAGTCTCGGAACTCACTCCGCACAAATATGCCTCATATGCAATAACATGGAATATGCATGCACAATTTTCCTACAGCAACGTGTTCGCTAACATCCAATAAAATATTTGCTAATCCACACCGTGTTGTTAACGTTATTTGACGATATTTCTCGCAATAGCAGTAGCGGTGTTAATGTTTACTTCAAAATATCCAGCTCACTTCCTTTGGGATTGTTACCTCTGCTATTTTAATATTTTTGACTACCTTTTAGCCGTGTTAAAATAAAGAACAGACTCTCCACAAATCTCCTGTAACATTAAGTACGCCTCGGCTGATGATTGTTTCGTGCGAAAGCAAAATTTCGATGAAACGTGAAGCCTCAATGGAGCATTAAATGGAGCCTTGCGTGATGAATCCATCGTTGCCATAAAGAACACGTTTCAAATTGCATGGCTGTTGCTGACGTAATACCAGAGTGAAACAAATGAAACATGTGCCCTATATACATTACACATTAAACTTACTGAATAACATAAAATTAAAATTTTATGCTATAAATTAAATGAATGAAAATTTTATGATTACTCTCATTAGAAAACGTCGTCTAAGGGGCCTGATAAAGTTTTCAGTTGGAAGGTCTAATCGGACCAGAAGACAAGGGGAGGTTTACTGCGAGGATAGGATATGGGGAAAACCTCGTCAGCTCAATGGGAAAAATATGATGCTAACGTCACACAATGATACCCCCCTCCCACATTACTCATAGTGAGTGCATCCAAGTATTGTAGCATAGCAGTAGCCCCAGATTGCGCAGTAATTTTCAATGTCTCCCAGGAAGAAATAATGCAAAGAATAAAAAAACAGCTATGGATATTTCACGATTATTACTTTTTCACTTAATCTTCAACTGATTCCATTTATTCAGGGTTCTTGCGTTAATATCAGGGACCTCGACTTGCAATAATTTCAAAAGGATTGAATTTCGTGATTTATAATGTAGGTAATTACGGTGATATTTCAAGCACGAAATTTTTATGCTTATCTTTCCTTGTCAAAGGTAATGAGCAGAGGTCAAGAAATTCCCACGACCTGCTAGTTTTGTACAAGACACACTGCGTTTGAACCAGGCTGTTCCAAAATGGAAATAGTCTGGAATTCTGCTCGAAGAACTCGCTAAAATGGTACAATTGTGGCTTTTTATGTGAAATAATAATTAGTAATAAAAAACACACAAAAATATAATAGGTGCATCAATTTTCGTAGTATATATGTATTTATATTTCATAAATTAGTGTATTATTTATCCTGTGAATTAATGATTTAGAAGAAAGGATCAATAACCATATGTAACGCCAATGAATCCGAAACAAAAGTATTCAGGCAAAGAATGTGATATAAAAATGGCACACGAGAAATACCTTCGTTGTCTAGCGGTCTCACCCACAAGTGTACAGATATCAGATACTGGTGAATTTTCGATTGTTAACCAGAAAACAGGCACAATGAAAGACACACGATGAGCCTACAAACCCATGAGAATATTTTTTTCGTGAAATAAGAGAATAATAAACCGAAATATCTATGTCAACTTGACCTCATCAAAATATGATCATGTTGACATAGATATTCAGACGACTTGATCATCCATCTCAAAATCTCTGAATAGCCAGGAGGGAGAAGCTTCCGAATAAAAAACACACCATAACTGATTGAGCTTCTATAGTAAATAAAAACTTAGCATTTCAGGAAAAGGCTGTTATTCTAGTCTTAATATTATAATGATTACAAGCACTTAAATAGTAATATGTGTTACAATTTTCGTAGATTACACTATTATAACGCAGTAACTACGTGAAACACAAGAAAACTGGTCCTTTTCTAAATTCTTTATCACTATTATAAGAGTGCAAACCGGGAGTATAATCAGTAGCTGATTTGCCACTCGATACAACAGTTGAAACGATATAAAGATCAGGGAAGTTTGAATGATAAGTAGCAAATTTAGTGGTGGTGTTTTGAGCGCCACAATTGCTAGGGAGGAATGTAGATCAGACGATCAAACACGAGACGAACTCTTTCATGTTTTAATCAACGTAAATGAGCCACAACGAGCCACACGGAATTGGCAGAAGTTAATTCATACATTACGTGAGACTTAATGGAATTATTTACCACATTCTAAAATTGTGTGAAAATTATTTACTAAAATATAAAATGAAGGTATATACTCCTTGTTTTAGTAATGAAAAATCATAGAAATAGCCATTATAGCATAGCACATGATGGCACCCGTACAAGTACTTCAAAAGGCGTCGGCGCCATCGCTTTAATAACGCCTTGCATGCAATTAGTGTGCATGCATCAAACGCCATAAACCATAAACACAGTAATCAACCCGAAGGCCGGTTTAGTAGGTGATGGTAGAGTTCACCCATGTACCAAGCCCGACGGCGTGTGAATTCTCACACATCAGGGTAGGAGGGCCAGTTCCTTTCCCTGTGCCGGTTATGGTTTCCCAGGAAGATCTGGTACCCGAAAAATCAACTAGCTTGGGTGGAGCTGCAGGTGCCAAAAGTGCCCGGGAATCGATCCCGGGACCCTCCGGTCAGTAGTCCAACGCTCTACCCACTGGACCACCGCGACCCATCCCATTGAAATAGTTAACAGTTAAATAGAAAGGAGTTTGCTAAAACTTTCGCCAATTAATGCCTGAGATATTATTTTAGAAATGTAATCTATAAGGCGTTAATTGGCGGATGTCTGTCATACTAGACGTAAATGTGGGAAGACAAACCAAGCAGATTTCTCCAGACTTCACTTGCACGATTCAAATAGCCCCAATCACGTGACGATGTTGGTTTGTGACGAAGCCATGGTCGAGAAAAAAAACTAGTGGAATTTGCCAAGTTAGTCTTCCCTCATTTACTCAGAGTTAAGCAGTTACTTATCAATTAATTACCGTGAGACAAGCTAGGCCATATTCAGAGAATATACTGAATTAAATGTCAAAACCTCTATCGTATTTTCATAATCTCGCGTAGGCACAGATGATATGTTCTTTGCGAGAGACATACTCGTTTAACGTCTTCTGAAACTTCCCACCTAAAGGTACTCCCTGGGTCTACGACCGTTGTTTTCCATCTCCGCAGATTTATGCCCTGCTATTAAACAAAGCATTACCAGGCCTAGCTAAATCCTGAATTTGGTTATATGATCATTATATGGTGGTCACATGACAAAAACATACTGTAAGACAGAGCAATGATTCATCACTAAATATAGCATATGGGATTGTTGTCAAAGAGAGTAACCATAAGTAAAATTAAAATTGAAACAATTTGAGAAATATTATCATGTTACCTGGAGCTCTAAATCAAATTGAATCGCCTATTTCATTAAAAACCTCTTTCAAAAAAAAACAAAAATATCTAGTTCAAATTACATGAAAGAATAACGACAAATTAAGTATTTTAGTTTCATTGAGAAAGCCAAATTTCAAAATGGAATGAGCCTTTAGATAACTCCGGGAATCAATCTAAATAATTTGTGATAACGCAAGTTGTAAAGAATTATTGGGTTTAAGCATTTTGGCTCAGTTTATTCAGTAGCGTGACTATATTATGGGAAATAAAATAAATCATTACTTCTAACGGTAAACACAAAGGAGAAGAGAACAGGTGTTCTGGTATCATTTCAATAAGATTGATGGGCATTAAGATAAGCTTCTTAACTTTTCGGGTCTCGATTAAAACTTGACATATTTTTCAATAACCTAAGAGATAAAAATAAAGGAATAAATAAGGGTAAGGAAAAAGAAGAAATTACCCGTGGCGTTGGAACAAAGGTCGAGAGGAAAGAATATTATGGGATCGATCAACCCTTTCAGACGCTGCATATTTCTAATTGGGAATAGCAACTGAACTCAACTATCAATTTGCATATCACTCTCGACGTGACCTCACTATTACACGAAATTGGCGCTGCGTTTCCCTTGGCGCCGGTAAAATTTTTAATGAAAGATTTCCATGATGGATTCCCTTTGAATACGGACTCCAAATATGGAAAACGCCATGAACATAAAATGTATTAAAAGCGATGAAAAGATATTTAAACACGTGTCTCAGATATAAAATATCAAATCATGTCGCGCGGATAAAACCCATTCTTGAATAAGAAATAAATGTTGTTATGGGATATTATAAGGTTATCTTTTACAGGATTGTACCTTTTTATTTTTAACTGATGAATGATAAGTTTTTGGAGCAGAGGGAATGATCGATTCGAGCTGATTGAGTAGTAAAAGTTAGATTTGAATAATGGTTTTAATTTTTATCTTAATTAATGTAATAGAAAATGTATTAATAGAATAAAACTCAATATTTAAATAGTTTCTGGAAATGTCAAGAATTATGGTTGAAGAAAATACACTTTCAAGGAGTTATATCATTGAAACAATTAAATTAGTGTTGCACACGCTAAAAATATTTAATCTCGAAAGGAAATAATAAATTTAAGTTATAAGACTCAAACATAAAGCAATATTGAATTGTTTACTCTCTCGAGTTTTAACAGATAAATATTTATTGAGCCCGACTGATATTTGCACAAATATTCAAATGCCATAAAATAAGTAAAACCTGTTCTCGCTCATCGCTAAAGTCTTTCAACCGATTGTAAAGGCAATTGTAGGGGGTAACTCCAGCATAACATTGCGTCATATAAATAGTACCAATTATATTCATTAAGAAATATTATGTAAAAATATTTTGCACGAAAATAAAAATTCCTGAAAGTCGGCATTAAATACTCTGCTGCACTTTCCCTTTCTTTCTTTTTCTTTCAGCCCCCTAACGATTCCCATTTTCTCTTCGCCTCTCTGGATACTCTCATCGGCAGAGGCTAACCTCTGACCTCCATGCTTCCTATGAAGCTGATTCTCCGAGAATATGGAAGTCAGTAACTTTTGTTTCGCAATTTTTCCTGCAGGAGCGAAGATTACTATTAATGGAGAAAAGAAAATTGTGTATTCATATATCCACGTTAAGATGTAATTATAATTCGAACGTATGGTGAAAACCAATCGAATATAAATTTATTACCAGAATCTGCTTAAATTAGTACCCATGCTTTTGAAAATTCATCTTCTCCGAAGAGATGAGTTTTGTAATTTCCTCCATAATGGAGGAAGGAAAATTATTGCCATTCTAATATTTGTAATTTAGAAATTATTTACCTCGCATTACGATCTTAAAAAGAGAATGTGGGAAAGTTTTCGAACACTCGTGATATAAGATAAAGTTTAGAGAAACTATTGCAAACCATACAGGAGTTAAAATTTCGAGAATGATTTCCACATTACCTCTAGCAAAAATTCTATTGTGAATTGTCAAAACTTCATCAAAGTAGCAAATGAATACAACCTCCTAGGTCCCCAATATAATTATCATGAGGAAATAATTTTACTAATTTACTAAATTTTTAAATTTTTACCAAAAAACTAATACTATTTTATATTTTTTATCCATTCCTGGGAGGAAAAATCAAGAGATAATTCTTCATAAATTACAATAATAAGTGAACTAATTGCCATTACTCCACAACCAAAGATTGATATCAAAGTGATCAAGAATATCAAATCAAAGTGAAACGTTAGTGAAAAATATAAAGGATATTGAAACTATCTATTCAAAATGATAATTATGCACTTAATTTCCGGTTAGATTATGTTACCAATGAACTAATTCGGGAGGTCCGACAGAGCCAGAGTACAGCTAGCTTTTTGATTCTACAAGCAACCTAAATATTTTGAGCAAGAGCACTTCAATCTTAGATTTTCGCCAGGTCGTGATTGACCCCATCTAGCGATCTTTTTTTTCCCTTCAAGATCACGCCAATTGCCGTACTCTCAGGTATTCGCCACACTCGTCCCCTCCGCCCTGACCCCCTTCCCACGCCACTCCCACTCCTCACACGTCGGCACTCCCCCTCTCGTCCGGCACCTCTCTCTCTCTCCCTCTAGCGAGCTGACCAGACTGCCTGACCTCCGGGGGCCCCCGAGAGAAGAAGATGCTGCTGCCCCCGTCCCTCCTCCGAGCGGCCGGCAATACGTGCCTCCCTTTCTCGCCGCCCCGATGCTCGCTCCTGAGGCGGGAATTTTTTGCCAGTCGTCCCCCCTCTCCCCGATACCCTCTCCACCTCGCCTCCACCTCACTTCCCGCATGCTTCCACCAACATCTCCTCGCCTCCCCCCCCCAACTGCCCGCCAATCAACCCCGGAGGGCGATCACGGCGCCACCACAACCGACACGGGAGGGAGGGTAAATAGCGCCTCTCGCTGCCCACCCAACCCCCTTGAACCCCTACTCCAGCAGTGCGGTCGTATAATTAATGCGGCTTTAATGGACGCTCTCTCCGAGTGCGGAATGACGGCGGGGAGGCTTATACCACAAGGTTCCATCCCAGCGCCGCGATGATGGAGACCTCCAGTGACCCCTTCGACAGACTCCCTGTGCCCCCGCGCGTCCCAAAACCTCCGCGCGGCACCCTCACCTCCCCCGCCGCTCCACCCCTAAACACTCAAACACGGACGAGGCGGGAAAAAGTATTTTTTTTCTTCACCCCCATAACCCTAGCCCCCTCCACCCGCGTCATTATTTCCCCACCTTGTTTTTTTCTATCCCCCTTTCTCTCTGTTTCATTTCCTCGCAGGAATCCGTGCGGGTGAGGGGTCGGAACCGAGATGAGGTGGCCCGGGAGAGTCTTGCGGGTCGTGCCGAGTCAGAGGGGCACGGTTATGAGGGAGAGGTGTTGTTTATTCTTTGTTTACGCCAGCCCGCGAGGTAATGAACTTGATGGAGTGGTGATAATGAGCGGCGGGAGTGATTTCGAGCGGGAGAAAATGGATCACTCGCGAGCGCAGCTTGGAGCTCATTAATCCGAGGCATGAGTGCGCAATAGCCGCAGCACGAAGAGTGTGCTCTCCTGGGTCCTACCTCGCTAACTACTATGACACTGCCAAGTGCCTTTGCTCAAAGTATTTTATTATGCCAATTCGTTTCACCACCGATCTCATTCGATTCCTTTGTGCTGATGTTAGGGAGAAACCTCAATTTGCGAATACCAATGGATGTTGAAAAGTAGGAAACGTATATCTGTGAAAAAACACGAGGTAATTAATGATGTGCCTTAAAATCAACTCCACACCTCCAGTCTCACAGAGCGACTTCGAGCGGTATCGAAAAATTCCCATTAAGTCAAACCGTTAATGCCGCAAAGAAAATGTTTAAGATAGCTATCTATCCATTTGTCCTGCACATGGGTTTTAAAATAAAGATTTAAAAAGCCCAGACATAAGAGTAACGATATGATAAGTTTAACAACATTTATTGATGTATCAAAGGCATATTTTTTGTCTTTACAAATATTTCTTCCTTCGCATATTCTTCATTGGTTGCTCTCATTTTGTAAGTACGTAGGTATATTGTCATCATCATCATTTTTTGTACTCGTACATTTATGCTGATCTCTATCATACGTATCTTATCCTGTTAATAACCTGACCAATTTCCCGTAGGAATGTGTGAATCATAAAAAAAAGGTTTTATAATTTTCTTATGCGCAGGTTTTCCATTTATATTTCCCTGCAAGGCCTGCCTCACCATCGACTTTTCCAAGTAGGCCGAAATCGTCTCTTGTCTTTCTTGTACGACTATGACGCTGCATGAAATTACTTTTCCTGACAAGGTTTACTCATTTTTACACTTTGTTTTTACGTAAAATTGCACGTGAATTGCTGAATTTGACAGTTATTTGTACTACCTTTCGAAACTAGAATGTAATGTAATATAGCAGGGTACAAACGATTTCGTATTTCTTTATACCTGTACACTTCTTAGTCTAAATGAGCCTTTGAACGGTTACTTTTGGTGTTCTGTCACTTTTATCTTCATTTGGACACATTTTTATCCTGATAATTATCTTAACCACTTTCTTAAAGAGATATACGAGTATGTTGAGCTCTCTAGTTGCTGATGCTTTCATGCGAGTCATTTAATTAGTTTCTAAGAAAATTATTCCCATAATTAATTATTTCATGCTGTGAGCGTAAACAATAACATTAAGGAAGCAGGATCCAGGGATTGGCCCCAGGGTGGGTCGATGGTGCCACAGGGGATAAGGCAGAAAACCGCTTAAAAAGCTGTGCGGGAGAGTAATCGCATAGCATGGGTACAATTAATATGGAAGCAACTAACATGGCCCACATAAAGATATATGTACATGTAATGAGACAGAGGAGTGGGAAAGGCAGTGTGGCAGGTGGAGAGGGAGAGAGTGAGTGAGAGAGAGAGAGGTGGGAGCGGACAGGGGCTTGCATGTATTCGCTTTTACATGGCCGAGGGTGCGATAGAGAATTGCCGTTTGAGGACATGCGTTAGGCAACCGCTCGGCCGACTCTCGGCTTGGTTCTCTCGCGTCTACGGAGGGACATTCATCATTACTGACCACTGAAGGGAATGCTGAGGGACGGCATTTCACTTGGATTTCGTAACCTTCTCTTGCTCTAGGGAGACACGAGAATGCTGTAATGAAGATGTTTCACGAATTTAATTTCTTTTAGGAGTCACTCTTGGAAATTCCGCAATCAATGGGTTCAATGCAAAAAATAATCTTTGATTAAGAGAGTCAACGCGGAGAAATCTTTGATTTAACATAAAAAAAGTGATGGGTACGGGAAATCTTTCATTATTTGCCTAATCTATTTACTGTGCTTGTTGCCAGACGAATATTGGTATATTTAATTACGTGTAATTCATAATGATTTGCCTTGTGTTAAGGGTTTTATGAAAATGAGACTGATATTAGGTCAAATTTAGTTTTAAATGCATTAAAAAAATAAGTTTATGAAACGAGATAAAATTTCTTATATGTCATATGTTTTGGGGTTCTTCTTCTTAAAATACGCGGATCTTTTGAAGTCTGCCTGTCGCGTGTCGTCGAATCATGAACGCTGGAGAGACGCGGCTAGACACCGCTGTGCTATTTTACGATATAATTGCATATGAGCATGGGGTTAGGCTCATTTTCTATAAACAAATTACTTGTCAAGTCTTCATATCCATGCACCGATGAAGACCGCTCTGCGTCACATAAAGCCTTCCGTGATTCTAGCTGAAAGTTAATTATTTTGATCCTCAGGGCCTCACGCGTGTTGCAAATCCATTTCAAACTAACGGTAGTCAAGTGCTCTAAGGTGGCGTTTCGCGCTTTGAGCTCGCACTCAGATTCGCATTCCAGAAGCTTGCTGTGAATAATGCATTAATTTTTCCGCACATACACAGAGACATGCGCAAGCACGCACCCGACGCACCTCTAAGGAGAAAGTTCTTTCCGCCGGGAGAAGAAATCGGAGCACTTGACGGCACACGGATCTCTGTTTTACACGGAGGTGTGTGTGTGTGTGTGTGATAGTGGGCAAGGCCTCCGCGAAGGCTACCGTCCGGATTGGAAAAGGGGATGGCAGCTATGTAATGGGCTGCTACGTCTCTAAGTAATATTATGGCCCACGGGGATGAGGTGGCCCATGCCACAAGGGCCGCCGACGCAAACGCCGGCTATACGTCTCTTTTTTTGTTTTAACCCGGAAAGACAGTGTGTGAGAGAGAGAGAGGCAGTTAAGGATGCCTGCGGTGCCGGCGTTGATTAGACCTTCGAGAGAAGTAGATCCAAAATGCCACTGGGGCACGCTGCTTCTTTCTGTCTGCTACGTGGCGGCACGGTTGTAAGCGCTGCCGATCACAGCCTGAGTTAATGTCCTGGGAGGTTTTTTGGAGCAGTGAAAATAACTTTCCCCACAAAAAACAAACAGGTATCTCCATCTCGATTTGATACGCTGTTCATGTCGTGGATAGCTTTGCCGATTTTTATATTCGGAGACCGGTGCATTTGGAAATGCATTTCACATTGGGGCGTATCATGCCCACCGAGCTCTTGAAGCATTTAAAGTAATCGTAATCATTCACCGGCCAAACTACTCAGAAGGAAATAGTTTGTGAAAGCTAAAATTTAATGACTATACCTCCATTAATAGTTTTCAATGGGCAAGTGTTCGAAAATATACACCACTTCTAACATTACTTAAATTCAATTAATGATAAATTGAATCAGCTGCAAATACTTAAATTTGAAATTTCCCAAGTCATTTCACAAAAAAATATACTTAATATACGTCATTACGTCCTTTGTTTGAAAAATAAGATACCTTATGGCATTCATGATAGGTGATGATAGTCACTGAATTATTTTATTATATAATGAGACATAGTGACAATGACCCCTTATTCTAGACATTGAATCTTGTTGAATCAAATTTTTATAACGTCGAAAACTTAATTATTACTACTAATTAAATAATAATATGGAACGATACATAATATCTATCCATCATCTTAAATAGTTACAGAGAATTAAAGTTTGCTGAAAATCAAAATATTTTCCATAGGTTTTGAACAAATTAACAGAATGCAGGTTTGTAAAACTGTTCTAACTTTTAATTAATAGCTTGCACTGCAGCGAAAATCTTTACAGGAAAAGCATGACGATATTAGCAAATATATACTCATTATAACTTAAGAGTGAGAGTGCTGGCTGTTGACCTGAGGGGTTTGATTCGGGTGGCGCCTTGGGGAAGATCTTCCTGGCAAACCAAAGTCGGCACAACGAAAGGAACAGGTCCCCTTATCCCATTGTGTGAAATTACCCGCCGTAGGGCTTAATAGGTATCAGGTGAGCTCTACTCTCACCTATCAATCCAACCTTCGAGTTGATTATTGTGGTGGTGGTGTGAGCTACTTGTATATCGTATAACTTTCAATCTTACATATTCTATATGAATATATATATTCATTCAAACATAGTATACCTATTTCTATGTTTGAATGAATATTTGTGCGCCGTATGGCGGGACTTCGTGTTTGAATGTATATATATATATATATATATATATATATATATATATATATATATATATATATATATATATATATATATATAATTAGTTGCGCATCCGCCCAGCAAGTGGAAGGTCCGGTGTTCAAGTCCCGGTTAAGGAAATATTTTTACATTTGTGATCTGCTCAAATTCGCCTTCCCCACATGTCCTGTGTTCGCCATTTATGTTTTCCTATCCCCTTTCCTTTTCATATTTCTATGTTGGAATGAATATTTGTGCGCCGTATGGCGGGATTACGTATTTGAATGTATATGTATAAATATATACATTCAAATACTCGTAGTATTTGAACATTGCACATACATTAAGTACACGTATTCGAATGTATATATATTTTATATATTTTTTCATATACATTGATTTTAATTGTCGATGACACATTTAATAACCCAAATTTAAAGTTATAATTTTAAAGTCACGCATAGTTATCACACAGATTAATTGAAATTTTACTCGTTTTTAATGCATCAACAGAACACCCTTTTGAGGATAGATAAGATTCGTAATTATGACTTAAAGTCAAGTTTAATTATCTGAAGAATTTTCATCACTGGCCTCTTTGCAATCTTCCCTTCGACCGTTTACCATTATTAGCTCAGAAATAGCTCTTACGATTAAATAAATCGCATTATTTCAATTAATTCCCCACTTTTACGGCGGAAATAATTTAGGATTATCGTTCGAAAAATATCTGATAGCTGCAGATTTAATTATTTCACTAAATGGTTACATGGAACATGAAATATCCTACTCATATCTTATTCTTCTTATTTTTTTAAATAATTGGTCTCCTTCCGTGCAAAAACGTTTTATGGCGTCGGTATTTATTTGGTCATTTAAGCTGAGCAATATTACACTATAGGACGCATGTTCTTAACAGAAAATATCAAAATTCATCCAAATATATCACACCATTCATGTGATATACAAATTTTGTTTCTCAGAAGAGTCATAACGTAAGGACATAATTCGAAACTTTTTTTTGTCTCTCAAATGTCGCTGCGAGTCGATGGCAGACCATTCATTATCTTTAGGAAATTGGAAACTATAATCAATCAGAAAAAAGTGTTCTTTCAGAAATCTGCTCTAAGTAATGAGCGGTTTATAGGTCGCTTTAGAGTAATTTTCTACTGGAATTCACCTAGCCAGTTTTTCTGGTCGTTAAGGAATTCTTGATCTGTTAATGTAGAGAAATACATATTTTTCGAGGTCGAGCGTTTTTGTCGCACTTTCAAGGAAAAAGAAAAGAGAACACCCACTTACATAAAATAAAAATTCTCGATTAGGTATATTAAAACGTGAAAATTGGTAGCATTTAACAGAACACCTAAATAAAAGTACCTTAAATAAACTACTAGGTACTTTCTGAAAAAAATAATTCTGAATACCATTAATAAATGTTGTAAAATCTACCTACACTTTCTTCGCAAAACTTGAATTCAAAAAGGATCGCGTAAAATAAATATTTATAGCCACTTGGTCGCATAAAAGACATGAAATCAACATCATATTTAAGAGTTTTTTATGCAGTAATCTGACAAAATACTAAATCCAGCCATTAATCTTGAAAAACTTTATGGCTCATTAGATAAGAATATTACCAACAGTTAACAGAAGCTATTTTGATGGTACCGCATGTGAAACGGATTGTTACGGATTCTATGTAAGATTCTAGGGATTCTCGGTATTGAAATAAATTGATGGTTCATTTTTTTGCAGTCGGTTTTCATGCCGAAACTTTAATAATTATTTAAAAGAAGGAAGACACTCGATCCGACGAAGTCAATTAAATTTTTCACACTACAACTGACCAAGGTCTTTGACCTAATATCTCAACCCAGGACCGCTGAACACCTTCATTCCCACCTTCTCAACATCCTATAAATTAAAAGTGTCGTTATTCCCGCCGATTTGTTCTCTATAACATCGGCAGTTGCTCTTCTGTCAGTTCACTGCTGAGGGTGACCTTCTGCATGCTCGTACTTCACCACAGGTGTTTAATAATTATTCATACCAGGGACTTCTTACATTAATTTTACTGTAAATAGTGCGAGTTATTTTTTATCGAAGGTAGTTCTACACTGTTGAGGTATTTGGTCGTTCGCCAGAGTCCTTTATGGTGCTGCTGGGCCAAATATTAAGGAGAATTGTGGGCCCAGGTTCAAATGTGTTTTCATTACGAATGCCAACTTCATCGATTTAATGTAAAAGATAATAACACTACTTCATCAATTTGATTTCCCGTGCCTCTCGAAATAAATGACTTGTTAGTGAGAAACTAAAAAAATTGATTTTGTGATCGATATCCATATATTAAAGGTTAAGAAAGCAGGCGTGAAGTCACTGGGCGTGATGCAGTTGATGGGAACAGAAAAAACAAAATTTGCGAACCGGCGGGAAGTCAGAGGAAAGGGTTAGAGGTTGAGTAGAATTTTGAGAGTTTTTTGAGGGCGTAGAGGAAGAACCAATGGAGTGTGCTCTTGCCAGCGTTGTATTGGAACACGTAGGGGAATAAGTGAGTGATGAGCGCTCGCTGGAATGCGAGGACTCCTTTATAGCTGTCAGAGAGAGAGAGAGAGCGAACTTATAGAAGATAGGCTGGAGAAAGAGATCTTGTGTACGAGGGAGAGAAATGGGAAGGAAGAATGAGAGTGATGAGGTGGAGCGGCACCGGCGGCATTTTAAAATGCGAAGTCCGCGGCGTAATCCTCATCAGTCTGAGAATCCTGTCGGAAGTAACATAATGAAGTCGAAGTGGATCAATGGCTGCTTAATACGATTTAAAGTTTCCTCCTAGCAAAAGATGACTCAAAAATGAATAAATATTTCCTCCAGAGAAAGGGGCTCAACGGGAAGGCATGTGGACAATCGACAATCTAGTTTGTAGCTCATTGTTTCAGGTCAATGTATTTCATTAATTATCCGAGCGCTCGGACGAGCAGTTCTCTCACAGAGTTCACATTGTTACAAGCAGATGGGTGACAGGAACGGACTGTGAAAACAATGTTATTTAAGTCACTAAGGTGATGGTATTGAGGAAAAATAAAACTTTTAACTCTTCCTATTTTGATATAACAATATGGACTTGAATGAAAATCAATTAACTCTAATTAACGGCTTAAGGCAGTGTCCCCATAAGCCTGCTTGATCATATCGAGGGTCTCAGTTGCCGTCTTCCCGAGTTTCGCACAAAACTTCACGGAATAACGTTGCTCTAAATTCAGATTCATTTTGTTTTTCGACGCGGACAAAAACCTTGCTTCACTAAAAACGGTGTCCTCACTCAACGACAGCCCGCAGGCGGCTGAGGTTGGTGTCGGTCTGTTGCTAAGAGCCCCCTCCACCTTACCCTGCCAGGCAGACCCCCCTCCACCGCTCCGTTCGCGCCAGAGAAAATCAGTTTTACCACTTTAGGGTGCGACCCTGTATATGTATCACCATTCCCAATAAATACACCAACTGAGGCCATTAAATACTTCTTTTTACAAAATTTAGTCTACATCGACATTGTCTCCATCAAAGTACTCTCCATTCATTGCTATGAACTTATTCCATCTTCTTTTTCATGTCTAAAGCACCCTTGGAATTCTTCGGCAATAAAGCTTTTTAGTTGTCCCATCGTTTCTTATTTTATTGCGCCCACATCTTCCCAGTGATATTCGCTCAACTAATTTTGCATGTTGGGAATAGGAAAAATTCGCATGGGGCTAAGGTTTAACAACAACTAACATGCATGAAGGAATGATCGTAAGACTAAGCTGGTATCCGAAAATATTCATAGTTACAGAAATCTAATCAAATTATGTACATGAGTATTTTGATTTTTCCTTCACTGTCTACCACGTTTCAATAAAAAAGCAAAATGGATACAAATTAATTTATAATATTTCAGCTTCTGGGATCCAAAATAAATATGTATTGAAAGCAACGCAAGGAGATGAATTATTGGGCGACGATAGGGATAAATTGTTATTTATCCCTACCGTCCCTTTATTTATGAATATACATAAGTTCATATCCTGATTTTCCTCTCTGAAAATAACTAGATGTGAAAAAAACGGTTTTGCGAAAGAAGTCGCCCCCATCTACGAGTAATTGCTTCAACAGTGCTAGTTTAAACTGTTCGTAGATGATACAGGTGCGTGGAAATTTGCCAAGAAACATGTATTATCGCCAAAATTTGATTTGAATGTATACAGCAATTCAGTTCGTTAATTTAGAAAATTGGGCTTACCAATTATCTTATTCCAATGCAATTCAACTAGGGAAACCCCCTGCGTAATGTCTCTTAAAATACAGAAAAGTAACAGTATCCGATGCTAAGTTTAAATTAATATTTCTTAGCTATGAGGTTATAACTTTAGGTTAGCGCTGACATAAAAATGGTAAATCTTATAGCAAGGATGAGGAAATAACATTCTAAAAAAATACTGTCACTGCTTAGACGTGAGCTGAAAAAAATCCAAGGACGCTGAGCTGAAATAGGTCGAGATATTAAAGGATAATTCACAGCACTTGAGGCGATGATGACAGCGACTGTAAAACAGCCACGGAATGCTGTGAGTCCTGACGCCAGGGTAATGGGACAACCTCGTTCAATTTACTGCCGCCTAGTGTTGAAAATGCGCAATAGAATGGGAGCATGGACGAGGTTATTACCGATTCATTTGGCAACGTCGCGGGGAAAAAACAGCGATGTTTATATAGCGCGGCTTTTGTTGCGGCCGGCAGAACGGGTGTCGGGAAGGACTGACGGGGGAGGAGAGGCTAGTGGCCGAGGAAATGGAATGGGTGCGCAGACGTAATATAACGGCCCCCAAAGTGAGAGAGGGGGAAGACCATTAAATCTAAACCTTACATCCCAGGGAGATCTCTGACCCTTCATTCCAGGCATTCTATCCTACCGTGCAGAGGTTGGGGGTGATGAGGAGTGGAGGAGGAAGGGGAAATAAGGGCATTTGCGAACAGTTTTAAAGGCGTTATCCCGACTGCGCTTGTTAAGCAAGAATCGCTGCTTGTGATGGAGCGTTGCATTGCACAGAGAAATATGAATATCCAAACGACGCAAGGTTGTTGAGTAAGCATCCCTGCGAGAGACCTGTCGTTGAGATCTCTCTTAATGCAAATTGAAAGTTTTGGGTCAATGAGGAATAGGAAAGGATATCTTTCAAAAAAAACACAATTAGCAGGCACATTTCTGGCTGTTCAGAATTTGTGAATTTGATATTCTTTCATTATTCATACTCATAACTAATTGTTCCCCTTTGCTCTCCGATTTAAAAATAAAGTCATAACTTCTCCATTCAGTATATCGTATGGTAAATTTTATCATAAGCATATGTACAGCCTGTAAGCATTAATTTCTACTCAAAAAGAAAGAGAAGGCCACAGCATAGAAGGATTTTCCTCAGATGTTGGAAGGGTGAATAAAACAACCTGATAGCATAAATAATTTGAGACGGGGCAGGAAGGAAGTATAAACGTGGAAATCAAAAATAGTCATTAGGGCCCTCGCGAAAATCCTTTCTTATGCAGACGAGTTGACGGAGACTGAGAGATTAAAAAGGACGTGGCAGTACACGTGAACGTGCGAAGCGATTTTAATGCTTCTCATGGCTTTCATTCCTTTCGGGAGGTGCCGTTAAGGGAGAGAATATTGTGGGATGGGATTGTCCCGATATCGGAATTGATCAATCGGAAAGGGGGTGGGATGGGATGGGGAGGTGGATGACCAGTCCCTCTCTCCCACTACACCCAAAATGCTGATTGGTGTCTTCCATCTCGCATTCCCTAGGAGCCAATCTCCCCCATTTTCGATGGTCTTTTCGGCATTTTCGGCCACGCACTCTCTCTTTTTCTCTTTCACCCTCGTGTCCTTTTTCTCTCTCCCTTCCTATCTCCTTCCACACCTCCCACATCTCTGCCTCCTCACGGCCACGCATGAAAGGATAGCGCCACCTTATCCGCCCCCCCGTCTCAATGGACAACCCAATCCGCGCCGACCTGGAATTTCTATCCCCCTCTCAGGTGTCCCCTTTTCTTCGCGGATAAGGAACTAACCTCATTCAATCCGATCGCTTCATTACTCAAGGATGGAAAGAAAGCATTTTTCGTTTCGAGCGAGTCAAAAGATTCCGCTGACATACCTCGCTTCCACGAGTCGAGTCAGATAGTCCTCTCTCTCTCTCGCGCGCATCCTCGTTATTGCGAAGAAATCCTGTTCTGCCCCTTTCGGGAAAGATATAAAGCGATAGCGAGGGAAAAAGTGGATGGGTTTCGGGAAGTCTTAATTAAATGCTTTCAAATAGAATATGGGTGGTTCGTGAAGAGTTGGGGTAGTCGTCCGCAGACTGAGCAAGTGGTAACTATTTTTCTCAATGCTAGCACTTCCTACATTGAGTTGAAATATTAATGACAAAAAGTTTCCGGAATGGTATAAATGCGTGCAATAAGACTGAAATTAGATGTGCAGAGCCACAAAAAAATCAGGAAATACGTGGGAATCTCGTGGGAAATCTAAAGAAAGGGAAGTGGTTTTTTAGCGATAGGAATATTTTACGCCAGATGCACCGACTCTTGGCTCACACTGACTCAGTTTGCATATATTTCTGTCAAATGACATATTCTTGACGGAAATTATTGACTAGATCTAATGTAAATATATATAAAATATAATAATAACGGTAAGAAAATCAAATGAGCTCTTATTAAATTTATAATAAATTCATACTGAAATGGGCGATTTTATGCGATGAGGAAAATGTTTTCGTTGAGTTGTTATAAACCCAAGTAACTGCCACTACAAGCCCATTTATAAGTTGCCGAGATAAATTGAATACATTACTATCGAGTTTTTCTTCCAGAAAAAATTATGTTACGTAAGTATTATTTAAGAGATACTAAAATAACTGACTAAATTACTCAGTATAAAAACTGACTAAATTACATCCGATAAGGTTTTGGCTTTCAGATATTCTTGATTACACGACATAACAGCTAATATTTATAATACTATGGCACTTTGCGAGTTAAATTTCTTGGGACATAAAATTTATTGCTCTCAAAAATAGAATGCCACAAAAAATAATGCTAACCGTGTTACGTTAATTAAATCGCCTAAAAAACGGAGGTTATAATTAATTACAATAGGGAAACACAATTGTAATAGGCATGCTTTTATTACAACAGTGTCATGCTGAAACTTCAATTTATAGGCGAGGGGTGAAATACACACTTCAAGATAAGGAAGTCAATTCCTATCGTTGTGTCCTCTGTGATTTCCTGGGAGATCTAGAACCCGAAAAATCACACAGATTGCTGGATGCCAAAATTGTCCAAAATCGTTATCTTGAATCAAACTGGAGCCGTCAGTTCAGTAGGTCAGTGCACCAACCACTGAGTCCCCACGGTTTTGCAATTTCATGAGTTAGTAAAATTGAAAAAATATTCTCTATCACTCAATCCGAACAACAATTTTTGTAAAACCTCTAAATTACTTAGATACTACATCTTTAGCAGTATCGGAATAGCATATATTTCCTTACGCAAAGGAAAGTGGTAGCCTAATCAGTGGAGTATTCGGCTAATGTTCGAAAACCGATGGCCCGATACCCGATAACCCCGGACTTCCAACTTCAACCAAGCTACGGTAATTTTTTGGTCGCAGTTCTTCCTGGAAAACCAAAGGAGCTATTGACTCCGAGAATGTGAATTAATTTAGTTTGAGAAGGGCGAATCAAATGCCTCGCATATCAAATCAGCCTTCGTTTGTGTTCCTGCGTCATCGACACAAAATGTCACGTCCATCAATATAAAAGTAAGTCCTTTACATGTTATATCCGTAGAATTAAGAAAGTATTTCCAGAAAATACTACAAATACATGGTTGCGCTGACTAGTTATGGCAGTTTAATCGAACGTTATGGAAGCACTAAGAATGAAATTAATGAAAAAAATTAGGTAAATAGATTGAAAAGAAGCTAAATAGGTACAGTGTCACGATTTTTTTATTAAGGTATCATTGAATCCATGCAAGGGAACTCGCCATTAATATTTCAAGTTAAAGCATTCATTGTTTATTTACCATATTGATTTCCAAAACTTTAGGCTACATCCGAGATGGTGCCTTTTTGTATAATCTATTTTACCGTAATAATAGTAGTGGATTAATTCCAGAAACCGGTTCAGATTACCTATTCCTTTTGAATATCTCATTCGTCTCATATTCATAAGTGCAATTGTGTTACACATTTACTATTGGTAATAATGATTTATTTAAGATAGTATAATGTTTCTAAGTTTTTACAAGAATAAAGTGCAATGGCACTATAGGACATTCAATTAATTTGCTATAAATATTGCGAGACAAAAATGGCCGAGGTCTAAATTTATAATTATTTTCGTTGTAAAATGTAACTAGAGTATAAAAAGTCGTTTTTATCACAATTGATAGTAATTTTTCAAATGATTAATATAATAAAATGAGGAAATATTATAGCTTTAGTGATAGAAAGGAAAGATTAAAGCCAAGGAGAAAAAGAAAGAAATTAAATTTTTTCGCACGTACAGAGTTTGTAATACTTTGATTTATAATATTCAATTGAAATTATTTCTATATTTCCATATTCATAAATAAGCATTTGATATCTTTATTGCAATACTTACTTTATTAGAAATTGTTTAAAACTTTATAATGGAAAAAAGTTTATTCCAATTTATTCAAAATTTTCTATTAATTTTCACGAATTGGATTTGCAAAATATTTAAAAAAAATACCATTTTATTGTCTCGTGAAACATATTATTGTCTCCTAAAAACGTATTTTCCTATTTCTTTCCGGTATCATAAGATATTTTGGGGGTATTTCGATATTCTGCATAAAACTAGTGCCCCAGGAATTGCCTAAACTATTGAATTCTTTGATTAATAAAATGAACATCTAGTTTTACATCAGCAAAATCTTAACCTGATTGGTAAAATGGAAGCAAATATCGAGTTTAGAGGCAATAGTGTAAAAAAACGAATTTCATTATGTTAAAAGCCGTACTGAACCATATCACGCCTCAGACAAAGAATAATTTATGTTTTGATAAAGTATTACTAATGAAGATCACAGCAGAAGCTCAGCATCAGGTCAGAACCAGATCCCTTCAAAAATGTACCTCCTTTCAATATACTTCGAGTATTTCCAAGCCGCCTAACGACTCAATACTATTGACAACCAATTCTCAGAAATAACGCTTGTCGTTAAATGGCAATTCTTATCACTAAATCAATCGGTTAATAATTCAGTGACAAGAAATGAAGAAATGGCAGCGAAGTCAGGCCTGGAAAACCAGAAGGGTGTGTACCCTAAATTCCTGTGCAAATTAACTGAAACGAAGGTAAGAAATTGTTCTCCATTTCAGACCTCTTTAATAAAGTAGCCTTTGCGCGGAGAAGATGTCCCGGGCTCCGAGTGGTCGGCTTGCATTCTGTTTACTGATTTTTCAACTCACGGCGCAGACTACTGAAATGATACTTCCAAACTGCGCAGACTTCGCTCTACACACCTTTTCATTCGTTATCATAGCGTCTTGAAATACCACCACCTAATTGCTCTGGGAGAAGATTTTTTGTCTTGGAAAATAGATACACATTCCAAAATGAAACTTCACTTAACTTGTATTTTCTCAAGGAGGAAATTTCCTCAACAAATATTTTCTATCACCGTAAATATAAACTTAGCAATTCTTAGCAAGAGTTTAATATATTTTTCTAAAAGCTCTCTTGTATTTTAGATAGCATTTGAAAAATAATCACGACAAGACGCTGTAACCTTAAATGCATTCGACTCGTAATATCCTCTTATTTAATATTGCATACACCCTGAGAATTCAATACGTATGTAGCCGCCATCATCAGGTATACAATGCATTTGCATAATTAATTTTGACTCCAAGACATTGAAACATGCGTCTTGCTCGCAGACTATAATGCGTAGACAGTAGTATCTCGGTTTTAATTAATTTCTCATATTTATGATACACCATATCGTGACTAATAAGTTCCTTGCATTGACAACAGTTTTTCAAAATTCATTACCATTTATTGCGGATTTTATTTTATTGGTCTTTTGATTAAAAAAGTTAGAATGGCCATGGAAATTGGAAGAAACAGTAAGTACTTTGAGCACAAAATATAGTGATACCGATTTTGGGATTCTAATTAATTGATATTTATTCATAATTTTCTTCTCTGCTTTCAAACTGAGGCATTATTTCGGTTTGAAAATATCCTAAAAGAAAGAGAACATTATTCTTCTCAAAAAATCTCGGTGAAGTACCGGCGGTAAAAATGTTTGATCTGAACGCGAGTTGAGTAGCATTCCCCAACGGAGCAGGGGGATTTACATAATCGAATTCCTTTCGCCTCGAAGGCGACCGCAGAAAATAATGCACCGGCAGCCGCAATGATCGATATTAAATTAGCAGGCGCAGGAGTGGAGTCTATAGATACTTAGAATACTCCGTACCAGGCCTCTACTTGAACTCACCTGAGACAGGAATCGTAGGACCCAACGCGGAGGAGGAAAGAGCCAGGACGAAGGGAGGAAGGGAAAGGGAGGTATGAATATAAACCCCAACAATAAGCGGAATGCCCTCTCCTTCCTGCTCGTGGACTTCGAACGATGGCTCCGGTGAGATGAGGTCGGGTGAGAGAGATTCATGGCCTCGAAGAATATCGCCCCGAAGACAAGAGACGGAGAGAGAGAAGAGGGGGAGGCTTCGGTTGGAGGGAGGTGGGGGTGGAGGCGGAGGGAATTGGGGTGGAAGAAGGGGGGATTGGTGAGGCAGTCGGGAGATTCTCCTATGCCCTCCTACTCCACCCACCCTGCTCCTCCCCCACCAGCCTTCGCCACCCCCTTCCCAACCCCCGCGTGCATCTGAGATGTAAGGACCGGTGGCTCCATAACTTTGTGTTCGTTAGGCAGCGGTCGGGACCGTCAACGTTAACAATGCTCACAGTTGCCGCTTTGACCCCTCTGCACCCCTCCCTCCTCCTCACCCTCTCCTTCCCTCCCTCCCTCCCGGTCTTTCCCTACCACTTCTCATCTCCCCCATCTTCGCCGATTTTTCTCGGTCGCCCTGCATCCTCTCTCCCACTTTTCCTACTCTTTAAGATACACCTTGTTTCATCTCCTTTGCGCCGACCCCTCCGCCGTTCCTTATCCATCGTAATGCCGGCCCTGTTCCTCTCTCCTACTTAGATCCCACTCTCTTCTTCCGCCCGCGCGTACACATACGCAAACATACGATCACCTCCGCCGCGTCTTTCCTCGGACCCCCGAGCCGCCCGCTATCTCTTCCGATTTCCATCCTTCGTGTTCGATACGGGAGGGAGTGGGAGAAACCCAATTTCACCATCGTCCCTATTTCCTCCGTGCCTCTCTTCCCTTTGATGTCTCGCCTATTTGCGAATATTCCCCGACGGATGTCAAGATAGCAGGCACAGGCGGTCTGTTTTCTTATTCAAGCGGATGGGTAATGGGAACGAGGAGCACCCACGGTGGAATTTTGTGCAATGCTCGTTGGTTCCAAGAAATGAGTTAACTCACCACATTCCTCCTACCGCGGCGAGTTTTCTAACTCCAGTGTTTCCATTCTTAGGTACGCCTGTGTCCGATAAATTTGAATTAATTAAACAACATTCTTGCGGTCTTTTTAACGCAATTTAGACCGGATTTGCGACTTTTTTGTTTAACAAACATATCCCTATTTAAAAAATATAATAACCCTGAATGAATAAATCCACATACACTTGGCATCTTTATACTTTGACTGGTTTCAAAATATTTTTCTTCCCGTAATTGTGCATAAAAGATGATTTTGCGCAATTAGATGCTCGGCCGCTCTATCAATTGGCAATATAGTTAAGTATCAGTAAACTTGTCATCTAGGACTCATACACGCGGGCTGTTTTACCAGGAAATAAGGCGATTGATTTTCCACTCTGATTTCCCACGATCCCTTCTGCCCTCGCCTCTTCATATTCCGCCTCAAAGATCCGGAGATATTTATGATTCTACGTTTGCACAAGGGCACTGGGTGTAGGGGACCCCTTCCCTCCCTCCAAGTAGGAAATAAGACGAGGGTGGTCGAGTCCGAGCAGCCTGACGGTTCCTCGTGACGCGGATCGTCCGCTTTGCAGAGACACCCATCGCTGCGCATTGGCCCAATACGCCGAGGAGTATGTTCGCCCGACGTAATCAAAAATCTCAGATCGAATCCGAGAGGGGAGACATGGCGTTTTGGGCGAATCCTTTCATAGTCCTCCCCGACGAACAAACGAACATATACCGACCTAACTTGCACATGACCCCTTTAAGATGCCGACCTCCCCTACCCCCCAAACCCTGCGTCTAACAGCAAATCTGCTGTCCGCACGCACAGATCCCCATTAAAAAAAGAAAAAACGAGAACTTTCACCACCGGCGACGCCAACCGATAGAAGCTCGAAATACACCCAACGTCTCTTCCTCCCGAGCCGGTCTAGTCTTATTACCTACCCTCAATCCCGTCCACATCGGCTCCCGTCCCGGCGAACGCCACCCCCTTCTCCCCGGCCATCGTTTCTCCTGCCTACCGCCTTACATCCAGTCCCCGATTACCTTCCATCCGCTGCCCGACCCCCACACTTCTATCCCTGAAACAAAAGCCCTTCTTCATCTAGCTGGCGCATCCTCCCCTTCCCTCCCGTCCACTTAGCCCCACGGGATTTCCTCCGGCAGGAGAGGCGTCCGGCCGACGACCAAACCCCCTTCCACTGCCCTGCGCCACCGACTCGGAGCATCCCTTTGTCTCGTGGCATTGCGCACCGAGAAAGCCGCAGCACGCCCATAAACAAAACGAGGGATAATTTGCGTCAGCTTGGGAGAACTTGCCACCCTTCTTCCCCCGAAACACTCCCTTAAGACTTTCCACTCCTACCGCCTTGACCCTCTCCCATGGATCACCTTGAACAAAAGATTCGCTCTTTCTCTTCCCTGCCCCGTCCACCCTCCCCGTCTACGACCCCTTTTTACGCCACCATAGCTCCCACCCCCTCTCCTCACCGAAAGATTTAAACGCCTTGAATTCTGCGTGTCGCGAAAAAGGTCCGTTGGTGGCGTCGGATCGGCCGGGTAAACGGGCCCAGTAATGGCTCCCGTGGTATGGAACCCGAGGATGATTTGGGTGGACACTAACTCCATTTCACGGAGAAGGGGATGGAATAGGCAGACATTCATCCGTTTTGAAGGAAGGAGGTAGCTTATTCGGACTCTGAGGGAGGGAGTGACCGTCTCGTCCAGACTTCACCCACTGAAACTAGCTCCACTGCATTGAATATTCCCGTATCCCTTTTATCCTACGAGAAATCCTCAGTCCGTCGACTTTCAAGCACTCCCCAACAGCCCTCTCATTGGTCTGGGTGTGTCTCTCGGAAGTTCTCTCCTGCGCAAAGAATTCCTGAGCGTTTTTTTTCGTTAGTGACTCTGAAGAGAATCTCGGAGTAAGTTGACTATTAACACGAGCCTAACTCCACACTTGCACCTTCTCAAGGAGAACACATATTTCGATTGAAAAGTAACGAACGTTGCGGGTTGCCACGTATGACGAGACTGGAAGAGAGCCACCGACCTGTAATTTGCTCCTTTGTCGTTGAACCAACGGGCGGCAAGGGAAGGAAAGGGTTGGTTTGGTACTACAGAAAAGCGTGTGCCCTAAAACACGCATTTAGCCCTATGTCTCGATATTTCTTTCTGGCATTCGCAGTCCTTTCTTTTCAGTTGGCCCACGCTCTCCTTCTCGGGTGAGGAAAAGAAAGGATTTGCATAAATGGCCAGAGGAGTGTCGAGCGGACCTGAATGAATAAAAGCGGGTGGACAATGAGCTCGACAGACGGACTGGTTTTTGGGGCACACTCATTTTGTATGATCTCGAAAAAGTCACGAGAAGGAGACCCGGAAGCTTAAGAGAAAGGCCATGTATTTTCATTTGCATAGCCATAATGGATTAAAAAATATGGACATTTATTCTAGATTAAAAATGAGCACCAATACACACGGGTAAAAATATCCAAAACAGACGTCTAAATTTTATGCGTACTAATTATGTGGAATGGCGCTTTTGGACCTCCCGAAATATGCGCCTTATGCTTAAGCTTTTAGATTTTTTTAATAGACGCTTCAGATGCTGCCTAATAGATGAACGTTTCAAGTTTATGCTAGGTACATTTCTTGAGAAATGTAAGAATCCAAAATTTCCTGGGAAAGCTGCAAAATTATTCGATTCGGAACTTATTCGATAAGTCCATGTCCAAAGCAATTTATCGCGTTTTTTCTTGCCTCCATATCTCGGCGACAAGTCTCTGATCAATGCATCTGATAATATGATACAATGATGAAAACATACAAACAAAAATAGGAGATGCTGGGAATATAAAGTGATGGGAAAAGATTTTTGAGGCAAAAGGAACAGTTGAGGTTGTCGAAAATATTGTTGGTGGAGGGCTTCTCTTCTCATAATATTGAACTAGTTAGGAATATCCTGGTTTAAACGCCATTGATAATTTCTCCGAATTCTAACAGAAGTATCACTTTAAAAACCCTAACAAATACGTAAAACTTGACTTATGGATTCAAATATGAACTTACATTTGAATGCTTTTCATTCTGTTTATTGCTACTATGAGATCTTTTCTTAAAGGTAACCCCAACCAATGCCAACGTTTTAATTTTTCCTATTGCTAACTAACCTTTGGTTGAATATAAAAGTTTCATTTTAGAAATAAAATCGCTACAGTACCTAATTGGTAAAGTTAAAGTATGAATCTGTTGAAAATACAATCTAATGAAATAGTCATAAATGTTGTGCAACTAAAGGTGAGGTTATAACTTTAAATGAAGGTATGATCAGTCATTCTATTCTAAAAGTATAATCCACATTCATCTTTCCGCGTTGCTGCAATTCATTGAGGCTTACATATCAATTTTTCCCCTTATTAAGACGTCAATCTATTTATGGGTGGCAATAACGAATCAATCCTCATTGATGGTATATCTCTTTTGACTCTAGGCTGGTCTCAACTCTTTCTCTTACGATTAGACTCAGACGCCGGCTTGTTGTCTTTCGATCAACTTTATGCCCCGCCGACTCTATTACATTCAACATACTCTCCACCACGAACTTCGCCAATGCCACTTGGCGTGGTGGCCCGATTCTCTTCGCCCATTCTATTACCATTTCCAGACCCATACACGGTGATAGTTGAAACAATGTCTACATGTTTCCTTTAGCAGATGGTGGCCAGCACTTACTCCATCGCATGCATGACTCTCTATCCCCCTCGGGGTGGATTCAGATACCAGTCGAATGCGTACCTTGAGGGGATTTGGGCCGGAATCTCTTTCAAGTGGGCGGACGGGAAAGGTTTGAACTCCGTGTTCGGAGGAATAAGATACGTAGGGGAGCGTCAAAGAGTCTAAGAGAGCTCAGATAGACGCGTCCGATGGAGTTGCATATTCTTCGCCATCCCCCGAGGCGAGGGTGGATGAATCCAAGAAGGCGCACGGTCGGGGGGATCTGCGGAGACGGCAAAGAGAGGATCCCCACGTGCTGTTGCGAATGCAACCGGACTCTCTCGGCTACCACGCTCCTCCATTTCATCTTCTCCGGCGTTTAAGGAGACGGGCGCCGCAAATCCCCAACCTCCCTCGCTCCCATCTTACTTCCAATCGGTCGTCGACGCAGACTTTTGATGCTTCTGCAATGGGAACCGTGCCAGAGGCTGCATAAAAAGACGTGACGAGAGAGTCAGCCAGTCTTCTTGTGCCACCGACTCGAGTTTGCCCCCCTCTCCTTGCCGCTTCTTTCATTTCCCCTCGCGTTCCCACCCCTCTCTCCCATCATCTCTTTAGGGAGCTTCTTACCGTTGATGAAGAGTCGTTCATCATTCGCTCGCTAGGCGGCATTTGAATATACCTTCCCATTGTGAACTCAACTGCCCCCGGATACTTCTATCTCTCTCTCTCAGTCGGCTAGTTCAGAGAGGAATGATTTTTTCCTCCATCGGACAGTGCAAGAGGAACTCAAAAAACTAATACTCAGCATTGACCCGACCGGGTAGTACGCGTGAAAGCGAGTGAGGGAGGGATGGGTGTCGTGGATAAAGTTTGTGTGGTAGTGCGCGGTCAAAGTTTCCGCTCACCCGATATTAGTGTGAGCCATGATTTATGTCGCTGTGATTGCTGCTCCCGTTGCGGCGGCACACACTAAATTCTCCCCTTCAACCCCCTTGGGCGCCGCCTCCTCCGAATTAGTCCGACTCACGCCGGATCTTATTGGAGCGGACTCCCCGGGGCCATTCCTGCAGTCGCCATTCGATGCAAATCCTCTTGCGAGCGCTCGCCGTTAGAAAAGGATTTCCCATCCGAAAGACGTGGTGATGCGGTGGCAATTACTTTCTGCACTCGCAATTCCGCTGGTGACTGCGATTTACGTTATTTGTCACCACCGAGACCCTACTTCCCTCACCTCTGAAACAAAGCCTTTGCGAATATTTAGAAGCGAGTACATTTTACAACCTTAGCGCCCAGACGGGACGAAAATAAGACGTCTGCCTGGTAAGCAGTAAGTGCACAATTTATTCCCTCGTACGGCGTCAACAACATATTTTCACGGGAAATGATGCACCGCAAGTGGCTCCTTTGAACACAGTCGAGTGTTAAACTATAAAGAAAAGTTCAGATATTGGAGGAAACAGCCGGTACAGAATCAGGTGAGAAAGAGCGATGCACTTATTTGTTTTTCTCTACAGCACTTTCAAGTTCTTTTACACTGTCAGAAATCTCTGATCTGAACGCATGTTTGCTAATTAAATACACACACACACTTTAAATTCCTAAAGCATTTGACAGCATTAATTGATGAATTTAAAAAAAAACTGAAAATAAGGCACGTTAGTAGCGTGAGCAGTTACGCAACAATTCAATGGCACAATTAGGATGTTTACTACCCATAATGTTTCCACAACGTCCATAACAATTAATATTCCATTTTTTACTAATGTGGTAAAAATAAAATATATAATACATTCTTTGGTGAAGTTTAAACGTAGTAGTATTTTAAAAACTTTTAATCTGATTCACAAATAAAAATGAAATCAGAATCAGTCTATTTCTGCATATTCAAGAAGATATGATAAAAAACTTAGGTAAATTTTCCGATTTCCGGATTCTTTTCTCAATTTATATTTTAACAGGCAACGTAACGCTTTAAAGTACCTCTTCCTAAAAGCGAATGGAGTGATCATAAATTGCAGAGGAAACAGCAGCCGTCATACTGTCAGTTTCATACGTTTAATTTAAAGGTCATTCATTTTTCTACACGGCATCAACCAATAGAGTTGGAGCGTCGAAGAGGATGAGTGTTTTATCATCAATTCGCGGAGAAGTAAAAACCTCAGGCCCTGGTAATTCATAGATCAAAACCGTCTTTCAAACCAGAAGAAGGCCACCTTAAAGCGTGGATGTGAGTAGTTAAGCTAGTGATGAGGAAAAACTGAGGAAAAATGCTACAGGATAACAGCCTAAGAGATTTGTAAAGCATGCTCTCCGTTTTTATGTCTCCTTCAACTGAACTCAATTTGAAATCAAACATGGGAGAACTCGATCTTAAAGTCATAACACTTCCTCTCGTCTTCTCTAAAATGACATTCGTTCGACATAAGGAAACACGTTTCTGGTTTTCCGCTTTTCAAGCCTGATATACTGTAAAGAGTACGGAAATTCATTATTTTCTACTTCCCTTAATAGATAATGGAGAAGCTTGCGCTTCATGCAAATGCTCATACCATAAAACATATCTTCTAATCCAAACTCTGAGGTTAAAATTTGCTATTTTAACTAATTTCGAAACCAAATAAAATTTTTCGTTAATCGTGAATAAGCTAGCAGGAAAAGTTTTCGGTGATTGGAAATTTTTAGTAATCACCGCAATGGTCAAGTTTTGCTCCGTGATAAAATCAAACCTTTATCTCAGCCCTTTCTCTTCTACTACATACCATACATCTTTCTCTCTCTTCTACTACGTATAACGTAACAAAGTCTTTGAAAATCATAATTGAAAGCGAAATTAACCCAACTTGATATTATTAGAAAAATGGGATTGAGTCTTAGATGCTCCAATGCATTAAAAAAATCCTCGCTGTATTAAAGTAAAACAATGGCTTTAACAGAAAAGAGACATTGAAATGTTGACGAATGAGCAATGGAAATTTATTTGATGAAATAAAGGTAAATTAGTATGCGATGTTTCGTACGCTTATTAAAACCTTGATACACGCTTCACAGTGAATGCGTTTACTGTTTAAAAATGCTGTAGTGCTTCAAAATGAGTTGTCAGTTAAAATAAACGTTTCTCTAAAGTATAAATTAATTTCCTTTAATAGTTGTGTTTAAGCTCCATTCTTCATTGCGTCGTGTTTAAATATGATTCTTGACTGACTAGTTTCGTTTGATTACTCTATAATTAGATCATTTAAGGTATAATATAGCTCTGTTTCGTTCTCCTGTAAGGATTATTTTCATGACCATGAAAAATGTGACTTGCATGTGAGCACTGCCCTTGCCCTCTAATTTTAACGTCGTATATGTGTATAATGATGGTAGCGTGATAGCCTAATAAGTGGGTACGGCGCTCGGCAAGTGTGCGGCGACTTCCAGTCTTAAATGCTGGTGACATCCCCACGCCATGCTAAGTACAAGTTGTGCAGTTTGTAAAAAAATCTTGCTTCTTCATTTGGATAAATCGCAGACGGTACACGGAAAGTTTACGTCCATTTCCGACACGCAGCCCTGCCAACCACTGTATAATGTCGGTCTCCGCTAACAAAACCGCTTTCGGGCTGATTACTTAGCACAGAATGGTAAAAGCTCTTACAATAAATGACATCAAATACTCCTCTGTGGGTTTACAAAATCTCTCTTTCTCATTGGCAGGCAAAATATACTAGTCGAGCTTAACCTCTTTCCTACCGTGTCATGTGTACGTATAATCAAAACACCTGCAAGAATAATTGTTCGTATATGTTGAAACCATTTTGCGACGGATGAAATTACGGTGATTGTAAAGCATACGGCGTGAGTAGTTAACGGAATTGACAGCTAACACATTCATTCATTTTAACCGGTGCACAGTTTCTCGTGATTCCATTAAATTGTAATTACTAGTGTATTTCGGTTGTATGTAATTGAATAGCATGAACCATAGGAGATGATTGATAAAATGTCTTTTGAATTATAATTTTTAATATGGAATAACGCCTTCTCTATAGTTCCGATGAATATCCCGCCATGTTAACTTCAAAATGTACAATTCTCTAGATGAAGCTCGATATAAATTTAAACGACGATGCTGATGAAACTCGACTATAAGACAGGTAACAGTATGTCATTTCTCTGAGCGAATTCTTATTTTTTTCATTTGGTGCCCGCGTACTTACGCTATTATGACCAATTTATTACTCATGCTCCCTCTTCTAGTGAACACATTCTATAGATCAGCATTGCGTTTTCCCTAATTTCTTTGACTCCCGCTATCCTCAGCGCAACGGAAGCCAGAAAACAAACATACCAACAACCGAAGGTGTTCCGTTCCATTCTTCACAGCGTCACCGTTGCCTCCCTTTCTCCCAATATCGATGCAACACAAACGTCGTGGTTAAAACAATCCGTCCTGACGAAAGAGTTCGCAATTGAATGACGTCACATACTGCAGTGGTCCCTAAATTCCTGTACCAGCTCCACATTTGCGAAATAAAGAAGTCAAGCCAATGTATAATTAACAATGAGCAGATTAAAAGCAAAAAAGATATTTGGAGCACTTAGCTATTAACATAGGCCATAACCACATTAATTATTTTATATTGGTATCATTTTATAATGATGTTATTGCGTATAAATATATGTATATACTTTGAAGAAAATACTATTTGATTCCTCGATTTTCCCACTCCATTCCACTGATTTCTTGACCCGACATACATATTCCTTTAAAATCGCTAATTTTTGTTCTTTAACGCATAATTTACTTTGGGTCCTCGGATAATTAAAATTTTTGTACTATGTTTGATTAATTTAGCGCGTCGCCTCAATGATTATATTGATTGAATTTCCTCAGTGACTGAATAGTCATTAAAGATTTTAAATGATTTTGCTCAATAGTATTAAACAACGATTTTAATTTTTACATCAGTCATTTTATGAATAAATGTAAAGGAAACAAAAAAGAACAGGATAGTGAAATAAATAAATGAAACAGACACACCTTTTCTTTCGCCACTTCCCGTGGGAAGTGGCGAAAGAAAAGATATGGGTTCAAATTCGAAGTAAATTATGACTGAATATGGGAAAGTCTATCTGAATTTTTTTTTAATTTTCATAATCTTTACCTTGATTGGCACTACCTCCGATTATGAACGGAATTTCGCGAGATCTCAGAAGCTGCAACCTGCGAGGCAGTAGCACATAAGTGATTTGCGTGAATGCATAACGCGCAGGAGAAGATAACGGGTTGAGGAAACGTTAATTCCTTAACCAATATACATTACTGTCTTCATATTTGTAATGCGAACAGTTAATTAGTATTGTCCGAGCTGTTTATACAAATGCAAGCCAAATAAATTACCGAACTGGCGAAATATTTTCAGAGAAATTCAGTCGGTTCATAAGCCGGAATATTTCATCTTTCTTGTTCTTTGTCTTCCTACTCCAGGGCCCAGGTTTGGGACTTAGCCCTGACAGATTTGTCAGAGGGAACAAACACGGCATCTAGCATTCCTCCATTTTTCTTGTTGAAATAGGTTCGAGAAATCAAACTGAAAATTTACTCTCCGCAGGAACTACAATACTAGTATATTTCATCCACGCACGTAGGTAGTAGCCCTATTATTTTCCAAAGTCGACATAAAAGGTGAAATTAAATGATAGTCACAAACTTAAGTAAAAAAGGAGGTATTAAATACATTTTCACACTTCTCATATCATTGATGTCATTGTTTAAAAACATGCGCGTACAATCAAGTTTACAATCGCTTACAATTAGGCACATAAGTATATTCTTACCACGATGTACCAAACCAGATGTAGTTTTAGTTATTTTTACGAAAAAACTCGTTCGAATTTTACTCATAAGGCAAGAACGTATATAAAAAAATGTAAGAGTTAACAAATAATAAAAGTTCTCATCTTAAGAACACGGGGAGGCTTCATATATTACACGGTCCATTATCCGAGCAATTGAGTTACATTAAACAAATTTCGATTCGTTTATGGTGACATTATTCCAGAAATATCTAAATATGTGCTCTTCTAAATTTCTTATTATGTATAACTTTTATTTTTCACATTTTATAAAGAAAACACATACATCCAGTAGTAGTAGAGGTAGGTTTACGTTTCTCGTCCAATATGAGCATATAATCCCTGAATAACTGTTTCCCCATGACCAATAATAATTAAAATTAAGTATAGAATTGTCGTTCCAGCATACATGTACTACTGTAAATACTATGTAACTCCCTGCTGCTTTTATTAAATTATTACATTAAATTTGTTAAAATACCACCCTTTTGCTAATTGAAAACTAACGACCACTTTTCAACTGCTGTAAAAATTAGTCCTGAGGCTTGAACGCTTGTAATATATACTGAGGATTGAATATTACAGTTTTTTTAAGGAATTGCAATGATTGGACCTGAACTATACCTATCTAAGAAATATTAAGTTATTTTTGTACGATTTAATGATAAATGAAGCGAGGAAGTATATCCACGATTTTCTTTTGCAGATTGTTCCATAACATATAATTAAAGCTAAGGTAATAACTGTTATGAATATACACGTATTTGATATTGACTATAACTGAAAATAACCGATAAAAGAGATCTGTTAAAAGGAACAAGAAACATAAAATTCTAAAAGGAAGGGAAAACCCTTCTAGAAGGGTAGAAAGTATATGAATGAAAACGTGGTAATCATTGGTATTTAAATCTTGAAATTATTTTTTTCCAGCTACAATTCTAATATTTCATAATATTCACCATTTTGGTTTAGTTTTTACACATTTTGCTAGTTATATAATAAACCCAATCCATTTTTCGGGCGGGAAGTTTGTTTTTGTCCAAAGATTCCGCACACGGTGATAGTGAAACTTTCGAATCAGATGAGGCATTTAAATAAGTGAATCTAGACACTTAGAGTGATAATATAACTTTTATGGGTATGGGTACACAATTATGGAATTCCAGAGTGATCTGTGTTGGTTTACTTACTCTACTTCTAAGAAGAAGATAACCGTAAGTTAAAATATTTTCATTTACGTACAATGGTAATTTGTCTTGCTTTTTAGTCTGTTGAGGATTATTATGAGACCCGTTTGACGATCGGTATTCTCACCCTCTACCTAATATCATGTGGCATATTTGTGTCACCTTGATATATATTATTTCTAACACACTTTTAGGAAAATTGATATTTTAAATTAACACATTTAATGGTCATAAGAAACAATCCTGAGTTGTTTAAACCACGCTGTAATAATAGCATGACCCCTAAGTCTGCCAGTTTTTTCACTACAGATAACGCACGTCCTCGGTTTTTACAAAACAAAATCGCTTGTCCTTTGCATTCTTCTTTCATTTTCCTCTTGTTCGTATTATATTTGGGTGACAAGATGAAAATGAGCATAATATGCAGTCCTACCTCGTCAATCTCGCATATTAGATGAGAGCAAGATATCCTAAATTTCAGAGCACTGATTTTTGCCAACATTTTATTCTTTACCAAACAAGGGACGAGAAAAATAAATGCAATAAATAAAACTATTAATTGGAAACTGCTGGAGGAATGAATTACCATTTTCTCCATGGCCAGCGATAAAAATGAGCCTTTTTCAGTTCCTAACCGAGTAAATTAAATCAAATGGAAGGATTTAAGGATGCGATGAATGTAGGTTAGAAGGAATGATGAGGTCTTGATGATGATGTGAAAACATCGAAACCGGTAGTGTCGAAATAAAATATCTAGTGGAAAATTGCAACACCTGTGGTTTTAATAGTAGATTAGAAGGATGATATGTACAGGATGTGTACTTGTGGATCATTCCACTTATTTTTTTATTGCCCATAACGTATTCTTATCATAGGAAGCGATCCATATCACTCTACCTATTACATTTTGCAAAGACAAGAATACTCCATGGGTTTTTCTAGAAGTTAAAAATAGTTCAACATACATGTTTGTATCTGCAATGCAGAGTTAAGAACAATTATGAGTTTTAATTTTCGTCATTAAAAAATATTCATTGAGCATATTTTGAAAAAAAACAATATGGAACAAGGCCATTATTCATAAGACTTTTTAAACATTAACTTTCAATTCAAACATATCAAATGTAGGGACATACCTGTAATTATCCAATTTCATGAATTTGATAAATTTAACAACCTATTTGGGACCAGAAGCACAAAGAAAACAAACCTTTTTAAACTGTTTGAATTGATACAATAAACCGTTCTAGCTGTTTTAATAAAAATTACCATTACTTATTTGAAATGAAATTTATCCTCCTTTTCTCTTGCCACCTACTACATTATGTATAATATATATTTGTGGAGTGTACTTATTTCCATAAAAATAAAACGGGTTCCCTAAACGCCCATTCTTGAAATTTGTCTTCTTCTCTCACGTTTCCTTTAATATCTGCTCCCCCTTTTCCCCTACTCACATACGCGCGCGCACACACACACATACACACAAACACACACTCTCCACCTCAATATGGCTGCGCGCGAACCAAAAACCCTCCACCTCTCTGCCAAAACAACCAACCCTCCTCACAGAGGGTGTCCCCACTGAGTTTCAGATTGGCTCCCGCGTCCGTCAGTCTATTATCTTTGGGCCATAAACCTATTTGTCCGAAAACCTGTTCCACGGTCACGATATAAGATCCAACGGTTATATTGTATGGGAGGAGTGATATTGTTAGCAGTCCACTCGATGGGGGTGAGTGCCATGGGGAGAGCGTGTTGAAGTATTGAAGCAAGGATGCAGGGTTTTACTTTTTTATTCAAGCTCCCCCATTCGCCATTGGCCATTGACCGTCAGTACGGAGTAAGGTTATCCTTTACGGGAAGAGCAAACACCATCAAAAGTTACAAGTGATGGGCAAATGGAAATGCATTCTTTGACGCTACCAGTGGGAGCAAAGAGGAAATAATTGAAAGTCATTCGGAAATAAATTCCCACTCAAAGAACTTCAATAACACGGTTGGATTTGACAAGATGTTCATGTCTTCATTTCAATCACCAGGTGGTGTCTCCTGGTTGTGATATTTACTATAGTTAATTGAAAGACTTCTACTGAAACATCTAAAATAAATGAAAACAAAACGTTAGGAGCGTGCGCCTTAGAATAAAATAACTGAATTAAACGGGACTGTTTTACTCATTACAGCGAACAATTACTCACAGGGTCAAACTAAAACACGCATCGGGTCTTAATAAAGGTTGGTATCAAGGGTATAAATTGGAAACTGAAATGTTACAAGTTTAAGAAATATAATGAAGGATGTAATATTTATAGTTTTTTATGAAAAATATGTTTTAATCAAAATTTTTAAACATTCGTGTCCTCGCTGAAGAGCGTTCGTTTTTGAGATATTTAAATACATTTATATATTATATAATTTATGTGTATACATGTATGTACATTGTGTGTGTACATATACGTATATATGTACACACACAATGATATATATATGTATATATAAATATTTTTATGTATGTATGTCATTTATAATGATTTTCTTATCACATAATTTCCAACGAATTTTCGTTTATATGTAATAATTTTATCCTCTTTGAAGCAAACTTGTTGTAAAGTTTGTGAAGTCTAGATTTCGAAGGCATAATTCGCCAGAGTTTAATCTCCTTCGTTCTTTCAGTGTTAACAATAGTTTCAACAGCAAACCAGCTAGAATCATCAAGTCGACAACAGTAGTATTTAAACATTAATAGGCATTTATGCATACGAATTGATAGGAAAATTAGAGTTAGAGTTATAATAAACCGAAACGCACTACACCAGTGTTACATAAATTACCTTAAGTATTATATTTTAAATATCGTGTTATCTATCTAGGATAGGGATACTAAGCCAACATAAAAATAATCATGTCAGCTTAAGCTTTTATTGATGTCAGCTAGGAGATTTACTGGGCAAAAACGACGCTTAGAAAGTTCGAATTTTTGTTGGGTAAAAATATTCCAAAGTACTTTTGAAATATCTAAAAGATACACTCAAACATATATGAGATTATATTTGCGTGTATGTGTGACATTGACATTTGATCCTGGCAGGCTCACCCAAGCCAAACCTTAAGTAGTTAGCGCAGAGTCAGTTCCTCTGTAAGGCGGCAGCAAAGGCGTCTGACTCCAGCGGGGCGGCCATTTGAGTGATGCTATCACGTTAAACACACTCTCGAGGAAAACAACGGTAAACTACCTCAATAATTAATTATCCCAAGAAATAATGATAGACAGACCTGGAAGAGGTAGAGGCAATGCTTCCGCGGTCGTCATCGCGTGAAATCGTTGCAAAATGAATTTGAGAGTACCAGAACAGAAGATACAAGAGAGGATCGAAACAGTTAGATTTTGGAGTTGGACTATTGGATCGATGTCGAAATTAAAACATTTTAAGGTGGATATGGAAAGACATAATATTGATAATTAACGGCCGTATGAGATTAGATGGAAGGATAACGGGGGTTACTGGAGCGATAGTTATGGAGTAATACTCAGAGGAGGGGAAGAAAGTTAGCTAGAGGCGGAAAAATTTACAAAAAAGGAAGCAGAAGCATTAAAAACATAGAAGACGTGAACAATATATACATCATTGATAAAGGTAAAAGCTGAAACAACAAACAAAGGCCCGGATAATCAGGAAGATATAAGCTAGACACTATTATGGTTAACCATAGACTTAAGAACAACTTGGTTAATTCACACAGCTTGCAGGAGTGGTTGCGGTTTCAGATCATATTTGAAGACGAATGACGTAAAATGTCGGTTTCAAGGGAGTTGAGTTAAAGTGGAAAGAGAGTTGAGGAAATAGAATTTGGAACCGTGAAACGGTATAAAAAGATAGCAAAACTAGGAGAAATTAAAAATAATTATGATTGAGAAAACCGAGACGGGTAAAATTGGAAAATAATATGTCGCAAAAGGATACTGATAGCTGAAAACTGAACCACAGGAACAGTAAATAGGAAAAGGACGAGAAGGTCATGGTTAACTGGCGAGAGGATTAACAAGACACAACAGAAGGAATTGGACGAATGCAAATATAGAGTCAGGTAGAATAAAGTACTAAAATTTGAATAGTAAATAGAGAAACTAATAGAGAACAAATAACTTGGTGAGAGACGATATGGAAAGTTCACAAAGTAGCGGGGAAAGTGGTGCTTCTTAAAGGAAGGTTAAAGCACTGTAAGGAAGTAAGAAGGTAAAATCCGTCCAATCAGCCAAAGTTACATTACGTAAATAATTAGTTGAACCAGGTGAATTCAACAGGAACGGAAAGGATACATGTACGTATGGTGAATATATTAGTTTAGAGATATTAGACATAAGAAGGAAATGACGCTGATGAGGAAAGCTAGATAGATAGAATAGGGGGTTCAGATATATTTCATGGGGAGACAGAATGGGTATTAAGGGAACTGAAATCATATAAGGTCGGGAATGGAAATAATATGCCAAAATATTTCGTCTGATCAGTGTTAGTTCCCATTCCAAGAAAAGGAAAGGCAGCCGTATGTGAAAACTATTTTTAAAAATTTAGTTTTACACGCAGCTAAAGTGGTTCTCAGAATAAGTATTAAGTAATAAGGATTGAAAGCAGGGAAAATGAATACTTAGGAGATGATATATTTGGGTTCAGCAAGGAGAGAGGCACGCATGATACCATAGCATTAATAAGATCACTAATAGAGAGGAACATATATAAATTACAATCAGAATGTCTTTGTCTGTTTCGTACAGAAAGCGTTTGACTGAGTGAACTGGATCCAGTTAATGAATGTTTTGCAGAAAACAGAAACAGATCAGCATTGTTGTCTCCGGCGTACCTGTATGAAATTTACATAACATATTGCAATGAAATTATTGAATTTGTAATTACACATACTTTATTTAGAACATGTTCCAGGTATCGACGGTGAACGTCATCATCAGGTTGAAACGTCGTCATGATCAAACCTGATGAAGGCGTTCAACGTCGGAACCTAGATTGTTTTATAAATAAAGTGTGTAACATTGCAAAGTAAATAATTTCACTTTAATAGGAGTAGATTGACGGGATAGAATATTTATCGGCAACCTATACAAGTCTCAGGTGCGACTGGTTGATGGAGATTCGGTCAACCCGGTACTAGAATAGGAGTTCATAATAGGGAGAAGGTGGTAGTTTACCGATCTCTATAATAATTTGGACCTAAATGGTCAGATTAGTTGGGATAAATGTTGGACTAAATTAGTTGGGACATAATCCGATGAACTGGGTTAGACAAAGAAGCTTTCATACTCAACACCTTTTCTATCTTCCATTGCCTCAATTGATGACAGGATCGTTGAGTGAGGATGTTACGAAAACTATCATAAATATCCGGCGCGGAAGTATGCTTGTTGTAGCAGACAATAGGTGTAAAGTGGAGGCTTTTGAATGTGGCTGTGGAGAAGGCTCGAATAGGTGAAATGGGCAAATGGAAAACAAAAGAGGAAGTACATGGCATAGTTGGGGGAGGAGAAGGGAGTTTTTGGGAAGTTAAACGGGGGCAAGACGTTGCTTGACGGACCTTGCAGGACGTTTCTGTTGGCAATGGGATGTTGAAAACTGCGGAGGATGCTAAGAAAGCGAACAAAAGGATAGAAATAGAATGGATATGTTGGACGTTATGAAGGGAGGGAGTATGCGGAAATTAATAATAGTAATTAATAATAATGGTTTACTAGAGAACTGGATAATATGCAGTATTTTTAGATGAGGCGAAGAAATATATCTTCGTACCGTTGTGCGTTATATATATATATATATATATATATATATATATATATATATATATATATAAAGTCACTTTCTTGAAAATCCCACGAACGTGCACAATAATGTAAATGAACTAACTAGTCGACACAAACACAGAAACTGAAACACATAAAAGAGGGATTCACTGGCTCTTGAATTTTCGGTGGTGCAACCACCTTTCTCAAGAGGAATTAGGAACAGAACTCTTGAGTTCCTAATTCCTCTTCAGAAAGGTGGTTGCACCACCGAAAATTCAAGAACCAGTGAGTCCCTCTTTTATGTGTTTCAGTTTCTGTGCTTGTGTCGACTAATTAGTCCAATTATATTATATATATATATATATATATATATATATATATATATATATATATATACATATAAACACACAAACACTAACACAAAAAACACCACACACATAGAAACATAAAAGAAGGACACTTACATTGGATATTTACGTTTCGACGGCACGGCCGTCGTCATCAGAATCGTGGTCGAAAACATATATATATATATACATATATATGTTTTCGACCACGCTCTGTGGCTCACTAGATATTCTTGAGTACGTCGGTATACTCAACGGCTTCTGAATCCCATAATGAAGAGAAGAAGAGGCATAATCCCCACATATGGCGCATAAGAAAAAATGGATAGTACGGACAACCAATAACAGACTCTCAGCATTAAGAGGAAAGGAAAAAAATAAATTTTTTACGGTCTTCAATCCCTTAAAATGCCTTTTAAGCTCAACGGCTTATTAAACGAAGTACTTTGATAGGTCAATGTGCAATGCATAACGGGATAAGCAGATGAAATATCACTATCTTTAAGTGGTTAGGTTGTGATAAAAGTTTCTATACAGAGGACGAGTTACTTCTTATTAGTTCTGAACGGGTTTGTGCTTCGCTTGCGTGGATGCTTGGGTGGTTTTTAAGAGCAACGACGGTTTGCTTTTACACGCTCCATGAATTACCGTTCATGCACATAGACAACTAAAGACGTTATCTTTTAAGACAAGGTGAAGATTGTTTAATAATGGAAGAAAGAGTTAGAGGAAATGAAAAGGGTGAAAGTGTGAGCTAAAAGTGTATCAGAGTACAGTCAGATCAGCTGTGAAAGGTAAAATCAAAATAAATCCGTATCGTATACTTTAAACAGTAATTCCGAAAACACTATCAACCGAATACTAATTTATAAACTCATATTTAATATACTGACTTAGATTCCGTCGAAGAATTGACTAACAGCATATAAATGTTTAAAATGACTGGATTACGCTAATATTTTTTATATTCATGCCACTGCGGGTGCAACTAATGAAATACCCACGAAAATTAAACTAAGAAATAAATATATTACGGAGAAACAAGGAAGAGGCATGAACATACGAAATGCAGTCTAACAATCCAAATTCCGAGGATTGAATTAATTAGCGTCAGCCATTAGACTAGGTATTGGAATGTAATGATTGTAACATTAGCTGTTAAAGGAGCTAAAAATAGAATATATTGTCAACATGATAGGGTAATGTCTAATTTTGTGAACATTTGAAAAAAAATAAATAGCCTTATTCAGTAGCATGACGATCCATTTCTAATACCTTGAGGACGAATATTTATCGAAATACTTTCAATACTTTCTGCGTAGAAGTACATATTCCCCTCGTGGTCTATTGTGATATTGGCCCATAATTTAGGATAGGTAGCTGAGCTACCAGTGTCTTAAACGATGCATTCTTGTGTGTTACTTCATGCTTAAACAAAACCTTCTTAAATACTGATAACTACTGGCATATATGGCACCAGAAGATATAAAACATGACCATACCAATAAAGTGGCTCACAAGACTTCATCAGACGCCTTGATAGCCTACTCGTAAAAAAGGCAGCGTTTCAAACTCCTCTTCTCGTTAGCCTTTCAGCGTTACCCATTCATTCATTTTGAGTATATGCAGCTCCACAATGGCTTTCTTTTTCCCAGCAGACTCATTAGCTCGACCGAGATGTACCATCACAAAATAAATTGCGATACATTTCTTTGAAAAAAATCAATATGCTATGGAGACGCTTAGACCATCAACCCTCTCTGGTCAAAATAAAACCACAAGGAACAAATTGCGAAGAATTTGCAGTCGTTACAAGGAAACATTTCTTGCTCGACGCATGCCCATCTATTAACTTCAGACGCTTCTGAAGCACAAACGTCTCTCCTCAAACCTCAACCGCAATTCGTGAGGAGATTAACATGGAGTTCGTGTCCCTTTAAATATAGTGGGTTCGAATGCCAAAAGCTTACATAATCATAGATTGGCACTAATACTGTGGTCTTAACAGAAATTTTAGTGAAGGTAGAAATTGTAGGAAAATAGGGTAATTCTACGTGGAATGGACTTCTTTAACGATTCATTTCATGCAAATTTTCGACTGATTGCCATAAATAACAACGTACATTGACAAAAAATTGTTAATTATTGATGGAGTTTTAATCATTCGAAAGATGGAACAGAGAGAGCTATAGTGGCTAAGTGTTTTATCTCAATCGTTTATAACTACATACCTTTTTGGTTACAAACGAAAATGCAAATACGAAATGTTGATTTGGTAATATTTGAAAATGCATTAGTATTTATCTACAAAAATGTCGTGTCATAATCAAGGTACAACTTGAAGATGCTTAGTAACATCAAATGAAAAAATTAACTCGTGGCTATGGTTCAAACATGCAGCTAAAATAATAATTTTATTGTTT
Source organism: Hetaerina titia (assembly GCA_037158775.1). Taxonomy (NCBI): domain Eukaryota; kingdom Metazoa; phylum Arthropoda; class Insecta; order Odonata; family Calopterygidae; genus Hetaerina; species Hetaerina titia. The sequence goes on along the minus strand of CM073770.1, from coordinate 117,601,750 downwards.
CATAGAATCTGCTTTATAGAACGTATTAGCTTCTTAACATTTCGATGCTGATAACTTATTTGACCACATCAAGCTCGTCTAAGTCAGTGCGGTTTACTTCATGGAAGCAAGAATTAAAATGGAGAAAAATAAAAAAATAGTAACCATAGAGAAGTTTTAGCGTTTATTTAGCTCTGTATTAAAATATTTGACTGAATATTCCTCGTTTTTAGCTCATATCATCATGAAATTCCGATGAATCTTTTGAGGAAAGGAAAATAAAACGTTAAAGTTGATGCTTTATGGCATGATTATAATAATCATCATAGATTCAGTATTCAGGAGGGGTAGCGTACCTAGTTTCATTTACAGAGAAAGTTATATTTTACCAATTAAGACTAACTATATTTTGTTATTAAAAAAATAATCAGCAATTATTTGGGTTAATTACCTATTATGTAGCATTTTTTCTTGTTATTGTACCTTGAAAGAGATTTAATAAATATTGTAAATGACATACATTTAAATGGTTTGTATTTTCCTTTAAATGAGAAAATATTTGGATTCATAAAATTCATTACATTGTTTCATGCCTTTTTGAAAAGCTAGAAAAACGGAAATCAATTATAAATACCGTTTTATAAGGTGCGTTGAAAAACAGTGCTATAGATATGTCAGATAAAAGCATACTGTATCATTCATTAACCAAATGGGATATAGTAAACCATTTGCTGCCATTATGAATTTACGAGTTTATTTATGAATACGAGTATATTATGAATTTTATACAACCCCCTATTCTTAAGGTGGATTAATGGCCAATTTCAAATAATATAGTGTAAATTTCCAAAAATAATAAACTCAGAATTCATGAAACGTCAGATAAATGTTGAGTATGCATTCTAAAATATCAAAAATATGTAAGCACTTAAGCGTGGCAAGTAAAGCCAAAATAAAAATAAAGTCTGGTGTGATCCATTTCTATTCTCCTTTAAGTGTCAACTTTGCATTAGCATTATTTAAAATCTGAATTTTTATTTCGAACTTCTTCAGTCAAACTTCGGTTCTTTCATTGGTTTTACAACTATTGACAGCATTGGTCAGTTTCAATACAATTGGAATGAAGAAATGTAGTTCTAATGTAGCAATTCAATGGTTTTCAATGGCTTCCTCACGATAATGGTTTAACCTCTTCGTCAATTCAGAAACATTTTATCTTTTCCAGCCCTCTCTCGACATACTCGCAGGTCTAGAAACGGAAAAGGAGAGAGTGGGCGTGAGAGATAGGGAGGAAATCTTACCGTACCACGGCAAAAATCTAAACTCTGCAACGTACCTAAATGTCCTACGCGAAATAGGAAATTGGACGAATGAAGGACCGAGTGAGTACAAAGGGATAGGGGTTTATTGAGTGGGTGGGAGGAAACGAAGGAGAGGAGGGAACCTCGCGAGGAGGAAGGAAGATGATATAAAAATATAAACATAAACATATTTTTATTTCTATATATATATATTTATATATATAGAAATAAAAATATGTTTATGTATATATTTTTATATATATGTATAAATATATTTTGAAATATATTTGTATATGTGTGTATATACAAACACACATATGCATACTCGTATTCGGATATATGCTGTGAGGACGGAGAACGGAAAAGATCCACGAGCGGGAGAAGGCGCGGAGGAAGGGGACGGGGAAGGAGCACCAGAGGATGAAAGAAGAGGAAAGAACAATGCAAGCCGCATGCGGACGGCGGACCCTTAATGCGAGTTTGCGTGATATTTTCCCCGTTGAGAGTGCGCGCGTGACTAGTCCTCTGCCCGTGAGATACGAATTGCCCCCAACTGTCCGTGCACGCCGCAAACAATTAGGGAGGGTCTCGACCCCTCGAGGCATTTGTCTGTACCTCTCGGATGCTCACCCCCTCCCGCTCCTCCTCCTCCCCCTCAGACGAAAACCTCCCTCTCGCCTCCTCTCTCACACCGCACGACAACCTCCCAGCCGCGTGCACCCCCGACGCACGCCCATCCCCTCGCCGACCACCCCCACCTGTGACCTCTATCTTGCCCCCGCCATCATCATCTCTCTTCCTTTAAAGCCTCCCCCTCCGACCCCAGCCATCCGTCCACCCGCCACCCACCCTCCCCCTCTTTCCATTCCTTGCTCTCGTCCCGGCGAAACTCTTCTCTCTCCCTCGCTTCTTCTCCTCCCTCTCAACACTTTTCCCTCTCCTTCCTCCTCCTCCACCCTCGCTTTTATAATTCCCTCGAACCTCCCTTTGTCACACTGTCTTCTCATCTCCGCGATGACCCCTCGTGTCACGGAGTATAAAAATTCCCTCCCCAGACGGCGCCGCTCCGCGCAGTCTGTTCCTCTAGCCCCTTCCCCCTACCCCAGGCCCCGTCCCGCCACTCCAAATGTCCCCAAGGGAGCGAGGCGTGAGTGGCTCGCTGAAGAAGACGCGAAAAATTCAGCCATCCATTCATTCCTCCGCCTGAGGTTTTTTTTATATACCATAACGTCTCTCTCACCCCTCGCACGTCAAACGTTTTGATTTATATCCGAGAAGTTTTAATTGTCGTACTTGAAGAAAGCCGTAGTGTTCCTGGACCCCATATAAGGTCTCGATTTCAATCCGTGTTGCTAGGAGATAGGATACAAAAGTGTGTGCGTTTTTATTTGAAGAATTTTTTTGACGGCAGAGAATAATGTGAAGGGATGGCGGTTTGGCGGCGAGAAACAGGGTATATAGTGGGGGATACTTGCTACCGCGCATGACCAAGGGCCCCGTGATCGCATGTGGTAGCGGTCCCAATTTTCTTTCCTTACTACCTGCCATTGGCGGAGTAAATGAACACATCCGTGCATTTGACGAGGAACAAGAAACATGATCAAACAGTAATCGAATTAAATACTGCTTTGGTACAAATAATTGCCTTCATCAATATAAAGCAAGATGGCTACTTATTCCGCGTTATTGGTCACAATTAATACCTTTTTAATTAGTCTAGGTATGTAATACTATGTTCCGTAAAAAGTTTGAATTTTTGAATGAAATTTAGAAAATCATAGAACATTCATATTCCATGATTGATGAATTATATTAAAATTTTATACTTGAACTCCATATTTTTACCTGAATGTCAACTCGGGGTACATATTATTTTCACTTCACTTTCATTTTCATCGGCACGTATACCATAAGTGTAGATTCAGTTGTTAAAAGTTGAAAATGAAATACATTTTCTTATTAATTGTCCTTAGGAATAGGTTTGTCAAGAAATTGCAACCAGTTTCACAGTCCATTTCCCGATATTTTGGCCACATTTATACTTATATTTTCTGGAATGATGTGGTTAAAATTTTGCGATGCTTGGTGAACATAATATTCCATCTCTAGAAGTAATAATTCTCAAAGGAAATACTTTAGGGAAACAAATTTCTCAAATTAAATGAAGAAATTAGTTTCGATGATATTATATTTAATTATGATAAACCGTATTGATACAGACAAAGTAGTTAAGAGAAGAAATAACCCTAATGAGGGAGTTAGACAACGGTGTAGTCTATTTCCATCACATTATAATTTAATTAAAAATGGGAAAGCAACTACTAGTCATGGAATAAGAATTATTCCGTTGAAAAGAATCAACACTCTACCAATTTTTAAAGGCCAAGTAAAAAATAAAAATTAAGAGCAGGGGAGTAGAAATATATATTTTTCATTAACTCTGCTCAATTTATAATTTTAGAGTTCACGTACCATCAAATCAGAAGACAATTACTCGCATTAATAGACTGCGAACCAGTCTAATGAAAAAAATGGAAAGTCCATCTAGAACACTTAATGACTAGATTCTTAAACTTAATCATGAACTAACGGTAGGAAAACCAGAGAAAATATGAACTCCCAAACAATTTGACACCAGAAAGGTTTACAGTCTATCTGTGAAAGAAAATATGATGATATCATTATGAAAAATAATAACGTATCTGTTTCTTCTATTGCCTAAATAGCAGAAAATATTGACTGGCTCATAAATGGTTAAGCACATCGACTGATAAATCATAGCTAATACATTATAAATAAGTGACTTTCATTAAGAAACACTAATTTTTAATTATGTAACTCTTTAGGCTCTTGATGACTAATGATGCACTAAGAGCACTCTTAACCATAATATGATGAATCTTAAAATATACGTTTAATTTGAAAAGTTCAAGGACGGAAAGAATGCTATAAACGTAAATAAATTTAGCTGAAACAAAAAAATTCTTACAACTGCGACTTTGAAATTGTGCAATAGACCGGGAGAGGATTGATATGAAAAAAGTATTCACTCAACTTTTAAAATTCAGACTATTCAGATACACGCTGATATGAGGTAACAGTCATTCCGTTTGAAACTGCTATTCCAACAAAATATTACGGGACATTCAAAACCATACAAAAGGACTAAGCTCCAAGAAGAAATGACATAACCAGAAGCCACGGTTGAATGGGAAGCAGAAGATTATTAGGCACAATAAACAATCCTAAAGTAAATTTAAATAAGCAAAAAATTGTAAGGAATAAGGTGAGAAAGGACGTTATTGAGAGAATCAAAGAGAGAATGAGGGAGATGGAAAAAATTGAAAATAAAAGAAGACGAGAGAGCGGGGCCATAAAAGTGGACAAAAAAACTATTCCACTCGAATCCTTGCAATGGGAAGGAAAAATTCCAGTGTTGTGAATGCATGGAATGTTATGAGGAGGAGGGGAGGGGAGACAGGGGCTCGAGGGGATAGGGCGAGGGAGTAATGGGGCGCCTGGAGGAAGGAAGCCTTTGGGGTGGCGGACCCTGGGCTGTACTGTCGCGGCTGAAGGTGGCAGCGGTGTCGACGAGGTGTAGTGGAAATACTTCTCGGCCAGAGTGGGGGGAGGTAGGTTGGGAGGAAGGTCTCGCGTGCTTTCTTCGGCATGAGGAGGTGAAGGCAGAAGGGTTGGCGGCCGGCTTGCAGTGCGCCAGAGAGAGGGACGAGAGACGAGGCGAGGAGCTGGATTGCATGTAGCTGTGTTTGGATGGGAAAGGGGAGAAAGCCGTCGGGCCGCTAAGATTCCTCACATTGTCTCGGATGGTGTTAAGGGAAGGGCGATGAGGTAGGGGGCCGGTCCCCTCTGCATGCTGGAAGGTCCTTCCGCGGTGCACGAAGGAGAGGAGTAAAAAGAAAAATATCGAACGCAAGACGCAATAAAAGGCGTAGCTTGGAAGGTATAGGAAGCGTGAGTTAGTGGGGGAGGAGGGGAGAGGAGGGCGGGGGGAATTTTGACAAAGGGAAATTTCGATAAGGGAAATACGGTGGGGAGGAACAAAAGGAGTTAATGGGACGAGATTGTGGAGGACGGAGAAATTTCGCGGGTAGAGGGAGATTGACTGAAGACGAAGGGAACGCCGGTGTGGGTAGGGAATCTGTAATGGGCGTCAAAAATAGTCGGGAGAGGGAGGGGGAGTAGGGAAAGGAAGGTGGCGGGTTTCAAATTAAAGGAAATATATAATAGCTCATGCCCTTCCCACCCTCCGAAGTTGGTAATAAAATCAATGGAATCCTGCGACCTCGGCATAAGAAAGGGAATCGGAGCTACGTTCGGGTCGGGTGAGAATAATTGCACACAACGCAAGAGGAAAGCGGAATGGAAGAAATAAATTAATTACTCGGATGCTATAGAGTTGCAAATGGTGCGGAATTCAAATAGGCATCAAATTGAGAGATAAGACTTTAACAGCGTGAGAACCGCGGGGACTGCGAAAACTGTTCTCCCCTCCTCTCTCCCTCGCAGAAGGCTATTTAATTAATTCCGTTTTTTAGTGGGTTTTATTAAAATCACTGCATTTTTTGTGATTCCGCTCAATAAAGCGTTATTGCCAGGAGTAATAATAAAGTTAAATAAAAGCCGCGCAATGTGAAATGCCTTCTATGGCAATTTACAAATTTCAATTGGTAGTATACATTTTGTAAAAAAAGATACTTCCCACGACATTAAAGGATAACCGAAAGACCTTTATGGCCTCGGAAATCTAAGGAAACCAGTCGGTAAAGTGTTAGACCAGCCTTTTGATGGACCTAATTGTTAATTTTATTGCCCATAAGATTTTACCTTCAAAATATGAATCACCTTTGGGTGCTAATTCGGTTTTCCTAAAAGGATGACTCAAATGTCTATTCCACTTGCTCTCATTTGACCACTGAAAATTTGATAATGCACAACAAAAAGTAGTAGGACTATTTGATTTTTTCAAATCACAATGATTTTTCTTCGATGAAGAGAATATGAATAATTATCAGTGACTAATCACCACGGACAAGCCGTTCATTACTATCTATATTCGTTCTGCAAACATTATTAGGGTAAAATATTAAAAAATATAATGGCGGGTTAAAAACTCAAACTAATCATTTTTAATACTGCAGAGCTGGTTTTTCAAAATTAATAAGATATTACTTTCGCATTAATCACATGAAGCATCAAGGATTTTTTGATATTGGATCAAATTAGAATGCGAGTTAAGCCACGGTTCATCATACCTATGAATGAAGAATTAGAAGTCATTTTTTGGAGTAGAATTACGCGATGAGATCTTCTATCGTGTTTCTTCAATGAAACTTTGGACGAAGTGTACAGAGGGAAATATGCCGCAAAGTTGTTTATTAACAAAAATACATGCAGTTCAACTTGGACGCATTTGTTTGGAGCCTATTTATATGCTTGCAATCAGAAATAAAAATGACCTGTCGCGTGCATAAAAGTATAACATTAAATAAGAAATAGCTCAATGACTTAGAATCGAAAGGAAATTTTTGCCAGTTTACCCTTTGGAAATTTGATAGGTATTTTTCTTTATGGGAATATATACAATAATAAACTATCTTGGGGGAAATACGTATTGGCTTACAGCCGATGAGTTGTATTTCCTGGCTTTCACACCTCCTCTTTGGTTTTTTCTTCTCTAGGTAGACAAACAGATAATTAATTTTTAATAGTTTAGCATAATTTTTTATTACGGTTCTATCGACTTAAGCAGTTGACTTAATGATTTAAGTCAACTCCCGACACTGGTAGTACCGTAATAAAAAAGTGCGGGAATTTACTAAGAAGTAATTACTTTTTGTTTCTATAGTATGGAGCGATTCAATATAATTAAGCCTGAACGCATTGTTACATTTTACTTCTCTCTAAGTAGCTTTATTTTTTTGCACTTTTACCAATAAAAATCGTATGCCCACAATGTATTGACATCTACGTGACAGTTCTGAAGCCACCACTAGTGTTTGCGGCAGCTGATCATTCATTACCCAGCATTTATGAAACATGAAAATCATGGTTGTTTAAATGTTCGTTACCAACAAATATATTGAATAATTGAAATAATATATGCAAATTTTGCGTACCTTATTCAATCAATTATAATCGGCATTATAAAAGCATTGAAATATGTACTGTTCTCTTGTATATTTAGCGGCGAAAAGAAAAGTTGTTCTCTATTTCCCGTACTTGTCCGTTAAATTTAACTTTTCAAAGTTTTCGAGATCTAATTGGTGTAGTAGAAAATATTTTATCGTTGAACGGCCGTATCAGATTTCCAGCGATGAATTTTGAAGTTTATAATGGCATAATGGATATCGTGCTAAGAAACTTCAAGTACAAGTCCTTGAACGATGAATCGATAAGCTGTGAAACCACTCGACGACCAGTGAATAGCAGGCTATTACAAATGACCGGAAATAGTCATCAGCTACGTGAAATGACCCGAGGGGTCAAACTCCTTTTGATAACTTCACAGCCGTCTTCCATTATTACTTTCATGCTTAATGCGTAGATAATAGGGTTAAGAAAATTTTATGTCGTGTATAATGATCTAAACAGCTGACATTTGTCATATATCTCTCTCTCTCTCTCTAATGGTCACGCTTAGGCAGTACAATGAATACCAATAAATGAAACGTTGTCGCCCCACTTGGAGCAGTGCACTACCAAAATGAAACCATTTAAAACATATTCCACGGAAACATGGTGAATTTAGAATGATGAAAGATTTAGCATGAAGAGATTTTAGAAATGTTCAGATGAGGACAAAGGTCTAAAACCCTATGCATATAAATTGGGGGCTTCCAAGTGCTATCCTGGATTAACGTTAACAAGTATGAAATATCTCCCCGTTAAGTAAACAGAATATTTGGAAATTTATTACGCTATTATTTGGTGACTATGTATAACATTCATGCCTGCAAAGGTTTTGATGTAATGTATGCAAATATTTTCATAAATAACGCACGCATAAAACCAGAAAAAATAAAATCTTTGGAAATTAGGCAAATTATATGATTATCGTTTATTAAGGGTAATTACGCAATGATGATAGAGATTAGGAATATATTTCCAAGCAATAATGAGATTTTAACATCTCGCAAGGTCATAGAATTCAGATGCAGTGTCCCGACAACATGCCCAAGCGTTTCAGTGTCCCTAGCGGCTCGAAAATAAAAGAAATAATTGCATTTATAGTATAATTTGGAGGCAGGAATTATGCAATGATTATCGGCCAGAGTTTTGGTTTCTTGCATAAAGTGACGATGCTAGTACAAGGCCAAATCCAAGCATTTATCAGGTCAAAACTCTCCTAATTATGCACGTATTCTTTGAATGATGTCAGTTTTCTGCACTTATTAAGCTGGAATGTGGACATCCGGGTTCAAGATAACGGTGACACATAATATCTCAAGTGTAATTGATAATAGGCCGTTTGTTTGATGGACGTTATAAAGATTGTGACGCAAAATTTAGATGAAAACCAGTTCCACTTTAGCGAACTCGCATAAAATATGTATTATTTAGTCGGTAGTTAAATTAAAAAAATAATTTTTCAACAAAAGAATTTTAAAATTCCAGGAATTTGCGCAAAAATATATCAGTTGCCTTTTATTCTAATTTTTTTTTATTCTAAAAGACCCACAAGTAACAAATATTGACAGAATTCTATGAAAATTTCATTTTCGGTCATAATTTATACGTGTCCCAACACAAACAATTAAACGGAACGCAGTATTTGATCCATAATTCAATTAATAGGATCTAATGGTCCAGAAGTACGTAATATCAATTTTTTAATGTACCAAAACGCCCATGGAAGAACAATTTTCAGAAGCCATTCGGAATATTTTTATCTTTCTATATAATCTATTTTCACTTTTGGATAGTTTTAGATCAATGACTTGTAGCACGGAAAAAATAGTAGATGGTATCAAATTCACTTGGATATTGACCCCTTTAATGGGAACAGATTGTTTAATAGTCACTCACATGATGAGGGTTTTTAATTTGTGGATAAATGCATTTTATACTTGGTATTTCATAATGTTATAACTTGCTGTTAGGATAAATCGTGAAAAAATATTTTTATTCTCAGCTTAACTTTTTCGAAAATTATTGTTAAAAACAATTTGCTAATTTCATGCTATAAAATTTAAAAAAGCGGTTACTTACGAATACGGGTATTTTTTCATTGTTGAACACCGTTGAATGTAATATGTTTTTAGGTACATTTGCACTATGCACACACTTCTTCTCTCATTTAGTACAAGTGCCCTTGAATGTGGTACGCGCGGAAGTACGGAGCTGCACAGAGTGGAGCGTCGCACTGCAGTAGTATGTTATTTCTCTACTCTGTCCATGTGACAAACAAAGTACACATCTCTTGCGTGAATGTTTTTTAGTTGCAGTTTGCGAATTTAGTTCTGGGAAATGCCTACCGGATAAATACAGTGGAAGGCCCAATTCGGAAATATTTCTTGGCACTTTGGAAATAGCTCCTCCGTATTTGAAGAACCGGTAAATGAGTTCCAAACTGAAATTCAAGTGGTTTTCCATCCCTCCATGCTTTCAAAATAGAATGTAAGAATTGAAAGCGAATAGATCAAGAAGGTGTCGGAATACTTCTGATAATATTTTTGCATTCCCTTCCTCACCATACCGTACGTCACAATATACTGATCCGATTGATCAACTCTTCCCATGCAGTCATTTTACTCAACAATTGGTTTCTCCTTTTCCTTTCCTTTATATAGTACTATAGTACTATATACCTTTATCCTGTATTGTCCTTTTGCTAATATCATGAATACTGCTCAGTACACAAACATCCTTTTGGCCCTTCCACTCCAAAGCCATTATTTGTTCCTAAAGGCGGCTGCAACTTTTTGCCTTTGTCATTGTCTAGACCATCAGATAACTTTTATTCAGCAACTTTCCTGAAAAAGGTAGTGCAAACCGCGAGGGTTTAGAAAAATGTCGCACATCAACTCCTCCCACACCATTTATGAACTCCGTATCTTTTTCGCCGGTTTCAGCTTCATGTTTTGAGATATATACAGCATACGCTAATATCGTTAGCATATCTAAGTGCGTCTCTGTCAATGAGAAATTCAGTTAACAATGTTTTTACTTGGCTGTTATCCCATTGATAAACCAACGACATTTATCAATTAATGTATAGGGAAGATTACTTTTACACGTAAATAGATTTAAATAATTTTCTAAAGGTGTGAGGATGCATAAAAGTCATTAATATTTATCACAATAAGAACAATGGGCAAACATCCATCGGGTAAATTATATTACATGTTCATGATTAATTGTTCCATGAAACCCCTGATCCGGTGGAAGACCCGAGAAAACTTCATCAAACAACTCATAATGTTCCTCGATAAGCACAACTCTAAGTATTGGGCATAAAACTCAAAAAAACATGGCATGTGTTGCTTTAAAATATTACAAACAGAGATTAAATTAAACCCGTATTTCATTTGCTGAAAATTCGCTTCAATGATGTATTCATTCAAACAGTTCTTTGCGAGAATAAAAAAAATGTGGTTTTCTTTTCCTATTGCTTACGTCACGTCCCATTCAAATGTACCGTTTTCCCAGCCTGCAATTTAGTGTTGGTGACAAATGAACGTCCAAAGAAGCATGGTAATTCTCGGCGAAGAATAACCCTCAATGGCGTGACGACACGGGAATAACTGAATCTGAGAAAAATGCCTTGACACAAAAGATCTACCATTTCTTTTTCGCGCTTATTTCATCCACCTCCGAAGCATATCCTTCGAGGAGATGTATTCCTACCTACCGACTTTGAGGAAAAGTAACAGGAAACCACTCCGTCACTCGATGACCGGGCAAACCTGTTGGCTGCAGTAAGTGATGCAGACAGCCAGTAGGCCACCCCTAGCCAATTGTTCCTTCTCAAACCCTCCCCTGGGAGTGGACGAGCAGTATCGTCTTATCCCATCCACCACTGTGATCATCTCGAAAGACCGTCAGGTTCCCTCATCTTCCCATCGGGATATTGTCCATTTTCCACGCATTCCAACCGTGACCCTTTGCGTTTTCTACTTCCCTTTATTTCCTCAAACGTTTCGGATAGCATCGCGGAAAAGGTGAATCGCATCGCACGGCTACCACCGATGATTAAATGTTTTCCTTAAAAAAAGAAAAATATTGTAATTATAGAAAAAATCCACCACGTTCCACACCCATTTTTAGAACAAAACTGAAATATTTCATTTAAAACGACGTAATACTCATCATAAGTACAGTTTCATGGCTCCTTAAGTTAAAAAAATAGGAATATCTTCGTTCAATTCAAATATGATTTATTATTCAACTATCCGCTCGCAAGGTATGAATGAACGAATATCCGTGCGAAGTAATATGATAAGTAGCAATGTACTTGTCAAAGTTGACTATCGACAATCAACATTGCTGCTGACGTCAACCGTGAAAAGTATCAGAATAGAAATTAGTGAAAAAGATCTAGTTATAGAACCGTGACATGGAACATCTACCAAGATTAGGTTAACTAATTTAGGTGATCTAACAGCGGGGTCGTCTAAAAAAGACAAAGAATCAAAGTCATTGTCGCAAATTAATTAATTTTATCGCAAAATTGAATTTAATTTGGATAATATAGTATGCTGGATAAGAGATTGTTTTGAGTGGCGGAAATTGGAGGATAATTTTGTGGGTTTAGAATATGAAATGGTGTTGAAGTAGTTTTGAAAAAACGTCTACAAAATTTTATTTCTTTTGACGAGTGATCCATGAACATAATTGACATCAGGAGTAATTATTTGCATGAGCACATGGGCCTTGCTTACAGCTTTATGTTCCTACCGTACCAACGTGAGGTGATTTGATACAGAACTGATGCGATATCTTGCAGTTGCTCCGCCAGTGGCTGCCGACAAGCATCCAGCGCTCAGACATCGCAAAATAACCCATCTTCTAGTCACGGAGAGGACATACTCCAAGACTCGCGTGACCACTTTCATAATAGGCCCTTTCCTACGAGTATCCCACCCGCAGGGTCAAAAAGACAATTCTCTTCCGATTATCGCGAAGGGCTTCATGTCTCACATCCAGCTACTGCCACGCCTCCTCTCGAGACAACCGGGACTTTGACAGCTAACCACCCTGCCTGCGGATGGCGGTCACTTTGAACTGTAACTTCAGTGATAGACAAAGATATGCTAGGACGGGGGATTGACGCACCATCCTGACCTATTAATTGGTGATCCATCAACGTTGGCACTATACTAGCTTCTTTCAATTTTTTTTCACGGTGATAATTGTACCGTAAACTTATTGTAAATTAACTCGAAGAAACTCAAGAGGATATAAATCATTAATTCACAATTGGTACATTAGTTTCTTTCCCTTTTAATTCAGCAATGGAAATATTTCACATGAAAAATACGGCCATATAATTTGAGATGAAACTTCTTAAAATATATGAGGGAATTAAAAAAAGGTTCATAGTAAATTTAAAATGTTGTAAATATTTTTAAATATCTCTCAGAAACTGAGCTAAATAGTGAAAAGTTTAGTTTAAAAATCATCGTCCGATTTAAAATGAAACAGGCTTTCGCCAAAATTTATTCGAAGAGGCAGATTTGTTAGTGCTGCACTGCGGCAGAAACTAAAAGTGGGATTTAACAGCAAGTTTTAACGCGTTGAAAATTAAAGTCCCCTCTCTAAAACTATAACATTAATACCGAGATAACAGAGTTATCTACGTAGCGATTATCGTCCTCTTATCGGTAAAATACTACACTTCCTTCGACTCCTTCCTAACAATTAAATATTTTCTCCTATGATTTTCAACTATATTTAAAAATCATTTTGCTAGTCATTAAAAAGCCAGTAATTTTATTTTATAAATTTCTCCGGAATTTCCGGAAGTGTAAGTAACTGAAAAATATAAGAAATATCAGACATGGCCATAATTTGTATTTTGCAGTACTTAAATAACGAAACATAAAGTATATGTAAAAGATTCATTTACCAATTTTAGCATAAGTACTACTAAAAGGTGAGACTCCGCGAATTTTTCCCTTTCATTTTGTTAGTACACTTATTTCACCACCAGAGATGGCTTGAAGAAGATCCACTTTATGAATACATTGGGATCCTCCGCTTTGCTGGGTCCTTTCCTTATAACTCTACATTTTTACTTTTCAATTAATTTTTCATTTTCCTTTTTAGGCATCGTGGAAGATATGCATTACCTCCAAAGAAACTGAAAATCCACCTCCAAAGAAATCACTGAAAAATTCAACCGAAATCCACCTAAAGAATTTACCCGAATACCAGCCTTATTCAGCCGTTTACCTCGCATGTGGCAATGTTTTCTTTTTAAAATCCTTAAATGCTTCAGTATTTTTTTTTAAGATTTAAAGATGAATGAAATTTAATGTAAAGTAAGACAGTTACTAAATCGTTCAACTTAGGTTAGTGATACTTGAAACTGTAAAATAAAAACTTTTTCAAATGCTTCTCGAGACTACAGTTGGCATTTGTTTTTATCGTAAATGCTGGTAGGAAGGGAATAATAGCATTCTTACCAGAAATATGCGTCTTCAAGTGGAAACCTGTTTTAAAAGAGGAAGCCGATACTAATTGACCAGAATTTAGAGTGTTGCAGGATATTATATTAGTTTTGAAGTCCATAGTTTAATGTTTTGGATGGACACCTGCCTACCAGGGCACAACATGACACCATACACTAAAATAGCCGTTTCTTCCAGAAAAACAGGTATACTTGTAGATACATATATGTAACACACTTTATACAGGTATATAGAGGAACAATGGTTTGCATACTTAAATATAAAATATTCCCGATTATTTGGAAAGAAGTTTACTTCTTTCCAAATATTCCACATATTTTCTAAATATGTATCATCAACATTTAAGAATTCAATAAAAAATTGCTATATTTAAGGTTACTACGTCTTTCAAAATATATGTTTTGAGCAAATCTCGAAGGCTATAGCTGTATAATAATTAGCTACAATGACAGTAGGTTGGAGCATATTTAAGAAGTTGACTGGATGATTGTGATTCATTGCGACGTTAGTTAGGTCATTTTAAAAGGTTTATTGGCCAGCTTCAGGATATATCGCTTTAATAGATGTTTTCACTACATTTTAAGAACATTTACCTTTACTGAATGCTCATTTAATCAAGCTCGTCTAATTATTTCTCATTTAAAGAAGAAAAACATGCGCAATCCCGTAAATTAGGTATATTAGTTGCCCAATCTTAAACAGTTTTAAGCATTCCATTAACTTCACGATTCAACTTACTTCCTGCCAGAGTACTCATCTTCCGGATAGTAATATCTTTTTACAACGGTACATTAGTATTTATATGTATGAATGCTCTAAAGTTTAGTTTCAATCAAAATAGCAGATATGTCTTTTTTACGGTATCTTATGTAAACTAAATCGATATTTTCTCGTAAAAATATCATAGATATTTCCGAAATCAACCATTTAAATGCATACCCATTACGGGCATTATCGACGACATGATTTCATAAAAGAATAAGTTTGATAAATAGCCGATAAAGATTTCGTATGAACAAATACCGGAGTAGGACGCTTAAAACGAGCGAATAAGGCTTCCGTTCGAGAGTAAGAACCTGACGGCCACTACATTCCCTGAATTCGATAATGGACGTGCTTATAGATTCTTCTTTGCTGAGATCGCTTCAATTTTTATCGATGCGGGAAAAGTCGGTCAATATCTAGTCAAGTATAAAAATGAGCAATTAATGAGAGCTAATTACATTAAGGGGTAAGTTTCAGGCGAATTAAAGAAGAAGAAAGCAAGCACCCATAGTTCTCTCGTGCCTCGCATCTTACTTTACAACTTCATATCAAGGAAATGTTGTAGAAGACGAACGTTTTTACGCATGACTTAATGCTTTAACTGTATTGTTTACTGGAACAATCTTTCATCAAGGTTGACTCAAAAAATAATGTAGTGAGAAAATATGTTTATTTAAAGTGTCATATAATAAATGGGTAAGTAAAATTATGATCGATGCAACTCGTGCATCAAGTTTTTCAGTGAAATTGAATTTGTGCAAACTATAATTTAAAAAATATTAATCAAAATATGTAACATTCACACCAAATAAATTATTCGCTGTTTCAGTAACAACATATTTACCTGAACAGCCAACATCATTAAAAACATTTTGGTTCATTTTAACTTCATGTGTTGAAATAATGGAATGTCACATTATGATGAACAATTTTCTTCATTGACTCACACAAGTTTGTAAAGTAGAATATGACTAATATAGCAAGATAAACTGCTGACGTTAATTTCATTTGCTTTATAAAACGTGCATAATTCCAATTTAAACCTGGAAAGTATATGTTCTATCTTCGAGAAACGCTAAGAGATCAGTGGGCGTCAATGATAGCCCCTACGTCACTGTCGCAGAGGCGTGCTGCAGTGCTGTTTCCCACACCAGCCATTTCACCCAGAGGGTGATGTAAATCATTTCCTAAGCATCTAGATGGACCTTGACATTGTGAAATGGCGCCGGTTTATGTTGGCGCCGCCCGAGCTGGCAACGGATTACCACTTTGTTGTCAAGCCACCAATGTGGCAGGCTTTCTAAAGGGTGCCATCAGGTGAGACAGTACTCTGAACGCACTCAGCGGAGAGAAATTCCGCATTTGTGCACTATATTATGAATATTTGCCTGTAAAATAATTTACAAGAAATATTTCTTGAAGAAACACTATAAGCCTACTTTGGCTGTTTCGTCATATTAGAGCGAATAAATATTTTTAAACTATCAAGCTAGATCTGAAATGAACACCAATGATGAAATAGTGGGGAGCATTTGTATTTTGTGTAAAAAAGAATGCGTATATGTGTTTTACAGCTTCGTGATTTATATTTGGACCAAACATTAAAAATATGGGAAACAAATTTCAACTTACATAGTTATTACCTGCTTTTTGTACGTGCAAAAGAGATTAAAATTAAAGTTCTCTAATTTTTGGGTATTTATGTGGTAAGTTCCATTTCCTGAGATGATGATGCTGCTAAAGCTACCAGGTAACCGGATGACTCTCGCTTACCTATTTAAATTATATGCAGGCTTAAGATATGACTTTTAGTACTTTTAAACAATCACATTTATGTTAAATGAAGATAACTAAATGACTATCGCAAAATTTAAGTTAAAAGCTCACATTCAAGAGATTATTGTCCCATTCGTTTTTATAGCGTTTGGCCGAGAAATTAAGGGATAAATTGGTGCATATTTTAAATCATCAGTGAAAATTCGACGTGTATTTTAATCTAGGTATTCTTTTCAGTATTTTATTGATTCTGTCGAAGAAACTTTGATCATCGCCAATCAGCAAACAGCTTGTGCGGTGGATTCAAATCACATCAATCACGAGACTTCACGTCGTCATCCATGCTGAGTTACAGATGTCAAGCATTCATGTATTTTCAATAAATACACTTTTCGATTCATTCGTTTGAAAATAGCATGAATTTACTTAGTAGGTATGATTATACTATGATGCAAAACGGAATAAAACTTTGTTGCTATCTCCATTAAAGGATGTTCTTCAAGTATTTTCACGAACAATGACTAATGAATTTGTGAATGGGAATCCTTGAATCAGGAACAAAACATTTAACCATAAGCTACAAACTTTCTTCCAATCCTTCGGTTGTTTTTTAAAGTATCACTTAATTCCCAATAAAAAACCTAGTATCAAATATTAGCTCTTGATCTGCTAAAGAGGTAAGTCTGTTCCCATGAACAACGCAAACGTTCAGGCTGACTTATCTAAATTTTCTGCCAGGGATTTCGTTTAAAAACTTATGTAATAATGGAATTAAATGAAGAATTCATTGGAAAATTAATGGAATAATATTACCAATGGTACGCGTGGTTACGAAATCAAACATATACACGTAAATGCATGATCACTAGTCATACACTTATAGTTCTCGTAAACACCATTAATAATGCACCCGCTTCGTTTCTTTCTACTTGTCATATCCGTTGTTAGCAAGGTTTAAGTTTGTTTTATATGCTTTAACTACTTGCGAAACCCATAAGGGGAGATTTGTCAAAGGTTTGAGATATATGTGAAGCCATGATGAACTCAGAACAGATGCTGCTATGTTCCAAGTAACTTATAGGCATAATTATCGGCCATGTAGGCGTCAGAGTGGACTGTGGTCTGCTGGTTGAAGTGACTGTCATGACTGTGATTTGTTGGAAGCACCACACCTAGAAATCATTGACGGAAATATTACTGTGACTGCATTTCCTAGTAGATAACTGTTAATCCCGAACATTGGCCTGTTACAAAGCGACTATGTTGGATTTATTGGGTCGATGAATCTTGAGAGAGCACAGAATAATGGTGCACGGCGGTAAAAGTAAACCTGCAGACGATTTGACCACAGTTATTTTGGGATTGGACTAAAGAGTTTATCCACATATTTTTTTCTATATATACAGGGTACGGCATCATAACTTCCTATTTTCAAAAGCAAAACTCCTTTAATTATATTATAATATTAGCTCTTGATCTGTTAAATAAGTCGACCAGTTCCCACTAACAACGTTAAAGTGCATGCTGACTGATTTAATTATCCTGGATATATATATATATATATATATATATATATATATATATATGTATATATATATATATATATTACCAACGAAAGTTATTGCGCTGCCACTAAACCACTAAAACTGACAGCGTGCTGATTTTGCATTTGATCACTTATTTAATTCAATTGGCGTATTACTGCGTATCGTAATCGTATCAGAAAATTCTACGTAATGGTATAAGAAAAATCATTAAGTACAACGCAATAAAATGTAATATTTTTAAGTTGTAGATAGGCTAAGAAAAATATTATTTATAGCTATGGTAAAAAAATGAAAACACCATGAAAAATAGTAATTTGGAAAAACAAGAAATGTGAACCAGTAAGAAAAAAATAACCGCGAGAGGAAAGGAAAGAGGAAAATTCATCGAATTAAAAACATTACTTTTTAGTACTAATTGCAGATGCGAAACATAAGTAATTGTAAATTATCACTTATCATAACTGAAGTAATGGAATTATTTTATGGTCCTAACGATATTACAAATTTTGGAAACTGATTTGGATTTAATAATACGATCGTACATGGTGATGGTACTAAATTGACACTATTAGCCCTATACCGCCAATATTTGATGAGAATCAGTTTTTTTCAGAGTTTGACGCGTGTTGGTGGCAAATGCGATAGTATGATGGATGATTTCATTACGCATGGACTTCAAACTACAAATATTTCCAGGTTCATTACCAGCTGCAGAATTACGCCTACTGTTAAATTCAACCAAAGCTTGAAAATGCTCACAAAATGAACACTTTGAGTTCGATGATAATTTATCGAGTGATTATTGAGTCAACTTTTAAAGTAAAGAGGGATCAAAGAACTCCGAGTTTGCGACGCACAGCAATGAGCTCAGTCGAAATCATACATTTGGAAAACATTGAGCCTCCCCCGAGGCAGGGGGAGGAGGCCAAATTACTTCATGTGAAGGAGACGCTGAGAGCCGTCGTCTCCCACGGTCACCGAGGGTTGGGGGAAGGGGACGTAAGTCGTTAATGGGGGAGTGGGATGACGGAGGAAGGGGCGAGGGGGTAGGCGGAAACTTAGGGAACCGACTCGCACAAAAAGGGTGAAATGGGAAGGGAACCTTGCGAGGAGGAAGACGACGGATTATGAAGAGGGGAAGGGATTGGTAAGAAGGTGAGAGGCGGCAGATATTTCCTTGGAGATAGTGAGGGCGGCGGGGAACGTCATGAAAGGACAGAGGAGTAAATGGCGGTGACTAGGCGAGCGAGGAAGAGAGGAGTGAGAGGGAGAAGAGGAAAGGCGTCAAAATGTACGTTTAAGGCAACGAAAATGATAGCGAAGAGTTTTGGTGAGCACGCCTTCTAAACGGTCAAACGATGGGAATTATGGTGAAATGATAGATCTCGTTCTAATTTGTACCAAAGGTGCTGTGTTATCCCATTAAAAGTTAGAGAGGTCTTATCTTTTACGAAGATAGATCAAAGATAACAAAGCTCCAGTGAGGAAAAGGAAATAAACAACGATATTCATCTATAGATAAGGCTAATAACGTATGATGCAGGTAGGAAATGAATATGGATTCCGCTAATGTAGCATACGTTTGGACAAGGATGCAAGACGTCCGAAACATCAAAGAGATATTTCCCCTAGCGGCTTTCAAATGCCCCACTTTGCAATTATAACTCTGGAAAATAGAATAACGGTAAAACAAAATGAAACAGTTAGTGGGTCGACGGACGTTCTGTCAACTTCAAAATGTTCATGGAGAAGGTTTAGCAAAATGTCACTTACTCTGTGTTAACACCGTTGTTATTATGATATTAAAAAAGGGCAATTACGCTAACTTAAGACAATGAGTGTTAAAATGAATATCACGTAGTTTATTTTCAATAAGCGACGAAAGTTTATATGAAACACATCTTGCGACTAAGCTTCTCTTTCATTCCACCTTACTATCTGCAGGATATGCATACCAACTTACCCCTTAAGTATTTTGTAAAACCTCTAGTGATAAATCACTTCCGCTTAATAGATTTAAGATAAATTATTAGAAATGATAACAAAGATTAGTGATCTATTTCCTATCATATGATATATTTACGTCAGCAATTTGAATCTGAAAAACTAATTAGATTTTATTTTTCAAAACAAAAATGACACACATGTAATGCATTGACGTAAATTTCGTCGAAACGTAGATAATGTTCCCTGGTGGGTTTTAGAAGTTTGGTAAAAATTGTCAGAAGGACCAAATTCAATTTGGGCTAAAAAGGCATACGTGCCAGCAGCACAACGAGTCATGCATTTGCACTTATCATTTTAGAATAAAAAAGTTAAAAGAAATCACTCAACTCGAATAAATGGCTAATTGTGGTAGACTTTGGTTTGTCAAAGTTTTCTGTTTCGATGGGTATTTGTTGTTCTTCAATGAGAAAAGGTGTGCAACGATGGTTTTTAAGACGCGGCACTAATACAAAATTGAGCGAGCAATCAGTATTCATGAATTGACTCCGACAGTTTTGATAAAATGGATGTTTGTTTTTTTCAATAGACATCCATTTTACAGAAATTTCTCCTGAGAGAAGGAAAAAAACAAATTTTGGACAAAGGGAACCTGCAAGTATCAATACCAATACTACACTTAATACTTTCTTAGTCACACCTTCTTATTGGTAAAATCGTTATTTTAGAATTTATATGTTTATTGCTGCTAGTTTGAGGTGAAGCCGTGATACTTGCAACAGCAAGAGAACATCTATCTTGGCTTGGCGGAAAAGTGACATAGGGTGAAAGTTCTCTACTTAAAAATAAATTACACTTTCAGTTGGTCAACGCGCCGAAGTAATCAATTAATAATGAATGTTGTAAACAAATTGAAAGAAACTACAAGAGATGCCGCGACAGTGAATTTTAACTATGTCATCTGCTAATGCGCAAGTTTTTTTATTAGGTAATCTACCGGTTAAGGTAGGTTTTTGGATGGACACAACTATCAAATAAATATTTTGTAACTCCAAACAAAACCCAATCAAGCAACCTACTCTGCATTAGGTCCCTCTTCATCTCTGTGTACTTCTTTCCTCCCTTCATCCCGTCCAACATCCCTATCCTATTCCTGCCCAACATTCTTCCCTTCACAACAACACAACAACCTTCTTCAACATTCCACTGCCGCTCAATACGCCTTTCATCCATTTTTCTTGCCTCGATAGGATTTCTCTCAACAAACCTCTCTCCTCACCCACCATCTCCAGTACTTCCTCATTTGTTTTCCTTTCGGTCCATTTAACCTTCTCCATTCTTTTCCACACCCACATTTCAAAAGCCTCCAGTCTACGTCTATCCTCCTGCTTCCGCGACTACGTTTCCGCGCCGTACATAGTAGCCATGTACGGCGCGGGCTCCATATCAGAGTTTTTACGAGTCTTTTCTTAACCTCCCTACTCAACGTCCCCGTCATCAACTCCTTCCTCCTTGAGAAAGCCTCCTTGCCTAGCGTGATTCTTCTCCTTACGTCCCTACTACTTTGACCGTGTTGGTCCAAAACACTTCCGAGATACGTAAACTCTTCTACCTGCTCTATTTTCCCCTCGTATTTTAAAGTTTAGCTTAGCCTTTTTCTTCCTGGAAAATCGCATGCAATGCAACAATTTCAAAGTTTAAAAATCCTTCACCTTGACCGGGATCAAGGCGAATTACTTTTATACTGTGGAATTATTCCAATGTAAGGCAGTTAACCTTAATCTTGAGTATATTTACCATAAGCAACAATGGTGAAGCTGTTAATTTCAAGCTATATATTTGCACAAGTTCGGATTAAGGAATCACATTTGTACCTTGGAACACTTCGGGTTAAAAAGCTTTAACTTAAAAAACCATTTTTTACAAATATGGAACGCATATATGGACAAAATAGGAGAAGCCAAACGAGTTTATGGTCATTCCGCAAGGATTTCCGAAGGATTATTTAAGTAAACTATCCATTATGTGTTCAATATGCATTTCACGCCAATATAAAATACTTTTCATCTGAAAAATACATCCTTGAAGGAGGAGGAAACTTTTGTCTGAGGAAGGCAAAGATGACGATTTAGAGGAGTGAGAGTAGAAAAACCGCATGCGAGCTTTGACTAATGGGGTGTGGGCTGGTCGACTCACAAAAAAGAACACGACATTTCGGATATAATAGGATTTGAAGGAGGTGGTGCCTGGAAGGAAGTGGGCGAAATATGCCGAGGGAACTGTTATTTGGGAGTCGGAATGAGTATACGCACGAGAGCATGCTAGATGGTTGTGCCCCCAGGGGCCAATGAGCCGTGGGGTGGGATGGGGCTTGTATCTCAGTGAGCCGACGGCAGATGATTGCAGAGTACACGTCGGTAGGCGTTAAAGAGGGGGCCTGCTTAATGGCAGTTTGCTCCGGAGACTTTCATTTTTTCTGGAATTATGATGACTGGATGCGACTAGATTGAAAAAAAATATTCGTACACCGGTACTAATCCGTTCAAGGCAAGGAGAGTTATGCGCCGGTTAGCATAAAGGAACACAAGGTCGACTGAAAGGGGGTCTAAATTTGGGAAATACCTACGGAAGTGTGTTGGTATCTCAGGGAATGTTACGCACGACACACAGATATTCAAGTACTTTGGACGGCTACCAAAGCATTTTTTACTTACATGAAAAAGAATTACTGATGCTTGTTTGCCTCGCAATGAAACGTTTATTTGAATTTTAGCGAAGTTCAGACTATAGGGCCACTTCTATAGGTGGCGATATTATAGCAAAATCATTCACTCTTTTAGTACGAGTAATTGAATCATAGACGTAAATGAATATTACTAATATTGTATGCAGTAAATAGCGAAATAATATTATTAAAAAAGCAAACCGCTTTGAATTAAAGAACAGAGGTGGATTTGTGAAATAGCGTGACACATTTTATGATCCTAATAATGAGTGATTTCATGGGCTTCTTTCATTGGTTGACAATAAAACATGCTACCCATTCAGAGTGAAAGTTTGCGAGAGTCACGGTGGTCGGCAAGAATTTCAGCAACTTGAAAGAAAATATCCACTCCATGCTCGAAGGTAGTGTAGCAATCTTCCTCTCCTTAAGAAACGCAGCTCCTTTGCCATGGTAAATGATTACTTGGAAGCAGCAAGCAACTAACAAATGAGTTTCAACTCACTTGGAGTTCACTAAACAGATGAGCGATGGCCAAAATCCAACACATCAAGGTTTGCTCTGAGAACAAAACGCCCGCCCCGCGGTAATTATCCTACGCAGAGTCAGCGAGGCCTTTCAGCTTCCATTCAAATAAAAGGAAGGAAAATGGGAATAGAGTTTTTGAAAGAGAGTCACGGAATGAGAAGATGATGACAGGTTTAAATGAACAAATGACGGATTAATCCCACAGGATAGGGTGGCCGAATGGAGCCAAAACCTGCTTTAAAGTTCCTGATACTTATTTTCGCGAAGAATGATTTTTTAACGGTAATCATTACCTAATTTCTCATGCAAACAATTTCATTACAATGCCCCCGAGGTAATCTTTGTCTTGTAAAAACAATGGTATTTTCGATAAATTAGAAACCCGTAAGGAATCAGATCCCTCCCATGGACTACAACCTTGTCGTGGTGGAAGGGCTTGTGTGTTCCGATGACCCCTAGAGCTGTGCTGGCGGGAGTAATAATAATTACTCCTGGAAGGGTCACCCATGCCAGATAGGTCGAAGGTTAGGAGCCAGACGAAAGGTAGTCCACGCAGCGTCTGTTCCTTAGTGAGGCGGCTGCAATGGCGTCTGACCCCAGTGAGGCGGCAATTAAGTGATGGTGTCACATTAAAAACACTTGAGGAAGGCAACGGGAAACCACCTCAATTATGATTCCCAAGGATATAATGATGGGCACTATAGATAATATGAGTCCTGGCAACTACGGGACTCGGCCCAAGAGGCCGTGTGTCGTGCCCGGCAGCGGGAGAGGCAAGGCTTCCGCGGTCGTCATCCCACGAAACCCTTGCAGGGAAGACATAACTGCAGCAGGACAGAAGACTCAGAAGAAGGCGAAAGTAGTTAGAATAGGAACCTGGAACGTCAGGACAATGTTGAGGAGAGGCAAATTAGAAAATATTAAGCGAGAGATGGAAAGGGGTAATATAGATGTTTTAGGTCTCTGCGAGGTGAGATGGAAGGATAGGGGGGATTACTGGAGTGACAATTATAGAGTGATATACAGCGGCGGGGACGAGAGCCAACGAGGGGTTGCCTTAATTTTAAATAAAGGGGTAGGAAGAAGCGTAGTCAACATAGACCAAGCGACAGATAGAATTATACTCGTAGAGATTAAAGCAGAGCCGACGAACTTGGTCATTGTTCAGGTATACATGCCACCGAGCAACCACAAGGAGGAAGAAGTCGATTGAAGGATGTATGATGAGTTAGAGGATATCATCGCGAGTGTTCCTGCAGGGAAACATTTGATAGTGATGGGGGATTGGAATGCGACGGTAGGCGAAGGAAGAGATGGTGGTGAGGTGGGGGACTACGGGTTAGGTACGAGGAATGAACGCGGGGAGAAAGCAATTGAATTCTGCAGGAGACAGGGGTTAGTCATCACTAACACATGGTTTGGACACCACAAAAGGCGTAGGTATACATGGAAAATGCCAGGTGACTCAGAAAGGTATCAGTGAGATTATATTATGGTTACGCACAGGTTTAGGAACAGTGTGATAAATTCGCACAGTTTCCCAGGAACGGATACGGACTCTGACCACAATTTAGTTGTTATGAAATGTAATGTTCGTTTCAAGAAGATAAGGCAAGGGCGGCGGGTTAGGAAATGGAATTTAGAAGCAGTAAATGGAATAACGAGGAAGGAGTATCAGGAGGCTGTAGAGAAAATGATGGATGACGGTAAAGAACTGAGTACTATCGAAGAAAAATGGGAATGTATCAAGAAAGGGATATTGGAAGCCGCTAAAGACACTAGAGGAACCGTTAACGGGAAAAGGATAAGTAAACCATGGGTAACGGATGAGATGATTGCAAAGATGGATGAGAGAAGAAGATGGAAAAATGTAAACACAGAGTTAGGAAAAATGAAGTACAAAGAGTTAAACAATAAATTGAGAAGGGCCACAAATAAAGCAAAAGAAGAATGGTGGAAAACGCAATGCGAGGATATGGAAAGTTTACAGAAGAAGGGTGAAATTGGTGCTCTATACAGCAAGGTTAAGTTATTATCGGGAAGTAAGAAGGCAAGATCTGTGATAACAGTTAAAGATAAGTGGGGTAAAATAATAGTTGAACCAGGAAAAATCCAAGAGAGATGGAAGGAATATATAGAAACACTGTATGGTAAAGAACTTAGGCCGACAAGGTTAGACATAGAAAAGGAACATGACGTAGAAGAAGATAGCTTAGGTCCAGGCATCTCGACGATGAAATAGAAAGGGTATTAAAGGAGATGAAAGGAAATAAGGCTGTGGGGGTGGACAATATTCCTGTAGAAATGTTAAAATGGTTAGGGAAAGGTTGGAAGAAGGCCATATATGGACTGATTCGTAGTATCTATGAGAAAGGAATCTGGCCGGAAGATTTTGTGAAATCGGTTTTAGTTCCTATTACAAAAAAGGCAAAGGCTTCGTCATGGGAGGATTACAGAACAATAAGTTTGATATCACACGCAGCTAAAGTTATTCTCAGGATCATCAACAAAAGGATAGAGAGTAAGGCAAATGATTACTTAGGGGATGATCAGTTTGGGTTCAGGAAAGGAAGAGGTACGCGTGATGCCATTGCAGTAATGAGATCACCATTGGAGAGGAATATAGAATACAATCAGGACGTTTTTGCCTGTTTTGTAGATTTCGAAAAAGCGTTTGATAGAGTGAATTGGGAAAAATTAATGCGTGTATTGCAAAAAAATGTGAATGGATTGGAGGGACAGGAGACTGATGCGCAACTTGTACATGTCTCAGACTGCTCAGGTGCGAGTGGGGAACAGAGAGTCCGGATGGGCAGTGTTAGGAAGAGGTGTAAGGCAGGGTTGCCCATTGTCACCGGTACTGTTCAACGTATATGTAGAGGAAATGATTAAAGAGGCATGGGAAGAACTGGAGGTAGGAATGAAAGTCGGAGGGGAATTCGTAAAATCGGTTAGGTTTGCTGATGACCAAGCATTAGTTGCTCAGTCAGCCAAGGGGTTGCAAGCATTGTTGAGTGAATTGGAGGTTCAGTGCGATAAATATGGGATGAGAATCAATATTAATAAAACAAAGGTTATGCGATTTTCCAGAAAGAAAAAGGCTAAGCTAAATATTAAAATAGGCGGGGAAAAAATAGAGCAGGTAGAACAGTTTACATATCTCGGTAGTGTTTTGGACCAATACGGTCAAAGTGGTAGGGACGTAAGGAGAAGAATTGCGCTAGGCAAGGAGGCTTTCTCAAGGAGGAGGGAGTTGATGACGGGGACGTTGAGTAGGGATGTTAAGACAAGACTCGTAAAAACTTTGATATGGAGCGTAGCTATGTACGGCGCGGAAGCGTGGTCGCTGAAGCAGGAGGATAGACGTAGATTGGAGGCTTTTGAAATGTGGGTGTGGAGAAGAATGGAGAAGGTGAAATGGACCGAAAGGAAAACAAATGAGGAAGTACTAGAAATAGTGGGGGAGGAGAGGGGTTTGTTGAGAGAAATCCTATGGAGGCAGGAAAAATGGATGAAAGGCGTATTGAGCGGTAATGGAATGTTGAAGAGGGTAATAGAGGGGAGAATGTTGGGTAAGCGAGGTAAGGGTAGGAACAGGATAGGGATGTTGGACGGGATGAAGGGAGGAAAGAAGTATACCGAGATGAAGAGGGACCTGATGTAGAGTAGGTTGCTGGATTGATTTTTTTGGAGTTACAAAATATTTATTTAATAGTTGTGTCCATCCAAAAACCTACCTTAACCGGAAATTACCTAATAATAAGGTATCAGATAAATAAATCAATGCTTCTGCTGAAATTATATTGACTGGAGTAATTTAAGAATGTCACTTGAGAGGTTTATTGCCTATGAGATGTTACGCTCAGGTGATTCACAAAAGACTTCTCAAATTTTTGGAGTTTTTAAAAAAATGCTTTAAGAATTAAATTGAAATTTTGCAATCATATGTTGATAATTTATTCAACAACTGAATTACCATTGCTACATAATGAATGTGAATGAATTACCGAAGATACATTAATTTTTAGTGTTCATAAACATGAAACTAGAAAATTAATTTCGGGTAAAATGGATTCACATGTAATAACTTCGGAATATATAGTGCTTTCATTCAAACTTTGTGAAAAATGTGCATGTACGAGTCGTGTTCATAAAGTAAGGCCCGTTTGGTCACAGGAAAAAATATACTCATATGAAACACATTTTATTGGTACTTTTAGTTAGCTACAAACCTACTTCACTTATCTACATAATCGCCGTTCACTTCTAAGTATTTTTCGTACCGCTGCACCAGGTTCTTTAACCCCTCTGCATAGAAACTCGCCCCCTGAGGGTTGAACCAATCGACAACGCCATTCTTGAGTTCCTTTTCGGTTTCGAAACGTTGTCCACTGAACCACTGTTTCAAATGCAACAAGAGGAAGTAGTCGCTGGGTGTAAGGTCAGGACTGTACGGTGGGTGGTTGAAAGAGTTCCCAGCGATCCAAAAACTCTCGTCCACTGGACATTCTTTGCTCTTTGTGGTGGTCGGTGAGCATTTTCGGTACCCACCTTGCACGCAATGTGTGGTATCCGAGGTTTTCCGTAACAATATTGTAGACAGTAGTGCGTCCAAGTTGAGGATATTGTTCAGCCAGGCCATTAATTGTCAATCGACGATCACATCGCAGTTTTTGTTCCACTTGCGAAACAATTTCATCGGTCAGAATACTGGGCCTACCACTTCGCTCTTCGGCATGGACATTTGTTCGTCTATTTTTAAAATCACAGCACCATTGTCTAACCTTTCCTTCACTCATAACTGTAGTTTTATAAACTAGGCATAATTCCCGATGAATTTCAGCAGCCGACAATCCTTTTGCACACAAGAATCGTATGACACGACGCACTTCACAGCTGGCGGGATCAACGATTGTCACGGACATTGTTGTTTGCATGCACGGACAAGCAAACGACTTCTGAAACAAAACAAATGCTGCTATTGCTTTTCAATGAATCAATAGATGGCGCTGCAGGAGCAAAACTGTGTTCTGAAGCGCCAATATTTAAATATAAGCAAACGGTACTTACTTTAAGAATACCCCTCGTAATAGCTACTTTACTTCCATGGAAGCAGAAATTTTATTAAAGCCAGGTTCCAAGAATAGGAGATAATTTGGAAAAGGAAATCATTGGGGTCATTAATAGAATATTTTATGAAAAAACCAAATTCGTTCAACAATTAGAAATCGAATAAGGAAAAACACAATAGGTGCTGTGTGGCCGGGGAATTTCTCATTTCTAAGGCGATCATTCCTAGAAACATGTTACAAAATTCTTAGAAAAAAGTCCCCAGACGTATACAAATTTTAGTGGTTCCAAGGATTTCATTTTGTTTGAAATTGAGTTTGAGGAACTCCAATGAGGGAAATAACAATTAATCAGTTAAGTTACGCGTAAGTACTATTGGTATAGGCTAGTGTGTTTTAGACTGCCAAAATAAAAATACCCTATATAGAATACGCACTTAAGAATGCAAGTAACCACACATGCTCAAGGGTCTTTTGTGTGAAAGTAATCTTCAAATGGGTGTTACATTTTTCGGATAAAAACCCCCTTTAATTGTTTTTCACTAAATCTTCAAGGTAGGTTGAATAAAATTCAAATAAAATTATTTATATCCCTAGTTGCAATAATATATGAAACGCAATGAGCCAATTTGGGATTTAAAGGGAAGACAACGTTGGAAATGAAAACGTAGTAACTTTGTGATTCCGCAAAACATTTCTTTCGATACAAGGGTTTCGTCGTACAACGTCCTGAGCATTGAACGTCAAAACCCGGATCGTATCGAAATAAATTTTTTTGTGGAATATGCAGAAGCTATTTCTTTATTTCCAATGTGAATCGATTCCATGGAGTTACGCCTGAAACCATCAATATAGTGAAGACAACGGTTGATATTCATAATCCTGTTAATCGCCGGAAATTCTCGAGCGTAAATGACAAATGTACTTGCGTAATTAGACTGTTCGTGTACTCGCTCTTCTGCAAGATATAATTCCCCCTACCTGTTGATATATTTACCACTCTTCGTCGACCTGTTTCTCCTCGGCATGTCCATTCTAGGACCATTCATTCCCCATCCAAAACCGCCATTCTCTTTGTTTTCCACTATTCTCGACTCAATCAAAATCCCCTCACACTCCTCCCCACACCACCTTCACCCACCTCACTTCTTCTCTGCTTGACACCGGCACCAGCCACCAAACACCCCACTGACAAGCAAGCTCAGAGTGCCAAGAGATAGTGGGAGACGAGACTTTTTTAATTTATCGCCTGGCCGCATGGCCAGTGACACGGATGGGAATGGATCCACGGCTCAAGTCAAAAGGCGTAATCAGACGGGTAGAAGAAGCCTTCTCGCGTTGAAGATGAGGGGGGGGAGGGAGAAAGAGAGAGAGATTTTCTTGGTGTGTTCTTTACAAAGTTGTGCGCCTGCCAAGACTCGGAGGTGAGTGAAAAAATAAAACGTTCCACTGATGTCCTCCCGTTCTTTTTCGCCAAGGATTGGTCCAGGTCTTTCTCTCTCTGCTCCCAACCCCTAATTTTTTTTCCTCTCTTCCGCAGTATGGGATAGAGAGTGTGTGTAAGAGAGAGAGAGAGAGACAGAGGTGAGACGTTGGAATGATGGATGATGGATTCCTATGCTCGGACTGGTGTTATTCCATTTTCCGTTTGAGAAAGAGACACCCGCCGCCTCTAAGTACAGTATTGGATTCTTTTGACGCGCTTACTCATGAGACCGCAAGGTAGGCTTTCGTCTCTCGCAGGTCACAAAAGCAGAAAGAAGCCGAATTAAAATGAAGTAACGAATCTTTTCGGATTCGGCTAATGCGGTTAGCTGTTTTCTCGGAAACTTCACTTTTTAAAGGGTTTCTTAAAAATAACGCCCAGTAAAAAACAAACTTATCTCTAGTCATTCTTTCTGATGAATATGGACACCACCTGGCACGTTATTTTGCTCGAAAACATTGGAGAACTATCAAGACTCCGTCAATGATTAAAATTTGGCTAAAGGTAACATCGCACAATATTCAAATCATGATCTGACGATTAATAGACATTCGTTTTCACGGTGACGCTTAGTACTATGCGGTAACTTTTGAGATGATAGCAGAGTGTAGTCACATATTCACTTTTTTGCGCCCTATGGCGAAAATGAAGTTGTTCCTAGTAGAATTGATAGATACATAACCGTCGTCTAACTGTGTAGAAGATCAAGTGACTCAAAATTACTTATGAAAATTGGAGACGATTTAATGTGAAAATTAACATTCTAAAAAGAATTATATTGAAAGATGCTGTATATGCTATGCTGAGAATGAACACTAAAATATCTTTATTACCTAAAACACAGACACCCATTCATGAAACGATATTTTCCTAAACTTTTTCTCCACGACTTTGTCAATGATTTTAATCAAATTCCACAATTCTGTACCATAACAAAATACTTTTTCACATTTTACAAAATAAATACCGAATCAATATCCCAGACCCCGATAAAAAACAGGGAAACTGTAATAATAATAATGTCATTTGTATGAATTAATATTCAGATTTCAGATATATTACCCATCGACGACGAGTAACAAAAATTTTTACAAAATCTTTTAATAAAATGCAATTTATCCTTAGGTTGACAAATGTTTATTTATGTTTACATAAAATAAAAAATAATTGTAATTACGAAATTAATCAAAGCCAAAAATGTTAAGGTTATTAGATAAAAAATATAATCCCTATGTGTAAAAGACACATCGGGATGAAACCATACGGTTTAGTAAAATATTAAAAGCAATCCTTTTTGAAAGGGAAGAGTAGAAAAGGACAATTAAGGATGGGGAGTGAAATGTGACAGGAGAAAAAATGGCATCGTAACGAGAGAAATACGCTAATAACGATCAGATGTGAATCTGTCAACCAACATGTAAGATATGCGTCAAATGCAGGTATTAAACTGACCACAAGCTAATCAAGCAGAGGTACCCGAACCAACTGAAGCAATGCAATAACCAGTGAAGAAATTGATAGTGACCGAACCTATTGGTTGTTGAGTTTTACTGCACTGTGAAAAGGTGACGAATGAGTATGAATTAAGATCAAATTTTAAAACCTGGGGATGAAAGTTACTAGATATACCTGTAGAATCACCATAGTCCAACTTGAAAAATTATAAAGAGGGCAATAGAAGTACAGAAAGTAGACGGAAAGATCTGTTGATGATAGTTCCAAGAATGAGAAATTTAGTGAAAGAGAGCCTTTACTAGGTGGCCATCGGCAACAAAGTTGATAAGAAGCATCGATGAAAGAAAAAAATACTCGTACAAGAACACAAGCGATGATGGGGAAGCCTTCTCCATGAATTTACGAAAACGAGCAACAAAGCATTAAAAGGAGCCAAGGATTAATGGATTGAATACCTAAAATTGAAATGAAAAAATGGTTGCTAATAAATCAATGAATATCGAAAGCAGAAACGACAATAGTAGCAAACGAACAAGTGAA
Organism: Hetaerina titia; assembly: GCA_037158775.1. Classification (NCBI taxonomy): domain Eukaryota; kingdom Metazoa; phylum Arthropoda; class Insecta; order Odonata; family Calopterygidae; genus Hetaerina; species Hetaerina titia. Next base: position 117,569,985 of record CM073770.1, on the reverse strand, counting down.
GAGTCCATCCGGGAAGGAGAATTGTCTAAAATAGCATTGCCACTATAAATGTGAATATACTGTTTAAGGTAAATACGTGGTGGGAGAAGAATTAATCAAATGGCTTCACTAAGGGCAAAATCATATGGAAGAGTTATAAATCTATGAAGAGAGTGAGGTGACAAGTACAATTAGGGCCCAGATATATTGAGAAGTGGATTCAATAGAGTATTTCTGAATAAAAAGAAGGCTCCATAACTGAAGAAATCAAAAAAATATCAAAATATATCAAAAAAATCATGCAGTTACGAGCCTCTTAAACTTATTTCATCCCATCAATGGCAGTAATTAGGAAAAATTGACTCACTTATATTCTTTTACAAATTGCTTCTCAATACTCATTTATCAATTGTTAGTGAATACAGATAACATTGTTTTCCTTTTTACGAAAGAAAATAAATTAATAGTGAGGTCAATGAAATAAGGTAAGCCTGTATCTGACTCAAGGGCATATGAGCACACTCGTTATTGAATGATTTGATATATCGAGTGATTTGATATGGTAAAATTAAACATTTGTTTTGAGTACAACTACTTCTCTCCTCGTACTATATGCACAGGCATTATCCATTAAAGGTATCTTCGCTCAATGAACTCACACCCACTTAAGCGGATGTTTACTTGGATCCTATGTAATTATGAACGCCATAATCATGACTTTCGTATCCATAAACTGAAATAGCGGCTTTCCACTCTTGCCAAATATTCTCTTAGGCGAATGTTGATCACTTTTAATTTTTGTTGTCCTCTCCCTCTTTCTTCAGCGTAAGTGAATATTTAAAAACTAAAGAATACAATACTCAGGCACGTAACAACTTTACCACGGTATTTGGGGTGGAAATAATTTGAACTCATATTGATTGAGCGATAAAGCCGAAGAAACATGGCATTTTCTGTGAGTGTCTTGTACCTCTGCTTTCCTTTTCCTCGTCCTTTATAACGATACTCTATTCGCCATTTTCAAGAACCTAAACATATTCTATTAAATTTTTCATCGTAATTGGCTAATTCACCATCCGTTTCTTAAACGACATCCTCAGTTTTGAGGTTGCTACTATCCATTGTTTCCCAGTTCAGACTCGAGTACAAGGTGACGTGTGCGTGAAGTCCAGAATTCAGACCGTCGATTAAGTGTGCGCATGATAGTAGAGAGTATTGGAATGAACAAGATGACAGTGCATACCATTATCACTGAAAATTTGGCAATGCAAAAGATCTGCGCTAAACTCGTTCCAAAGGTCTTGACGAACGATCAAAAACAGAGTCGAGTGAGTGTGTGCTTACGAAGACCTTCCGCAACAGCACGATGATTCCCCAACTCCTCTTACAGTCCCGACTTGGCACAAGCCTATTTGCTATTCCCAAAAGTGAAATCTTCTCCCAAAAGTCACCACCATGGAGCCAAAAGTACCGTCAAAGAAGCTTGTAAGCATACCCTTAAGGACTTCCGCAATCTGCTTACCAGGGAGCAATCGAGTGATGGAAAAACCGGTGTAAAAAGTGTGTCGACGCTCAAGGGATGTACTTTGAAGAATTTAGAGGCATTGCAGCAATATCTGAAATAAACCTATTCTTCCGTAATTTTTCACGATACTTTTTAACCAAGGCATGGATACAAGTATTTTGTATTATCCGATTCATGAATTTATATTTTCAAGTTTACTTTCTCACACACACATTTGAATATACAGTTGCAGCACATTTTCATGTACTGGCCAGCATTTGCTACCAAATCTCATCCAATTTTGGTATTCAAAATCTGAAAAATACAAAAATGAATTCATCTTTCGTTTCTATGTGTCAAATTTGAAAGAAAGAAAAGACATGCCAATGATATAGTCATTATCGTACCATATATATTTTTTGGATGAATGTTTGGACCTTCTGCGAGATTTTCGGAGGCATCATCGGTAATAAATACGCAATGGAAGTCTCGGGGGGCCATATAATAGTTCGAATGCTGGCAAGAAGAGCACAAGGAGAGCCGGAGGAAGGAAGGATGGGGACGAGGCAAGGTTGGGAGGCATCGGCGAAGCAAGTCGTCTGAAGGGCAAAGTGACCTGCCCCCGGAAAGTGTAGAGCGACAGCCGGCCACTCGCTCCGTGCATCATGGCCTTCTCAACCCATTCCCTCTCCGCTCCACCCGCACCTCCCATTCCGTGGCCCCCGAAATCCCCTTTTTCCGACCGCCGATCCTCTTTTGCCTCCATCTCTCACCCGCCCTTCCGATCCCCGTCATCCCGCGACGTTCCCCCGGGGCTGGCAAAAAGACGAGAAAAGCATAATCCCCGCACAACAAAGAAAGCGGCGCATGCCACCACAATCCTATCCTTACTCCCTCGCCCCCTCGCTTTCAAATCCAACCTCTTCCGACTCACCTGCACTCCCCTTAGAGGCTGCCTCTCCTCCCATAGGCCTCGCTCGGAGATCTTATCTTGACCAATCTGGACCGGCGACCTTTCCCCCGCTGTTCTGCAATTCAGAGAGAAGATATGTATAAGTAGGATATATTGAGGTCGGTAAGGGGGATGGGAGATACGGAGGAAGTCCCTCTGGTGAAGAGATTGGGAAGGAAACACCAAGGTATGCTGAGAATGGGAAGAAACCTTTTTCCTCAATCTGGTCGAGGCGGAGAGAGAGGGGAGGGAAACATCGATAAGATGTTTCCCTTCCGATGGTCGTGATACAAAAGCCTTGTAATAAAACATTCACTAAAAGAATAAAACATGCAAGTAGATTAATGCCCGTGTCAAATTTCAATTTAGCACTATGAGTAGCACTGCTTCTATGTGTTATATGGCAAATGAAACTTGAAAAAATGGTTTTGTCGGAAACAATTTTCTTACATTAACAATATTGGTTCATTAATAAGAATGTACAAGTACATACTCGTACTGGACATACGTAATTAGTGATTTCAAGAGTGTGAACCACCAAGGTACTAGGGGTAATCAAATAAAAACCGAACATCCGCCATAACATTTAGTCCGCCAAAAGCTAAAAGCTAGCGTTTTACGTATCGATAGTAATAGCTCTGTGATAGGAAATCAGATTAGTGACAACTCATTGTTATGCTAATCTGGTTATGTTATTTCCTTCTTCGTGGTAGTAGACTGGTTGCAGTAGTGAGTATTTGGTTTCCATTTTACTGCCTCTAATATATAAATTATATGATAAACAAATCAGGAAGTAAACCCAGGGTATTCAAATAAACTAAAAAAAGTGAAAAGCAAAACTATTATACATTATGTTACAAATTTTGGTTCTAAATTTAAAACATTAGTTTCAAAGTTCCTTAATGAAACATTGAAAACGAAATTTTCAGAAAGTAACGCTAAGAATGTTATTTCTAAGAAAGTGGTCATTTGATATTAATTTCTTATGAATAAGAGCATACTTCATAAGAGGAATTTTAAAATGCACAAAAGTCCGTTTATGGTATGAGAGAAGTAAGCGTCTTCGAAAAATGTTTATAAAAGTTATAAAAATATTTATGCAGGAGAAAATAAAGCTGATCAGAAACATTGCGTTAGGATGAAAATTATGGACAACGGGAAAGAAGTAGATTACAGCGGTGGAAAATGACCAAGTAATGATGCGGTTGAAAAAAAATAAAGATGCATTACACAGACAAGATTCTAAACTGAAGTAGATTGCGGAAGTGCTTGATAGAGGACGTGGACGCGGGCGTCAACATATTTGATGCGAGAAGAGCCTACCCATATTTCAAGTTTAACATCGGTACCAGAAATGCTTGTCAAAAATATAAAAAATGAAAAATATTACAAATAAATACAAAATATATGCATTGAAAAAATTGTTGTCAAAATTTATATTTTAGAATATTAAGTTTGAATTTATCAGACTAATATTTCATATTTTGAAAATTTTATATGGGTAATTGGCCGACTTCTTGTTACTTCTCAGTTCACATATTAAATGTTTATTACAGGTACCAACGTCCTTTCAATCTTTAGAGTTTATCTTCACCTTAAATAACCATTTGCCCATCTCCATTTCAAAGAGAATTCCTCCATTGCCCTGTGTTATTTGAAGCGCTGTGTCACGGTATGCGATTTCTTTTTTTCCAACACACGGTTATTGCACCCCTCATCACAGGTTCTGTATCCAATAATCTCTAGATTTTCTCACCTTGAAGTTCTGTTTCTTTCCTTAAACAACTGTATCTCTACTGTAAATGTTCACCCTAAACCATTCCTTGTCATGAGGCTGCTTTATTTTTCCCTCCTTTTATTGCAACTACACCTACTTTATATTCTGTAAGCTACATCACGGTAATGCGGCGAGAAATATTGGTACATTAGGCTTTAATTGCACGATTGAGGTTAACTGCAAGTTTTTCGAAAAAGCAATGGTAGATTAATAAATATAAAAAATATTTATATAAAAAGATATTAATCTTCATTGATAAAAAAGCATTTTGTAATGTGGGGAGTACGAGGGCTTATATTTTTAGTACTGTGACGGATTTCTCTTATTTTTTGAAGTGATATAAATTAAGGCACAGTATGGCTTCATGTCACATTTAAAATTTTATTAAATTCAACTGCCTTTGTCTCATTCGCCATTTTCTGGACGAAGAAGTCAATTTTTTAAAGACGAAAACACACCGCTAAATTTTATTTCTTCAAATCTTTACATATTCATGGAATATTCTTCTAACTTTAAACTTCCCTCAAATTTCTAATAAAACTCTCACTGAAGGGACCGCATTTATTGTATTTGTAGAAGTATATCATGTATGGCAAATTTAATCTAAAGTTCTTGTCTGTTGCTATTTAATTACATTTACTAGCAATCAGTCGAATGAACCCCGGATTTTTTAAAGTAAATATATTTAATAAACAGAAATGAAGAGGGACCTGATATAGAGTAGGTTGCTTGATTGGGTTTTGTTTGGAGTTACAAAATATTTATTTGATAGTTGTGTCCATCCAAAAACCTACCTTAACCGGTAGATTACCTAATAATAATATATTTAATAATCCAGAGGGTTTCCCAGAAAAGACTCGATGTTTGATTGGCTCCAATTAAATAACTTATTTCTTATAACATTTATAAATGTTGAATGCAAAAATGCAATTTCCTCTTCTTTTTATTTTCATTTCTTTTTGTTCTAAAAAAGCATTGGTGTGCATTTCTTAAAATTCGCTTCTAATTCTCACCACTCATCAAAAATCTCATATATATTAGCAAAATAAAATGCAGAAAAAGGATATTTATTTTAGTTTTCAATGGTAACATTTTTCTCTCCTGTTCCAATAAAATATAACCTTTAGCATGTTCAGGAAATGTGAAAGGAGGTATACAATCTAGAACGTAATGTATTATAATATTCTTATTATACAAGTTTTCGTAATAATTTATTTTGAGACTATATATCTCATTTATCTGAATCAGAAGATTTTAGACCAGCATGAGAATGCATCCCCTCCCCCCGATTGATGGAATATCGTGAAAGTTTCAACTGGTTCAAGTTTTTCTAAAGTGTTATTAGTACATTCCTGCTTTTGAAAACAAGCATCAAATTAGTGATGCTTGTTTTCAAAACACAATGATGTGATCCTAAATATATCATATATATTCATTAAGATAGAATTAATGAAATTGTAATTTAAATGAGGGGCACAATGTATTTTGCCACTTTTCTTATTGAAATGAAGAACACAATGTATTCTTCCACAATGCAATTTTCACTGTTCATAAGAACGGTGGAAAAGCTCGCCACGTTAGATGAATTACTTTTTAAAGTCGTATTTACAAAATTGTAGAAATACTTGGATAAGTACCTGCATGATAACGAATACTTGACCTTCACAAAGATAAACGAAAAATTTATAAAAAAGAAAAAACATACATAGGATCATTAGAATGAAGGCTATAAATACACGAGAAAGGCCTGAAACGGCCTGGCTTTGGATCTCGCTTCATCAGAACGAATTCTACGTTTTATTCTTACTCAACTTATTCGGGGAAACATTCCAACCAATAAGGAGACATAAACATTAGAACAAACAGGGAAGATAATGGCATGTTTTAGTTTAACAGTCGTTCCAAATAAATTCTTATTTTTACAAGCTAAGCTTTACGCGATTATATTGATGCAAACAGAAAATTTTATAAATTGAAAAATCAAATACTAGATATGTACTGTTTAAATAACAGATATTAATGTCGAATTAATGGCTTACCCACACTATTTTTAGTTCATCTGTATTAAACAAATTTCTATCGTGCACAGCTTTTCTAAATTGCAAGGCATTAAGTACGTGTTAGCTACTAAAATATTCTAATAGAACGGAACCAAAAATCATTGAAACATGCTTAAAATAAAAAATTTCACAAAAATGAGGAAAAAATATCAAAATATCAGAATAAGCCCAGAATAATTAAATGAAATATGTATAAATGGATAAAAATGTAAATAAATTACATTGAATAGCCAGAAAAAAATGAAAATTGCAGCCTGCATATTGCGATCAAGAGGAAAGCCTTGAATAATCTAAAATGGAATTCGTTCACAGAAAAGGGAGTGTTCTTAATACTTTGTACCTATAAATTTCACATGAACTTATCGAAAGAAAACAATTTATTATCATAAAAACATAAATACCTATAAGTATTTTTTGTTTGCATTTAACACATTATTGGAAAAATAGTAATGAATTATGGGAGTGCACGTGGCGAAAGGGGTTCATCGAACTGAATGGGTATAAGAAAATTACCTAATTACAGGTTCTATTAAAACAAATTATTCATGAAAATAAGAATTCATTCAAGTTTAAAATAACGATAATGAGAGATTTGCGTATGAGATTTACTTAGTAAACGGAATGTACGACATGGATAATTCGAATATTTTCAGCTTTTCTTCCAAGCATAAAGCGTGATACAACATTTTAATCACCTGGAATAGCCACTCGTTATACGCCTTGCATCAGCCTCCCGCGTGTGAATGTTGTGTCAGGATAAACTTCCATCCATGTGTGCCACAATAGTTAGAAAATCAATCTTTTTTCTAAGCAAAAAATCGAATACTTCAAAAAAGAATGCCTGAAACCGCAGATTTTATCCGTGGTGAATCTATGGAGTCACTAAAACATTTACGTTAGTAAAAGCAATGTTTTGCCTAGACATGCAAACGAAGGAAGTATTTTTTGATAGCTGGAAGGGTTTCACGGACACTGTAATATACTCGTAATCTTTCAAAGCTCGTACTTTTGAGCGAGGTGGAAGGAAATGGAGCGAAAGTGGGATATCATTAGTCAGTCTTGAAGTCAGGCTTGAAGAAGGCTATGTTCTGCTGGATCGAAAACAAGTGTCAGCGTGGATGTATCACAAATATATTAAGGCAATACGAATTAAAAAGTCCAGGGAGAAGATAAGAGAAAAATATCAAGGATCATTCCGGTCATGAACAAAACTGGCATCGATCCAAAGGAATTAACTGAAAATTGGCACCGAGAGACTCGGTGGTGCTCCAAGGGCTGTCGCCCTGCACGGGCCGATGACTCCCTCGGAAGTACGGAACTACGAACAGGGAATCACCTATGGTGAGTGGGGTGGACGGGGGGGATGAGGTGATTCAAGACGTTAGGCTATAAGTTTGCGGGGGAGGGAGTCGGTGGATGGCCGGCAGGGAATGAGGGACCCTGGTGGGGGAGAGAAAGGGAGGCAGAGAGAGAGAGGATGGGTGGCCGGATTACTCCCTTGTGCGGTGGATGGCACACGCATTCCAGCAGATAGTGAATCACTAGAGAGGAGCGGCCTTCACTTGCGCATACTTCTCCGGCAGCCTCCTTCATCCCCTCACCCACCCAACCCCTGCTGCGCCTTACTCCGTACCCCCTTCTTCATCACCTCCCACAGGATGGATGGAGACCCCTACCAACAAGAATAAGTGGCCCTCGATGCTGAAGAAAGAAATGATATGAAACACAATGGGGGTTACCTTTCCTTTACTTTGTCAACATTTAGGAAAACTAATGCCTTTTGGTTACACTGCACATGCCTATCATTTGATACTGCTTTAAGAGGGACATGGACTACAGGCGAGAATGTCCTGTTAGAGTCTGCAGCATTCCTAATATTGCATTGGATTAAAAACGACCTGTGATACACTTCACTTCATGTTAAATATCCGATGTACGAGTAAGAAAAAGAAAAAAAAATAAAACTACTCTTATTAGACTGAAGTCTATACATGTGGTTGTACCTTAGGTAAGTCAGGGTTTGTTAAAAATTGATCTATTACTTCAAGCATTTAACAAAAGATATAAACTTGCCCATTAAAACGTTTTCCAATAAAGCTGAAATGGTCCTATGTCTTACATAGAGCTCAATGAGGAACACAAATATTTCCTTGACATAAGAAGATAAAACTAATTAAATAAATAAAATATTTGCAACAATATATTTCCTACCGGGATCAAAAATATGATACCATCTTTTGGCCAAAATTATCATGTATACGTACATATTCAATTAATCATCAAAAATATCTTGCATTTGAACACAAACAGAGCGATATTATAAGTTCCGGAGCTGCGAACCCAGTTCTCACAAAACGTAAGAATCAACAAGAAGATTTTCTTATACTCGTACCAGCCCCTTCCAGCCTCCTCGATATTACAGCCCACTTTTGGCTGAATTTCCTGCACTTCTTTCACATATTTCACATAATGACTCCCAGAACAGGGTCCACGAAAAGCCGATAACCATGACCACCCCAAACGAGATTGCTTTAATTGGCATTTTGCTCATCGGAGGTGGACCTCAGGGTTTTTTTTATGAGCATTGACCAGTGTGAGAAGGAGAAAGATAAGAAACAGAGAGTAAAAGATATTCCCTAATACTTTTCTTCCCTGTTCTACCTTATTTTACCCATCTATTAAAGACATCCACACCGGTAAGCCCCACCAATTCCAACCAATATCCCCACACTTCTTCTGCGATGTGCACTTCTCGTTTCTCCTTTTACAGACTTTTCTTCTTCACCGTACCCTGTTTCTCCATCAGATCCACCCCCCCAATTCCTCCGCCCCTACCCCCTCGTCTCACGATTCCCACCCCTGAGAACCAATCGTCATCCCTGCTACGGTGTGTCGCTGGATGAGAATCCTAATGAGAGGCGGGGCCGAAGGTAGCGCCATGCGGACTGGGGGAGAGACGAAACCGGATCGCGTTCGAGGAGTCGGGGACAGAAAGGAGAGACCTTCGGGAGAGAGGAGAGGAGAGGAGGGGCAGGAGAGACCATCCCCCATCGGGGGGGAGGGAATAGCGTCCCCTTGTCTACCTCCACTCTCGCCGCCGTTCGCTACCCTTCTTCCACTCCCGTAGCGAGAGGAGTCGCGAATGTGCGAGGGGTTGGGGGACGCCGGGGAGGAAGAAGACGAGGCCACCGAGGGGAGGCGAGCAACACCGCCCGCAACCCTCCCCCTGCGTGCCCCTTCACGAGACGCGGGATCGCCTTCCTCCTCCACCTCTCCCCCTTCCAGCCCCCCTCGATATTCCAGCCCACTTTTGGCTGAATTTCCTGCACTTCTTCCCTCCTTCTCCATTCCCTCCGCCCCTCCCCACCCGAACCCCTCCAACATGGCCCTTTTTCGACCCCAACTCCTCCAGAGCCGTCCCTCCGTCCCCTCCCTCTGTACAACCCTCCGTACGCGCAGGAGACGTCCTGCCTCCCGAAGGGTTTAGGCGTGCGTGTGTATGCGCAGGGGCGGGAAGGGGGTGGGGGAAGAGAGAGATCAGGAACTCAGCTGGACGCTGCGGAGTAAAACTCAACTCTTCCTTGCACGTGCGTCTTCCTCCTCCGAGTGAGTGTGTATGTGTCCACGTGTGTGCGTGCGTGTGCGTGGATCCAAGAAAAGAGTGGCACCAATGAAGGGAGTGGGGGGAAGAGAATGCGAGTGCATACGCGCTCTTCTACTCGCTCGGGAATCCCTTTTAGCCTTGGAAGATCTCGGGAGATATATTGTTTTAGTTACTTCCACCGACGATTCTCATCTTTCGCGCTCGGGATTGTATTCCTTTCGTTCGTTCGTTTTTTTTCCTTCCATCCGCACCCCCACCCACTTCCCTCCCTCCCTCCAACCAGAGTGTTGAGGAGGAGGGGAACAAGGCCGCGGATGCGATATGAAAATGCATTCGCGGGCGGGAGAGGAGGACGGGGGTTGGGGGCGGCGGGACGAGGGGGGGGGGGAAGGAGGGAAGAATCCTGGAAACAAACACAGCTCTCTTGGCCTGCGAGCGGTGATAATAACGAGGAAACCGACGTCGAGAGCTCTCCATCACCTCCGTCTCTGGGCAACCGCCGTAATAGGCCGACCTTGAACTCCGCGCTGCAATTAATTCACTGGATTTCGCTGCTTTTCTCCGTCCGAATACTCAAACAATGCATCAACCTCATACTTTTTAAAAAGAAACCGTGACGGATGCCGGAGAATATAAAATAGTTGCCCCACAAAAAACTGTGATACTCGGCTGAGAGGGACGGACGTTATAAATGCTTTGGAGCACGGCTCTTCATTTATTTGAAATTCAACGGAATCACTTCTAGGCACGCTGAATAAAAACTGGCAGTACCTTCTGCATCATTCACGCTGTTACACTGCGATGGTAATTCTGTGTCTAGTGTGCTGAACATTTATTAAATTTTAGGTAAACTCTCGTATACAATACAACTGGATGAAATGGAAAAATGTCGGAAATCAACTGAGTTTGATAGTGACGGGATACAAATTAAGCTGTTGGGGAAGACCAAAGAGATCACATTTTCATTCTTTTTATTTTCAGTATTACACTCGAGTAACCAGATCTTTTAAAATTAACTATAGGTTATCACATGTTGCGTGGTTGCTTGAAAAGAGTAAATTAATTACACTACAAAGAAAGTCTTTCACTGCATTCGGATCTTTTCAGATCTAATTTCAAGGCACATTCTCAATTTTAACGAATGCTCCGCTTGATCTGATAAATCGTAATGCACACCCGCCGCTCTATCAAACTATCTCGCTTCGCTGGAGGCGCCCAAGTTAGTAGGTTGCCATTAGGTATCTGCTCTCCGATCTCTTTCGCCGAGCTCGGCTGGATCAATATGGGAAATAAGCCACCGTTATTTTTATGAGTCGCTCAGGGTGATCACGGCCAATAACGGTTCCTCTAACATCAATTAAACCAGAGACTCAACCGCAAATTTACAAAAGAAAGCATTCAACCAAGAGCCATTATTTTGTTAATGGCCCCCTCTCAAAGTGTAATTCAACCAGTGGTGCTTCCGCATTAAAAGGAAGATCTTTCAGGTTCGTGACGATGCCATTAGATACTCGCAATTCTCATCACAAACAATTATGATAACCAGCTAGTTCATTTTCCGTCATCAATAAATCATAGCATGGGACAATAGTTTGTAAATTAAAATGAAATATTCTAAAACTGGGAACTGCGATGTTCATTATAAAACTTCCCATTTATCAAATCAAAATATTGTTTTAAAAATATGTAAAAAAACTAAAATAAAGAACACATATAAAAATGTTTATATATATATATATATATATATATATATATATATATATATATATACAGGGTTCGTGCTGGCGGGAGTAATAATAATTACTCCTGGAAGGGTCACCCATGCCAGATAGGTCGAAGGTTAGGAGCCAGACGAAAGGTAGTCCACGCAGCGTCTGTTCCTCAGTGAGGCGGCTGCAATGGCGTCTGACCCCAGTGGGGCGGCCATTAAGTGATGGTGTCACGTTAAAAACACTATTGAGGAAGGCAACGGGAAACCACCTCAATTATGATTCCCAAGAATATTATGATGGGCACTATAGATAATATGAGTCCTGGCAACTACGGGACACGGCCCAAGAGGCCGTGTGTCGTGCCCGGCAGCGGGAGAGGCAAGGCTTCCGCGGTCGTCATCCCACGAAACCCTTGCAGGGAAGAAATAACTTCAGCAGGACAGAAGACTCAGAAGAAGGCGAAAGTAGTTAGAATAGGAACCTGGAACGTCAGGACAATGTTGAGGAGAGGCAAATTAGAAAATATTAAGCGAGAGATGGAAAGAGGTAACATAGATGTTTTAGGCCTCTGCGAGGTGAGATGGAAGGATAGCGGGGATTACTGGAGTGACAATTATAGAGTAATATACAGCGGCGGGGATGAGAGCCAACGAGGGGTTGCCGTAATTTTAAATAAAGGGGTAGGAAGAAGCGTAGTCAACATAGAGCAAGCGACAGATAGAATTTTACTCGTAGAGATTAAAGCAGAGCCGACGAACTTGGTCATTATTCAGGTATGCATGCCACCGAGCAACCACAAGGAGGAAGAAGTCGATAGGATGTATGATGAGTTAGAGGATATCATCGCGAGTGTTCCTGCAGGGAAACATTTGATAGTGATGGGGGATTGGAATGCGACGGTAGGCGAAGGAAGAGATGGTGGTGAGGTGGGGGACTATGGGTTAGGCACGAGGAATGAACGCGGGGAGAAAGCAATTGAATTCTGCAGGAGACAGGGGTTAGTCATCACTAACACATGGTTTAGACACCACAAAAGGCGTAGGTATACATGGAAAATGCCAGGTGACTCAGAAAGGTATCAGTTAGATTATATTATGGTTAGGCACAGGTTTAGGAACAGTGTGATAAATTCGCACAGTTTCCCAGGAGCGGATGCGGACTCTGACCACAATTTAGTTGTTATGAAATGTAATGTTCGTTTCAAGAAGATAAGGCAAGGGCGGCGGGTTAAAAAATGGAATTTAGAAGCAGTAAATGAATTAACGAGGAAGGAGTATCAGGAGGCTGTAGAGAAAATGATGGATGACGGTAAAGAACTGAGTGCTATCGAAGAAAAATGGGGATGTATCAAGAAAGGGATATTGGAAGCCGCTAAAGACACTATAGGAACCGTTAACGGGAAAAGGATAAGGAAACCATGGGTAACGGATGAGATGATTGCGAAGATGGATGAGAGAAGAAGATGGAAAAATGTAAACACAGAGTTAGGCAAAATGAAGTACAAAGAGTTAAACAATAAATTGAGAAGGGCCACAAATAAAGCAAAAGAAGAATGGTGGAAAACGCAATGCGAGGATATGGAAAGTTTACAGAAGAAGGGTGAAATTGGTGCTCTATACAGCAAGGTTAAGTTATTATCGGGAAGTAAGAAGGCAAGAGCTGTGCTAACAGTTAAAGATAAATGGGGTAAGATAATAGTTGAACCAGGAAAAATCCAAGAGAGATGGAAGGAATATATAGAAACACTGTATGGTAAAGAACTTAGGCCGACAAGGTTAGACATAGAAAAGGAACATGACGTAGAAGAAGATAGCTTAGGTCCAGGCATACTCGACGATGAAATAGAAAGGGCATTAAAGGAGATGAAAGCAAATAAGGCTGTGGGGGTGGACAATATTCCTGTAGAAATGTTGAAATGGTTAGGGAAAGGTGGGAAGAAGGCCATATATGGACTGATTCGTAGTATCTATGAGGAAGGAATCTGGCCGGAAGATTTTGTGAGATCGGTGTTAGTTCCTATTCCAAAAAAGGCAAAGGCTTCGTCATGTGAGGATTACAGAACAATAAGTTTGATATCCCACGCAGCTAAAGTAATTCTCAGGATCATCAACAAAAGGATAGAGAGTAAGGCAAATGATTACTTAGGGGATGATCAGTTTGGGTTCAGGAAAGGAAGAGGTACGCGTGATGCCATTGCAGTAATGAGATCACTAGTCGAGAGGAATATAGAATACAATCAGGACATTTTTGCCTGTTTTGTAGATTTCGAAAAAGCGTTTGATAGAGTGAATTGGGAGAAATTAATGCGTGTATTGCAGAAAATAGGAATGGATTGGAGGGACAGGAGACTGATCCGCAACCTGTACATGTCTCAGACTGCTCAGGTGCGAGTGGGGAACGGAGAGTCTGGATGGGCAGTGTTAGGAAGAGGTGTAAGGCAGGGTTGCCCATTGTCACCGGTACTGTTCAACGTATATGTAGAGGAAATGATTAAAGAGGCATGGGAAGAACTGGAGGTAGGAATGAAAGTCGGAGGGGAACTCGTAAAATCGGTTAGGTTTGCTGATGACCAAGCATTAGTTGCTCAGTCAGCCAAGGGGTTGCAAGCATTGTTGAGTGAATTGGAGGTTCAGTGCGATAAATATGGGATGAGAATCAATATTAATAAAACAAAGGTTATGCGATTTTCCAGAAAGAAAAAGGCTAAGCTAAATATTAAAATAGGCGGGGAAAAAATAGAGCAGGTAGAGCAGTTTACATATCTCGGAAGTGTTTTGGACCAATACGGTCAAAGTGGTAGGGACGTAAGGAGAAGAATTGCGCTAGGCAAGGAGGCTTTCTCAAGGAGGAGGGAGTTGATGACGGGGACGTTGAGTAGGGATGTTAAGACAAGACTCGTAAAAACTCTGATATGGAGCGTAGCTATGTACGGCGCGGAAACGTGGTCGCTGAAGCAGGAGGATAGACGTAGATTGGAGGCTTTTGAAATGTGGGTGTGGAGAAGAATGGAGAAGGTGAAATGGACCGAAAGGAAAACAAATGAGGAAGTACTGGAAATGGTGGGTGAGGAGAGGGGTTTGTTGAGAGAAATCCTATGGAGGCAGGAAAAATGGATGAAAGGCGTATTGAGCGGTAGTGGAATGTTGAAGAGGGTAATAGAGGGGAGAATGTTGGGCAGGCGAGGTAAGGGTAGGAACAGGATAGGGATGTTGGACGGGATGAGGGGAGGAAGGAAGTACACCGAGATGAAGAGGGACCTGACATAGATTGGTTTGCTGGGTGGGGAGTCACAGAATGTTGTTTGATAGTTGTGTCCATCCAAAAACCTACCTTAACCGGTAGATTACCTAATAATAATAATAATACAGGGTTCGTCCGGAAGATAAGTGTACTGATTTTTTCCCGCCGCTTCAGGCGCGACCAGCACCGCTCTGACGGGCTGCGATTGGAGGGGGGTATGTTGGCAAGCGACGCTGAAAAAGGCAGTCGGCTCTGAGCTGTGGTGTATTGAGGAACTCTGTTAACGCGAACCTCCACGCTCGACCCACGTCACGGAACGCGATGCCGAAGTTTTTGGAGCAGCGTTATTCCATCAAATTTGCGGTAAAGCTTGGAAAATCGTATACCGAAACTGTCGGTGTGATTAACCAGGCTTATTGTTATGACCAACTCAGCAGCGTATCCACTTTGTTAGACAGTTTAGGTTGGGATTCTCTTACACAGCGGCGTTTCCAATATAGATTAAACTTATTAAAAACATTTAAAGATGGGCCCTTTTCCGATGACATCAAGGATATAATACGAACCCCAACGTATTACGGTCGAAGGGATCACGAATATAAGACTAGAGAAATAGACTGCAAGACTGACAGGTTTAAAATGTCATTTTTTCCAAGAACGATAAGGGAACAGAATGCTCGTAGTCGAAATTCCCCAGGACTTAGTTCATTATAATAAGTATTAACGTACAGGTTAGGGACTTCGCGAGGATGTGTATACATGTGTGTATGTATGTATGTATATGTATGTGTGTATATATACATATAAATATGTATATATATATTTTTTTTTCCTACAGGTTCCCCCCACCTTTCCTCACCTAACTCCCAACCCCCTCAACCCTTACCCTTCCCTCATGGTGCTACACCCCCTGCCACACACCTTTTTGGTGGCTCGCAGGGTACTTATGTAGATGTAGATGTAGATGTACGGGGAGTCAGCCATGTCCAGAAACATGATCTTTTGGTGGCACAAGATGTTCGTGGAGGGCAGAGAAGAGGTCGACGACGAACCACGGCCTGGACGCCCATCAACGACACTCACCGACGAAAATGTGCGAAAAGTTCGCGATGTACTGAACTCTGATCGTCGTCTTAGTGTTCGGATGATAGCAGAGCAGTGTAATGTACCAACAACAATAGTGCACGAGATTATTAGGGACCATGTCCGTTCCCCCATTTTCCCCCTTCTCCTGCCTACCACTGCTTTCGGGCCCTCCTCTGCCTCAGTTCTGTTCCTGATTCCTCTTGAGAAAGGTGGTTGCACCACCGAAAATTCGAGAACCAGTGAGTCCCTCTTTTATATGTTTTAGTTTCTGTGTTTGTTATGACTATTAGTGAATTTACATTATATATATATATATATATATATATATATATATATATATATATATATATATATATCTGCAACAAACAATATTAGAACATATAAAAGGAATACTCACACGTTATCTCTACATAATTTCGACGGAATTGAGCTCCGTCTTCATCAGAAGATGCGGAAGAACGCATATATATGCATTTTAATATTACTGATTCAATTTCTTCAATTCCTCTTCCGACGTTTCGGTGTGCGACTTCCACATCATCCTCATGGAATCAAGGAATCCAAGGATCTAGGTGTACTATTCTGGATTCCTAGATCCCTGAGAAAGATGGGCAAGTCGTATATTACTAGGGATTCCGAACATTCCAGAATATCTCTACTAGGCCTCCGTCATAGCAAAATACTCCAACATGCTGTTCACAATTGGGAAGAAAAAAACGGACATCTTAAGAGTGCAGAAAACAAACGAGAACTTTTCCCTTGCCTTCTTACGTGTCCGACGTTCGCATCCACCCAACAAACCAAATTTCTTATTTTTCCATCCCTTAGCTACCATACCATTTCTTCCATTTACCGTACACGATGTAATACCGGACCTAACGATATCTTGCCTAGCTTTCTGAGTGAGTTTTTCCAACTATTAATTTAAAACTCTCCATTTATATTAATCTAAACTTATTTCCCCAGTATTTTCATTTATGGTAAATTGCCGCCGCATTGGATGATTAATAAGGAATTGTAAATATTCCTCAATCACGATAACTAAAGAAATAAACTGAATGACAATAATTTCATATGGCAATTTGCAATGTCTATGGTGGTTTTACTATAAAAACAAACCTTGAAAAAGGAAAGGAAGTTATAGACACAGCTTTGTTCACAGAAGAGATGCTATGGAATGCGTAGTGATCCATCAGTTCCTCGTTCCCTCGCAGCCACTCATGTCCTTAATAACCACCATGATTGCACTAACCCTAAATCGTGCTAAGAAGTTATAGTTGATATTCCTTGGCTATTGCAAGACACATATCTCGGTCGTTATTTAAACATGTTAAGAAATAAAATATATTGCAACATTTTGAGTTTTTAATTACATGTAATAAAATGAGAAAGGGAACGGATAACAATTAAAATTTTCCTCATTCGAAAGCCTGATAGATTTAGGCAAGAACATTAGTTAAGATATAATTTTCAATATAGTAGTATATACAGAGAAAGTAAACTCCTCATAACTCATAATTATTTCTTATAAAAGCTTACCTCTGGGTCAAGTTGAATTCTGAGAACATAGAGCTTAGAAAGGGAATGAATTTTATACTGACCAATCGTTTGATTAGCTACAAATGAAAAATACTGAAAAACAATTGTTTTTGATTCAGTAGTCATTTGCCTGTCGGTGAATGCAGATAAATGTCCCAGAAAATCGTTGCTCCCACCAGTCGCGAAGGGCGTGCTGTGAGCACAATAAGCATCAGCTGCCCAAATTCATCGGGAGCTGTGCCTAATTTATGGACCTAGAATAATGTGTGAAGGAAAGTGAAGACAATGGTGTCGAGTGAATGGGTGAAGGCCAATTCTGTCGAGACTTCTAAAATGGCCGAGAAAATTGCGTATTGTGAACCATTTCGTAACTTTTGTTAAATTTTTCATTTTTAAGTGATAACTCAGGTGTTTGACGCCCTTTGCCGGCTAGTATGAAATCTTTCCCCATCCTTCCATAGTATCTTCGCCATTGTATATCTCTGCACTCGATTATTTCCGTTGTACTATTGCGAACAACGTTAAATTTAAATTAAATTATGTTCATAATATTTCGTACTCATCATCTTCTTCATCATATTATTCTGCATTTCTTTAGTGACACAAAATATGAGAGTATACTTTCGACTAATCATAAAATTTTGTGAAAGCACCAAGTCTGAAAGACAGTTATGAAACAAAAAAGCTCAGTTTCACCATTTTTTCTCAATAATTGGTACATCGTTAACATAATTGTGATACTATTAGGTTCTTCCTTCAAATTACTCGCGACGTGCTACTTTCATATTCGGTATCTTATCTGTAAAATGGCATGGAAAGGTTACAAAATCGTCAATTCACTACCCTTATCCATTCCGGTTTTCGTGGTACACCATTATTGACAAGATGATCTTATTTTTTAGCCCGAGCATCAGCTTAAAATCGCTTCCTTAATCAATAGTTATCTAATTGGGTCATCATAGAAATTATCTCTCAAAAAATGAAAAGAATATTTAGCCCATCAGAACTTTTTGCCAATAAAATTTCTCTATAAACTATGTACGTGTATGTATACAAGAGTATTTCTAGATCATCATTTGAATCATGAGTGTCTCTCCTACCAATATTTCCGACGGCAGAAATGCCTTTCCCTCCAGCGATGAATATAAATTACCAAAATCCTAAAACTTTTGAATATTTGCATCTTTCCTCGTCGGGTACATCTTCCGTGGTACTCATTCTCTCCCCCCCTGGAGCTTCCATTGCTTTCTAACATGGAGAACGGATGAAGTAAGAAAAATAAAAGCGAATAAGTTAAAAGAGTGGAAAAATGGAGGGCGTACGGATGACACCGCAGGTAGCATCGGAAGCTGCAAAGGGGGAGACAAAGTGCTGGCGAAGAATGGAGAGAGACGCATGAGGGAGAGGGACACGGTGAAAAGGGAGCCGGGAGCGAAGAAAATAAAAAGAAACAAAAGTTTACTTGGAACAGCAAAGAGTTAAGGGTATGAGGATAAGAGAGTTTCTGTGTCCACCTCGAAAGAGGGTGTGCTGGGAGGTAGTGGGAGGAGGGGACGGGGTGGGAGAGTGGGAGGGAGGGGGAGCTGGTGCAAGGCGGGAGGCTGGAGGTCAAACTCACTAAAAGGGGGCGAGACAACAGACATCTGTTGTTGATGGAAGGTAAAACGAAGCGGTCAGCGCCATAGGTGCTTCGGGTTGTAATTCAACCCATTTGGTAGGCGCTGCGGAACTCGCCTTTTTTATCTCCCAAATGCATTGAGTCATCCCCATTACATGCGGCAACCGATTCGAAATATTCGGTAAAAACGGTTCATTTGTAGTAGTTTTGAATGACTTTATGAATCACGATTACTATTCTTTTCATAAGCGTACTGATTGATGGGAGTTGTGTAAAAATGAAACTGTGGCTCATAATGTACTACGTAATATGATTAGCACTACAAATATTCATATTTTGGCAAGGTTTGTCACAGCAACAGCAATATATGCTAACGTTACCGATACGTTTGGGCAATTGGATCCTATAGTTAGGGTCTTTTCTGATTCAGAGTTTCATATTTTGCTAACTGAATTATTTAAATATTCAATTTGGAAATGAAACGAGCAATAATAATTTATACTTTACATTACTCGCATTTTAATTAATTAGTGCAGCTAATAACTTCTTCATAAAGTTATAAAGCCATTTATTCAGACATTAGCTGTTTTTAAATGAGATATAAAGGAAAATCCTTTGATAAACGAGTATGTAGCACGTTTTATTAAATATAACCCAAGCCTGAGATTATTGTCTAGTTAATGTGGAGAGAAATAACTATAGCGTTACTCCACCAGCATTAAAAATACGAATAAATCATTGTCAATTTTTGGAATTTTTACTGAATTATTAAGGTAAATACGAGGGGTGGTTGATGATGAGTGATCATAAACGTTTTATTCACGTAACATGTCATGCAAAAATTTATTTACATGCTAAATTGATAATTCCAATTATTGCATAAGTTTTAATGATTTTGCTCAGGTAATGTATCAGCTGCATCTGCTGAAATATGGCACATTCTCAAGTGTCTACTCCTGTTTCTGATTATGACAAACCCTTTCTGGGGTACTGAAAAAACTCACATAAATATGAACTATAGGGAGAAGGATAATCCCACTTCCGATTGATTTTTGCGAGGCACTAAGCGCCAACATTTACGATGTGCATTATCGTTAAGTATCAACTTATATATGTACTTTCCACCGGTAGTGGCAATAAAGAAGTTATGTTTAATATTAAATAGGTGAAAATGTTGAGTTAATGAGGAATAGAGAGGGGAATCATTCGTATTTTAGAAGGTAGGAAGAGAGTATAACATATTTGGAGGGGAAGAATAATTTAGCATAGGTGCATAGTGCAGAATAATTTACTATCAATTTAGTATCAATTATGGAGAATAATTTATTAAATGCATAAATTGATTAGAATTTATAACCTAACGCAAAGAAAGTGTTCATCGAAATAACGATATAAATTACTACGTTTCCCAACAGTTTAGCAAAGAACTACCTATGTACGGTTACCTACTATGAACTATCTACCTATGAACGGTTATCTATATACCTATATAGAAATAATATCAATAATAATTATAACGCCAATAATTATATCCAAATAAATATAACAAATGGATATCAGATATTACTGAAAAACACTTCGTATTCTAGCACTATATCAATGATAAGAACTTTGAAAAATGCAAAATTATGACACAAAAAATGACTCATTGAAGATGAAATTTTAAAGAAGTCATTTTGTATTACAACAAATATGTGTTTCCATTTTTATAAATAATTCAAATTGCTGGAAAAAATATGTAGCTGATTATTTTCTGGCATTTATTCATGATTATCAATAATTTTATCCCAAAAATATTCCAATCAAGATATACTATATAGGGCACAACCTTGTGCCTCATAAAATTACGAACATAGTGAAATGCGTGGGTCTCCTGCACCCTCGTAATTTAGCGGGACACAAATTGAAAGAAAGCATGGAAATTAACTGCGGCATTATGAGGAGAAATAAAACCCTTGGCATCATTGCTTGTAATGGTCCTGGAGACGGCGTTTTTCGAATTAGTAGCGCCGTCACGTAGGAGCATTAATTTTAGCCAATGAGTCCTCCATCTCACCCTGAACAGTAAAACGATAGTGCTTCTCAGAAGAAGCCCTGACGACCCTTTTCCTAATAGCGCTTACAAACCTTGCCGTGTTTTCTTACGCCTTGAAGTAACGGATGCTGGAAAACGTAATTTCTTCGCACCCACGCGAATCTCATATCGTGGCATAGGCACACCACCTGAGATGTCTCTTACCTCTCCTTCATCGCTAAACGTCTCCAAAGGTAGGTAAACATTTTGTTACTGGGCTGATACATTTTATAACCGTATGCTTCAGAAACACCAACTCACTCGTGTACGCCCACTTGCTTACAATCCATTTCATCATGTTTTGCAAGGCTCATTTGTACCAGGTTATTCGCTCTTGCACTCTGGTTTCTTCCTTTAAATCAATATTTCTAGGTGCAATGAATAAATAAATTGCGCATATCTAAACTGATTTTGTTTCAAAATGAAACTTGTTAAGAACTCCAAAATTTGTGTACTTAATATCTCTGAATTAATCGTGCACAGAGATAAGTCGACATGCGAAAATATTACTAATTGGTTTAGTCATTCACCCATTAAAATCCTGAAGCATAATCTTACAGTCTCCCCCGTTAATGAAGACACAAGTTGATAACTTAAGAATGACCCTTGTTAAGTTGCTTCATTTTAACATAGCTATTGCATCCTTAAAGAAGCATTGTGTAACTGTGTTTTTATTTCTTTAAAGGGAATAACATGCGCACCATGTGATGAATCTGTTTATCTTTTTCCTTCTTCCAATATTCAGAGGTCTTAATGAATAATTAAGCACAAACTATGCCCTTGTGACCTTAACAGTTGGCATTCAATGCGTGAGTCATGAATTTTAGTGCAAGTTTTAACTAAGAAGAATCTCAACATGAGCCCACTGTTCATATTTGTCGTAATTAAATTTTTCCTAGTCACTCAAGTGGCAATAGCGCATGAATAACGCATTTTACCAAACCGCAAAATGATTTTTTACGCGACCACGTCAAAGTTACCGTCATTCAGTCTTGAGTTGCACAAGTGAAGTAGAGATGGATCTAACCCCAGTAGCAACTCCATTAACAGCATTGTGGATTTATATTAGTCACCGTGATACCAAATGGCATATATTTTTATGGTCATAATAAACTTTGATTCGATTAATAATGGCAAATAAAATGGAAAACATTTAAATGAGCATCAATATTATCATAATTTAATGCATAATTTACTCTAAAGTGGGTTTCATACATTGGATAAAGTAAATTTAATATAAAAAGCGCTTGAGTGTATTATACATGGTTATAACCTCAAAAAGGATTAATGTTTTGTATTAGATACATATACATATTTAACAATATGCTACTTATCACTAGTGTCGTTCCAATAATATTGAAAAAATTCCAAATGAACAAGGATAAATAATTAATTAAAACCTAATTTCTAAAGTTGTAGTTCCGCATTTAGTGATAATAATGGTTGTAATATTAAATTATGTGGAGGGAATGGGGTTTAATGGATACGAGCATTCATCCACTACCTTTTGGAATGCTTTAATACTCGCCTAAATTGGGTGCAATCCCTTCGGGTTGCAAGATGAATGTTTCGTATAAGATGAATATCTAGATTGTGTGTTGATATTCTTCGATGTATCATTCACTAATAGCAAACTAATTCATAATTACGATGATTTGTATAGTACTGCATACAAGGCATAGCATGTGCCTATTGATAATAAACGCCAAATGAATACCGAACCGTTTGTTTTCCAGGATAAGGTTAATTAATCATTATGCATCCAGTAAAATCTGCTAGGAGTAATTCTTCGTCTGTTAAAAGAGAGATCATTTTTATAACTGACTAGATATGAATATCCTCGAAGCTTCATTCACATGGTTGAAATATTTTTTGCAGGTCACATTAATCATATATTTTTTTGTATAAAGCATAACGATTGCGGCCAGTGAGAGATTATTTAGTCAAACGAGAGTTGTCCCTTCTGGTGGTTGCGATTGGAATAAGACTGGGGATAAAGTAATAGATTGATTATATATTATACATGCGGATTGCGCAAAACACTGCAGGTTTGGACAGTATAAAATATAAATAGTGTTCAATGGTTCAATGATTTCATTTCAGCAACTCAGGATAGTGCGCATCCGTAAATCAATAACCCACCCACCTTCTCACCAGTGTCCATACAAGGACTTAAAATTAAACCAAGTTGGGGTGGAAAAAGTCTTTTTTTGTGTTTCTCTTGCTCCTTCTATCTGAAGAATTAAAATACATCGAGGTCCAATGGCGCAAGTTTTGTGGAAGGACGCTCAAGTGGTGAAGGTGGCGCACCGTAGGGCTCTTTTTCTCCGACGAGTGGAGAGTAGCGCGCGGGTGAAGTATTGACTCAAGCAGCGGGAGTTGGGAAAGGTTTTGAGCCGAGGAGTCAAGAGGAGAGACGAGGATAAGAGGCGTCTGGGTGGTTGGAGGAAATTCTTCGCGTTACTTGTGAGTGGGATGGGTAGGAGGAGAGTGAGAGTGAGCGGGAAAGAGAAGAAAGAGAGTCCACACGTCCGAGATGGAGAGTTGGTAAGCCGTTTTGTCATCGGCGTAACAGGTTGTGGGAGCCACCAATACTACCGGGGGAAACCGAAGCTTTTAACGAAGAATAAAATGAAATGCTCGAATGAGAAAAAAAGAAAGGAGAGGGTAAAATTTTTTTCTCGGCAAATACATTAGTTCGAATCCGTCAAAAACATGAAAACGCTATATTTTTTCCCCCTTCCCGAAACCCCCTTCCATTAGAAAAACTTCCTCGTCGAGGGGAAAGTTTTGAAATCTCCGGTAAATGTGTGTTCCAGTAAGATGTTTCAAATTATTCGCACGTCTTCAAGTGGACGGAGCAACTTGGCCAGAGGAATTTCAA
Source organism: Hetaerina titia (assembly GCA_037158775.1). Classification (NCBI taxonomy): domain Eukaryota; kingdom Metazoa; phylum Arthropoda; class Insecta; order Odonata; family Calopterygidae; genus Hetaerina; species Hetaerina titia. The sequence goes on along the minus strand of CM073770.1, from coordinate 117,545,956 downwards.
TCTATTAAGCTACGTCGTATTTTTATTCTTCTCCGTGTTTATTTCGCTTTTCCCACGCTAAAACGCTAATGAAATCACTGCCGGGTCTAACTAAGCTGAACTTTTTTCTATGTGCATTTAATGGCATCTAAATCTGTGCATAATCACGGTGGATCCAAGCATATCGTGTGTATAAATTAATCTTTTTCATTTTAAATAACCTTTGAGGCTCATTGGATGTGAAAAATTTAATTAAGAATGATTTTGTAAATAACCAAGTAGAAAGAAATTTCGGTTGAACGAAGTAATCCATTAATTTTACAACGTTTAATGGCTGTAGTTGTGAAATTACTGAAGGAACATTATATATATCATTATACATTTTGTATCTTATATTCATAAGATACAAAATTATGTGGATACTGAGTGTCTTGCACTTTATAAAAATCAGACATTACACATAAAAGAATGACGAGAACACAAATTTCTCCGTTCGCCTGGAAAAATTTACATAACTACTTCTATTCCCTCGCAAGAATAAATATTCACGACCGCATCTAAATGATATTTTAAAAATGTGTTAGTGAATGCCTGCACTAAGGCATAAATTTAGATGACGTAATACTCATGTTTGCTCAGATGTCCACTACTTGTTCCGTATTAAGGTTTGCATAGCGTTATTAAAAATATAAAATATGGAATATTTGGCAAAACGGCAAAACCAATTTACCTATCTTTTAAAGGATCTTTTCCACAGAAATAACTTCATAGTTCGCGCTCAAAATAAGATATGAATAAAACAAGATGTTAATTGAATGATGAAGCATTGAGCATAAAATAAATCGGGCCCTTAAGTCCCTCGGACTAAAAAACAAGTCAGGTTTTTTGGAATTCAGTTATATCAAAACAACATGACACTTATAAAAGTTGTGTCCCTCAAATGCAGGCTTATTTGAGAAAATTAGGAGAAATATTTATGCCATCATAATTTCTATATGTTTGATGAGCATGACAATATTAATCAATGATTTAAGGGCTGACTACCCTATGAAGCAGTGTGTGATGGCTATCAGTAAGCTAAACTTGTAAAAGTTCATTGTTAGTAGACAGAATAAGGAAAAAGACGTGGAATTCTAAATCACGAATTCTTCCACCTAGCAACTAGAGACCCGGAGATGGATAGTCTAGCAGAGTTGCAGAAGGGTGCTGTACTGGTGACGGCCACCCAGCACCGAACGTTTATTAAGTTTACGTACCATACGCGCTCACATTTCTATCTGGCGTCAAAAATCTGAAGTGTCTCGACCCCCTCGGGAATGGCGGGCAATAGTATGCAAAGGGCTCCTGTTCCCGGCGATCGCATCGAGCGACCGAGCGTCTGCGCCGATGGCAGATGCGGATGCAGATCCCCACTCCGGATCGTCCTAGGAATTTATTCGAGAGGATGGAACGGTTGAAGGCGACGAAAAACGGCGCGCCGGGGTGCTGATTCTTCGGATGGTGCGCAATCTTCCGCAGGGGGGCCGACAAAGGGGGCATGCGCCGCGGAGGAAAATCCCTGGACAATCACCGTTCTCGTCGTCGCGTGGGACGTCTGGGAGTCTGTTGGAAACGAACTGCTGAAATGGCACGAACTCGCTTCTTTCATTTCGCTGTATCTTTGGAATCGACGACGTATTTTCTTAATGGTTTTACGCTGAGTGAGTCCAACCTCATAGGCATATCATTAACTCGGTATGTTAAAAATACAACGAATAAGACAAATAGAAAAGAATAACATCTATCAAGTCATTTTAATTGACAACTTTTAATTAGCCTTGGGTCCGGGAGGCCACAGGCCCCATGACCTGTTCTAGAGTGGATTTTGGAAGCTAAGTTTAATTCTAAGTTCTTCTGGATCGATGCGGGTTTTTATTTTAATATTTCAACCCTAGTCATACTTAATACATAAAATGAAGTAATTTATGCTCCTTTGCAATAAATAAATACGAGGAAGGAGGGATTGGTTTTCATAAATTTCCAATTTTTCGTCTGTTGGTATAAGAAACATTTTATTTTATTTTCATGTTTAAGTTTATTATCGCTTGACATCTACTCTGCTTGAACTCGTTTCATTTAGCAAAAGGAGGTAAACCAAAGGTAAAGTTTGAATTTGTTCTGAATGCTGTCTAAAGAGTTTTTGATGTTCTGTAAGATATATACGAGCCGATTATATACATATATAATTATATATTATTATTAGGTAATCTACCGGTTAAGGTAGGTTTTTGGATGGACACAACTATCAAATAAATCATCATTCATCTCTGTGTACTTCTTTCCTCCCTTCATCCCGTCCAACATCCCTATCCTGTTCCTGCCCTTTCCTCGCTTCCCCAACATCCTCCCCTCTATTACCTTCTTCAAAATTCCGCTACCGCTCAACACGCCTTCCATCCATTTTTCCTGCCTCCATAGGATTTCTCTCAACAAACCCCTCTCCTCACCCACCATCTCCAGTACTTATAATTATATATATATATATATATATATATATATATATATATATATATGACATGTCGGCAATAACTAGTCCTGGTTATTAATAATAATAGCCAGAAGATGAACCTAACTATCAACGTTAAAAATTACTCGTGATATCCATAAATCTATTACTTCAAATATCAATAGGCAAAAATAACATTTCAATCTAAAAATAAGAAGTATCTTCTTTGGTTGTCCACGATAATCTTTTCGATCCTGCTCTACAACGCACTTAATCAAGCGTGTGACCATTACATCAACTGCGTCTCTGTATTATTTATCATTTTCACCGACGGTGGCTTATTTATCTCTTATGCTATCGTGTTCATTCCCATTTTTTTAATGCCACTTTTCACTCTTAATGAGAGTTTCAAGGCAATGTATAATTTAAGTTTTGAGGAACAGAAGAGCATTTATGCCACAATGTATAAATGTGAAAGGGTGGAAGTATGCGAGGCTAGAGTAATAAGGAAATAATTAGGAAGAGAATGTTTCTTCCTTCCGTAACCTAATATCAGGATTTTCTTGACAGCACCTATTACTCCCAAAGGGAAAGGCGTGAATAGTGTGGATGCATAATTTTTCATCTTTATTTATTACTATATGTCCAAAACCCAAAGTAATCATACATATTCAAAAAATTCTTTGGGTATTTCAGTATACCTTCAAACGTTCCCTTCTATACATTCTACATCAGTATTAAATTGTCGTTAAAATTTTCAAGTCCCTAGTCAAATTTTAATTCAATGATGTTATTATGTTAATCAAATTAATTTTTTATCAACTGTTCCCTTGGGCCAAATATCTCCTGCACAAACCCGGTGCCCATATTATAAAGGAGGAGAACTCTTGGGGGAGATGCTCGCACCATATTGCGAAACAGTGTATTTGAGCTTGATATACTCCTCAAAAACTCTCTTTCCCTCCCTCTCGTTAGCGAGGGAATTCAAAACCCCTCGCACCCACCACGCCCCCGCAATTCCCATCACCATCCTTTCTTTTCCCCACCTAACTCCATATATCTCTCTCTCGCCTTTCTCCGGCGCGGGGCGGCGTTAAGAGACAGAGAAAAGAAAACGGTGCTTGCGGATTCAGGGGACGTACACGAAGTAAGCCTGCTGATGACGACTCCGTGAGCGTGTTCTCAGAAATAGGAAACTGGGATCTGGTGGGAAGAGGGGTATGTGTGTATGGGGAAGAGAGCGAAGGAAAGAGAGTTGAGAAAAAAAGAGCAGGGGAGAGAATACCGGAGAGTGGTTTACGATTAGCTCCCGTGGAATCCTTGCGTTTCATCCAAGTGTTTGGAACGGCTGATCGTTTAATAATCCGATCTCGTGCGAAAAAGCTTGGACGTTATTTATCGGACATCAGCAGCTGCGAGGACACACATCAAGTGTATTATTTAGCAAAAGAAAACACTGGTAACTCTGGCTAATAGGGAGTTCAAAATACAGCCAGGTGTAAAAATATTAGAAAACCGCCAAGAGTAAAGTATCACTCATATTTTAGAATATTGCGCCCATAACACAGCAACCGGAATCATTTATTTAAAATTAACGTCGTAAATGGGCATGCAATCATAAATTGCAGTGCTAAGCGGCGGTTAATTAAGACAGTGATAAATGCTTTAATGTTAAGCTACGGCTTCTTCGAGTCTTTATATTCCTATTAATATTTCATTTTCCCGTTTCGTTTAACTATTAAATGCCGCATTCGAGAAAAAATCCAATAAAACGAGGAAATATTAGACCTCTGTTCATTGGGAAAGGGTGAATTCATATATTTAACACCTGGATTAGTTCCAGCGAAAGTTCTAGGAATAAAATTTACTTTAACTTAAAAATATCAACTAATATTCCATGGACTTTTGCCTCGACGACAGGAAATCGCGCCAAGAATAATATAGAACTATGTCAAATATGTTCATATAAAATTCATTTGCTAGCTTTACAGCCATAAGCGTGTGATTAACCGCATGCTATAATTATAAATTTCCATAATCTCACCCGAAGGTGACATCCATGAGTCTAGAAATACATGGGTTTCAGAGTTAACAGGAAATATCAAAATATTTTATGAAACCGAGATCTATGCTCGCCTTTTATAGTTTTCTAATTATCTTGGAATAAAAACAAATTTATCTCACCGTTCAAGGACAGTGACTGAACCGGTAGCAATTATTTATCTCCAACGGTGACGAATACCACTGAATACATAAAAATTAACCGTGGGAGCAGGTGGGAGAAGCAGCAAGGTGCGATACTTAGGGTGTGGGTGGACCAGGAGAGTGCGACCTCATCTGTATTCCCGCGTCAAGCGTATAAAACTCAAGGGCTTGACGCCACGTACGTGATGTCTTGAGGTGTGAAACCCTGGATCTCTGCCACGGAAAAGCCGTCTTTGGCCATCGCCATGATCTTGAAGATGAGGTTGATAGAAGCGGACCGCATCACTCCCGCCTCCTACCGCTTTTCCCCGCAACGGGATGAAGCAGTTGTGTTTGCCGGTCACGGGTCGCCTCGGAAGAGGGAGACTGCGTCTGGAGAATCGGAGGCCGGCGGGGGAGGGAAGAAGGGCGGCTCTCGAGTCGGCCGGGTAGCGAACGCCCTATTCTCTCTATCCCACCCACCCACCTCCGCGGATTCACCTCCCGGGGAGGGAGAGGCGGGGGAAACGAGCTACTCGAGGAGATAATGGAATCATTGCTTGCAGGGGGAGGGAATAGGAAGATACATGCTAGGCCGCGCCGCAGTGAGAGCAGAGAGAGGAGATTACGGGTAGATGCGTTTTTGGCGGCCGTGATGAATCGCACATCGAAGTGCAAAACGGCTAGGAGAGCGAAGTAAAGGGTGGGTGGGGGCGGGGAACTAGCTGCATAATGCCGAGCGGAGGGGCGCATTATGCATGTGCGGGTAGGTACGCCCCATCAGGTAAGGGCGACCGCGCGGCGGAGGAGTGGCTGCAGAGGCGGAGGGATGAGGTATGAGGGTGCGGGAGGCAATCGAGATCCGTCTTTCTGGTGCATCGGCTCCATCGGGTCGCCCCCCTGTGGTGAGCACTGGTCTTACCACGGCGGAGCAATAACACCGCTACGGGCGTCCTTTCGCGGCTTCACCCATTTTCTCTCCCTATGCGAATGTTAAGCACGTCTAACGAATGTGATAAGCTTTGTTTTATGGTCTTCCAGTTCGAAGCGAGAGTAATGCTTCTCACGTAAACGCAATGGTCAAGGCTCGCATTAGGCTATCGAGCTGCCCGCCTCACAATTAAAGAAATTTATACACAATAAAATTTTCATGGACACTTTCTTAAATAACACCATTCCATTGCAAAGGATAATCAGGTTTTCCGTTAATAAGTCTTCCGAAACATAAAATATTTCATCACAAGCTGAAATATTACAAATTAAATGTGAGTATTATTTTCATAGCCGTGTAAATTATTTCAATTCGTTGGCTAATTCAAGGACTTCTACGTACACGATTAGATATTAATAAAAATTAATCATTTCGTTTCATTTTAAATAGTAATTTGTATCAATTAATTCCTTAAAAAAATAATTTTTTTACACAATTTTTTGCGGCAAATAAAAACAAATCATATTATGAGAACTTCCGTTTAGCCACCCATGCATAGAATATCAAATTTATCTTCCAAAAAGGAAATTTGATAGTAAAAATAATGCAAATGCCTTTTTAGGAAATTTAATTTGAAGGCCAAGTAGGGAGTGGAACTACCGGCAAATATTGTTTGCAGCTGATAGAGCACATGAGGCAGCGGTATTCAATCGACGAAAACAGTCATGAGATTGAGCATCGTTCATACGGACACGGTGCTGACATTCTTAGTGGTATTTATCTCCTAATTATCCGTCATCATCGTCACTTGCATCACTTGATATCTGATTGTACGAGGGAAAATGGAACGAAACTGGAGATAAATCCGCGCAAATTCGAGGTGCACACGAATGGGGGAGGAGCGAGGGAGATAGTGAGGGATCTGGGGGTGTAGATGATCGGGGAGTGACGAAAACACAGGTAGGAAAATGATGCATCACGATGCTACAATATCAGACTTGGGAGATCAAGTGGGGAAAACAATCTTCCTCCCCTTTCGCCTTCGCAAAGTGTCGGGTGACACGCACGCACCGTCACAAAGGAACCCTTGGAACGACAAATGGTGAAGAATAAGGTAAACACGGGGATGTTTGAAGAAAAAATGCGTCTACCGAGAGGACGAGAAATTCCCTCCCTCCCCCACCTCATTCCTGCTTCATTTCCTAAGGTCGCGCTCGACAGAAAGGAGTCGGAAGAACCGAGGTGGGACGCTGCTGTGGGAGCCGAGGGGAGAAGGAGGAGTTAGGTAATGACTGGGAAGGATGGGTGCGAAGGGGAGCGCGAGAGGGTGTGGTGGTGGGCAGAGGTGGGGCTGAAAAGGGGGCAGGGGGTGAAACGAAAACGAGGCAGAGTGAGTGGGAAGAGTTTCCACAAACCCTCGAGGCTTCTTATAACAACAATGAATCAGCCTCTTCTCTTCTTAATGACAGTGCCCGGCGCGACGCGGTTGCTGTGGAGAGAGGCACCTGCGCGCCCGGGTGAGTAGTCAAAATTGTTGGATTGCTCGGAAAAGCAAACTTCTTTAATGACCAAAGCGGGAGGAAAGGCGGTGCCCCCTCCCCCTCTTATCTTCCCGTCCACGTATATTCCGCGAGTTCCCTTATCGACCGAAGGTATTTTTTAAGAGGAGCAAACGTTGCCGTCCCTCCAGCTGGGTGCTCCTATCTCTGATTATAAAATCTGCCAGCGACAGAATTACCTCTCGCCTACTCAATGAAAAACTTATAAAAACATCTCTTCCCTTAAGGGAAAATATTCGTTCTTCGTTTAATACGCACTTGCAATCACCGCTGAGATCGATCAGTGTACGCTTTTTACATTCGCTGTTCCCCCTCATTATGAAATAATTTTCGGGTACAACGCCCTTTAAACTCACGAACAATCTGATCTAGCTGTTGATCTACCTCCTGTATTTTATTTTTCTGCATGTCGTGTACTTGTTAATACATGTACGAATATATCTGGATATCAACCTTTTGTTAATGAAAAATGACATTATCCTCAATGGACCTCTGGGGTCCAATTAAATATTACCCTCACTAGATGAAAGAGATGTTATTAAAATAATGTTAAATGACATAGGCATGGAAATAACTGAGAAGTCATTAACATTGTGAAATGTGCTTCTATTCACCTAAACAGTGGTTCAACCATATTTATTTTTATCACATATTATTAATTTTAAATTTCACAATTGTTTCAATTAACGAGAATTGTTTTCCAATTGACCAAAGTCCAAATTGGATACAATTTTTAACTATGCCACTACAAATAAATAAATGTTAACGATTTTCTTTATGGTTCTCCCTATCTTTCTAGTCCCATAGCTTCTAATGAGGACATTTTGAACAATGTTATCAAACCATATATTAATTAGGTCAATCCAGATTCCAAGGTATTATTTGAAATAATGCACTTCATTACACAGACGACTTTTCACGTACAAGTGAACACGAAAACTGCTTCAAATGCTCATTACTAGCACGCATAAATGATGAAAATGAACGTGACAATTTTGGTGCCATTGCTTCAAAGCCTTGTCTAGGAAAATTGGCCCAGAGAGAAATCGATGGATATAAATATATTTAAAACCACGGGTTTGAAATCACACAAGTTCTGCTGCTGCCTCTTCAATTTTTCAATTATAAATCTTTCCTTACCGAAATTATTTACTTAGCATTCTTAAAACTAATTTATCTGCCTCCCTACCCACCAGTGGCTTTAAAAAATTGTTGTCAGTTACGTCTCTTAGTATTACATTTCCTCCGTTTTAGCGTATCTTCAAATTTATTTTCACCTTACTGCTATATCCGGCACACTTTTTAATATCAATATGCTTTCGAAATAATTGTTTCATACATTCTCATTGTATTTTAGGAGTATAGTGACATGAGTGTTGGTTGAAGAAGTTTACTTCGAGGTCCAAGTGCTATTCGAAAATATCGCACGTTCTGGAATTGCTACTTGGCATTTACGCAAAGATTGGTAGTACTAGTTAGATGTGAAATAGCGTTACTGAATACAATTTGAAGACCCTCTGATTTCCTGACACCTTGTGATCTTCTAATTTTTGCAATGGGAAGGAGTTGACATATATAGGTTATTCATCAATGAGGATAGTTAAATATCGTGCGCCAAAAGCAATTCCTTGCGAACAACACTTCCTAAATTTATTTAACAAAGAAATAGGTATATTTTAACCTACAACTTTCGCTTTAGAGACTTATAAAGTTTTTTCAAAATATTGCCAATCAGAGTCAGACATAAAATGTAATTGCAGCTATGACAACAATACGCCATTTTTTAATATTAAAACGTAAGTGTAGGCATTTAACAAAATAATAAACTTTCTTCTCTAGACTTGAATTTACTGCTGTCTTTCATATAAAAGTCTTAAAAATAATATTAAGTTTTTAAAAAATATTTTGATAACATGAAGTACTAAATTAAATGTGCAATAAACTGGAGAACATTCGAAATAATAGTATGCTGACATTGTATATGGTATTTAAATATTATATATATATATATATATATATATATATATATATATATATATATATATATATATATATATATATATATATATCAATGATGTGGAAGCACTCACGAGAGCAATGTAGCATTTGGAGGGCACAATAGAACAAAATAAATCAGATAACACATAAAAGGAAACTCACATTGTAGATTGTTTAAGCTTTCGGTCTACTCCAAGGCCTTCTTCAGGTCTTTTACGTGTTATGTTTTATTTAGTATTCTATTTCGTCGTCCAAATGTTATATGTATATGCATATGAACAAATATAAAAATAGGGAAAAATGATTTTGTTAGTGAAATAGCAGATATTTATTTTTGATAAATGAATTGCCCCTTAAAAACTCGGTGAAATCATTCATTTCATCAATTTTCCCATGGATTTATTATTCATCTTATCACGATTCCTTCAATTTGTATCCATTATATTCAAACATAATAACGGAATGGTTTGACTCGAACAAGGATAAAGGAGGGTAATAAGGAGTTGATATCCAAGAGGACATCCCAAAAAAAGCCTCTACGATCAATCTTTCAATTTACCTTCACTTTTGACATTCATCTGATTATTTTTTGTTTGAAAAAGGGAACAAACTTTTGTTTCAGCACTATATTCCCCCACTCTACAATTCCTTCTTGACCATCTGCCCCATCTCTTAGTGCAACTGGCATACGCTTTTAAGTCCTCTCGCTGGACCAGCAAAACTCGTTCAGTATTCAGTAAGCGGAGACCACGTATGGGTAGCCGACTGTCCAGCAGTAGCCGCCTTCGAGGCACGAAAGGGGTGGATGAAGACAGTCCTATTCCATGCATTGAAACTGGAAATGATGGAGGCATTGTTCAAAAGACTCAGCTTAGGATATCACGCAAAACTATTTCAGAAATTTGATCATGAAAGAATTGGCTAGAGAAATTCACCATCGGTATATTAAGAATACAAATAAAAATGGTTGCATTCTATAGTAAGAAAAAAATTCAATCTATAAAGTAGGATCTTCGCAAAATTACTTCCACATCTGCATGGTACCCTGCAAACCACTATTACCTTTTGTGGCATGGGACGATACCTGAGACTTTATGTCGACAGGATGGAAACAGAAGAGAATAATGAATTAACTTTTTAAATTCTAAAATTTTTGTACTTGGTGACTCCAGAAATCAGCCTATGTATAAAAGAGGCACTAAGAACAAGCAGAATAAATTACCCTTCAAAATAATGATATATTTACCTTAACTCATGGTCAATTATGAGAGATATCAGTTTATCGGCTTTACGAATTATAAAATCACCGTGGATTCCGGTAGGATGAATCCTGTGGCATCCATCCACATACCTTTCACATTTTATTTTAGTGAGAAAAATTTTCCGTTACTCGTGAACTATTTTTGAATTTTAATAAAGTTTTCTTTGGAAGGTCCTATTGCCAAATCAGAAACACTTTACAAACATCTTTTAAAATCCATAACAATTCACTCACAAAGTTAGAAACCAATGTACTAGGTAACGATTTCATGAGCTGGATTTTATATTTTCCAATTTCAAGCGATAAATAAAGTCTATTACAGACCTATTTGTATTTATAAATTTAAATGTTTGCTCTCTTCTCCAAAATTAAACATTGCTAGCATTAGGGATGCAAGTTTAATTCATTTGAATGAATGCAAGTGAAATGCTTGAATAAAAAACTTTCGGATGAGAAAAGTCCAAAATGACCTAAGCATTCATAACGCCTAATAAAGCTTCTGCTTTTAAGTCAATGAAATTATATTTTTGGCATACGCGCTTTCAGGGAGATAGCAGTTGAATGCATTTTCATTAATCTGCTAAGGGAAATTGCTTATCTTTCAACATCTTTTTAGTGGGTTCTGAAGTGATATAGTAATAAAAAGTCCTTAATCGCATTGCTACGTGTATTCTTAAACGTTCCATCAGTCCACCTCTAATATACTTACAAAATAAGAGGCAAACCATGCCTTGAACGATAAAATCTGATTTCAAGTGTAAAAAAGGAAAAGAAAGAGGGAATCCTAATATTATAAGTCTGTAGTAACCTCACAACAAAATGAAAGTGAAACACTAAAAGTTAAGAACACCCGTAATAGAAATGAATCGTGAAAGCGACAGAGGTAGTTTCTCCAAAAATAATGTTACCGCATTGATACCACAAAACGATTTAAAGTGGATCTCTTATCTCCGGATTTTTGCATCAAGTACGAGTGCGTACGTACTTAAAAACCCAGCCACGAGGACTATTAAAATTTGGTTCATCTCTAAATAATGATTCGAATGAATGTTTAATATTAAAATTAATGAATATATTATGATTTTATAACCATCGTGAATTAAACATTTGCTGACTAAAAATACTGTAGATGAAAATTTTTCATATTTTTATGCAAATTTATTTAGCTCGCAATATTATACTTGGATCATCAAACAATTTTTAACGATTTCAACTTTAAACACTCCGGAATTCTTTGCACTCACCCCAAGAAGACATTTATTTAAATTCCCATCAATATGGTTCGTATCTATGAATCTCAAAAATATATTGGTAAATTCGTACAGGGATAGGTAATGGTGATGACGTCTTTTTAAAAATCTCTCAGAGATTCTGTCCCTTAAACGGCAGCCCATAAATTTGCCTACGAAATCTGCCAGAGAAACCAAATGGAATCAAATTGAATATTTCCTAAATGTAATGTTCACTTTAGTGCTTGATAAATACGAACTTATTTCCTAAAATAAACTGGCTTCGTTCCATTAACCGCGGGCTTAATTTCCTTCGTGCTCAAAAGTAAAAAGTCAATGAAAAGATTACCAATAGAATGTGCATATGTCGGTTTCTCAGGGTGAAAATTTATGCAAAATTTTTTTTGTCTAAGACTCATATTGTTAAATTTTTTGTGTCATTTTTTGTGTTGTTTCTATTTCGTCTTATTTTATGTTCTGTTTGAGCGGTTAGAGCGGTGAGGCGCTTGGGAGTTTTTCTGAATCACCAAAGGCAAAGGAGCTCAGTTATCGAAGCTAAATGAATAAACATACATTTGAAGCATTTACAGCCAATGTGTAGTAAAAATTTGTATAAAATAATTTATCAACATTCTAACAAAAAAAAGTAATTTACACAATATTGGAAATTTTAACAGAGAAAAAAGTGATGATTCTAAAACTTTTGCCTAACGCCAATCAATTTAATCTAAATTAATTCAATTTTCTATTTCAAATTTAATTAAAGTTCACGTTGCCCAATTTTTTTGCTTCGTTTTTAAGCCACAATGACCAGATTATTCCATAAAATGCACACATCCACGGACAACATAATAGGCAAAGTGGTAAAAAAATATCCAGAAGACCAATACCATACGTGTCCATCACTGAAATAAACATCGACGTTATTATTTGCTGAATCTAAATATCTCCCTTCCCTAACAACCGAGAGAGTAAACTTTTGATGTCTTGTAATTCTCAGTCATCATGCCTACAATCCGGTTAAAATTCAATGTAATTTTATTTTCGTCATCATTAGCTATATATGCATTACGTTACTCTCATGTTAATACGCCTATACGTAATGCGCCATTTCCTTGCAAAAGGAGTATATGCTGAGGCATTTATTGATGGAGTAACCGGGGACAGCCGAGAATAATGCTGGTAATTAGTCCAGTAGTGTTCTAGGGGGACACAAAGCTAGCAACAGAAGACGGGAAGAAAAATCTGATTAGGATCACGAGAAGTAACGGAAAATTACCGCAAAATGACCGAAAGGGTGGAGCAGACAGCGGGAGGCAGAAAAAAAGACGCGAGCTCTCTCGGGGTCCGCCAAAACAACGCGGGACGAGCAGACACGCAGTCGGCACTGAGCACGCAAAACATGCCGAACCCAGCGCTCACACACGCCCTCACTCACACGAGCACGTCCGCAATAGCGATCCCATACGTGACACGGTTTCGAAAATATCCCATCCTCCCCCAATCCGTATCCACCCCACCGCTCTCCACTTTCTCGATCCCCTCACTCCAGGGCCTACCCAACCACCAACCCAAGCCGCCGACCCAACCGATCCGGATCCCGACTCCAAACCGTCCCCCGCTCCCTCGCTGCCCTCACCATGCATACCCGATACTCACACACGTGATATGCGAACACACAAGCCCGTCCATTCCGAAACCATCCGCATGCCTCGCTGCCCCGGTCACCATGCTGTCTCCCACACCGAGCCGCTTCCAATTCTCACCCATCCCCCTCCCTCCGTGTCAACTCCTCCCACGCCCCTCTTCACCTCCTTCGGCCACCCCCTCGCCCTCGCGTCGACACGCATTGTCCCGTGACGTCGGAGTGGGGCGGGCGGAAGGAGAGAGCGGCGAGAGTCAAATCCCGTCCTCCCACCCGTCCCCCGGTAGTCGGGCCCCTAGAGGAGACGTCTTCCCTTCGAACCCCGTCGGCGGGAACCACGTCCGCTCTTAAAAACATCGTATCCGTGTAGGCACTCCATTTCCCTCCCCCTTTTCTCCTCCGACGCCACCACCGTTCCCCCGCATTCCAACCAGCGTTATTTTCCATCCAACCTCCCCTCGTCTCCCGTCCTTACACAAGCCCCAAGGCTTCTTCAACCATAGGCACACACATTTCCTACTTCGAGTGTTACACCAGGTCTCCTCCCTCCCCTCCCATGAATTTTTCTCTCTCTCTCTCCAATTTCTGTTTCTTTTCCGTGTATTGACGGTGTTGGCGCAATAGATATGGGACATTTCAAATAGTTTTACATGGATTTATAAAAATCTGTACCAAGATACGAAGCATTTATATCGTGGCCGTGTTGGAATATTTTCAAATGAACATGAATGGTACACTTATACGAGTCTTCCTTTATTTTAGAATCAATATTAATGTCATAACCTTTGAAATGTACCCTGCCTTTCCTTTAGTCTCACCGCACCCCTGAATTATTTCAAACAATAAACCACATGATGGTTTTGTAATTTCACATTCGTAATGCTACCTATTGAACGTTGTCTTCATATCATCTACGCCATTATTTAAAACAAATGATATTACATCGGTAATATCGAAGTTACATCATTTGAGATATGGCTAATGAGGCGAGACAGAATAGACAATTTCTTTTACACGTATCTATGTCTATGTTCATAATATTAGTCATTCTGTATATTTGCCTCATTTTATGCTTTGTTTTCCTTTTCCTATCATATTAATGTGGCTCTTTTTTTGCCACTGAACAAGAGTTTTACTCAACTGGGAGAAGTTCTCTGATATTGTGACATTTCTTATTGATTTTTTTAATATAATAACTTGTTCCTACCATCAAGATTCTTCTCTTTTTCATCCCTCATGCAACAAAAATTTCGATTCCAGAAATAAATTTACAGCGTTTTGATTAACTCTGATACGAGGGTCATCCGGAAAGTAGTACCCGTTCGTGCCGCATGAAGTGCTGACGACGCGAGTAGCCGCTGGACGAGGTCAGATAGCTTCAGTGGCTTGTCTGCCTTCTCTGAGCCAAGTTGCGTGACGCTAGCATTGCCTGTGTTGTTTCTGTGATTGTTTACAATGTTTAAAAAAATTGAGAACGCCGTCAGTTGTGAAGTGAGGGCAGTGATTAAATTCCTCAATGCAAGAAACGTTCGCCCATGTGATATTCATCGCCAATTAAAGGAGGTGTATGGAGACAATGTAATGGACGAGTCGTCTGTTCGGCGGTGGTGTCGCAACTTCAACATGGGGAGGGGGAACACACACGACGATGAGCGTTCGGGGAGACCGTCTGTCATTACAGACCAACTGGTGAGCTCAGTTGACGAATTCGTGAGGAACGATCGGCGCGTCACAATTGATGACATCTGTGAGCATTTTCCCAATGTTTCTCGAACAATTGTTCATGAAATTGTTAAACACCATCTGCATTATGCAAAAATTTGCGCAAGATGGGTCCCTCGCATGCTTACAGATGAGCACAAAACCAAGCGTATGGCTGCAGCACTGACGTTTTTGGGACGTTATTCTGATGAAGGAGACTCTTTCTTGACTCGCATAATTACTGGTGACGAAACATGGGTTTGTTATGCATCACCTGAGAGTAAACGACAGTCAATGGAGTGGCATCATGCTCATTCACCAAACAAACCAAAAAAATTCAAGACAGTTCCGTCCACCAGGAAACTCATGGCAACCATTTTCTGGGATCGACGAGGTGTATTGCTTATTGATTTTATGGCCCGTGGAGACACTATTAATGCCAATGCGTATTGTGAAACATTAAAGAAATTACGGCGGGCAATACAAAATCGGCGGCGAGGTCTATTGTCTACTGGTGTCATTCTCGTTCATGACAATGCCAGGCCTCATGCAGCTGGGATAACACAAAAACTTTTGCAGCAATTCAAATGGGAAACTTTCGACCATCCACCGTATAGCCCGGACTTGGCCCCTTCAGATTTTCATCTCTTTACAAAGCTTAAAGACTTTTTGGCAGGAAAAAGATTTGACAGCGATGAAGAACTTAAAGAAGGAGTGACCCTGTATCTCAATGAGCTGGCGGCAAAGGACTATGCAGCAGGAATATAGAAACTTGTCACACGTTATGACAAATGCCTTAATTTGCTTGGAGATTATGTTGAGAAGTAGTTTAAAGTATCCTCTTTCAAATAAAATTTTTTATGTTTGTTAATATTTACTTTTGTGTCTTTAATTCACGAACGGGTACTACTTTCCGGATGACCCTCGTACATGATGGTATAATTAAACTCAACCACTAAAATTTCTTCCCAATGAAGTTTTTTTCTCTACAGGGTGTTTACATTGAATTTCATCAAATATTCATTCATAATGGCGGAATTTATCTATCAGTCTCCTTAGTATTCTTGAAAGGAATCAAACTATTTCCCATATTTTAAAATTAAAGCCGAATTCTATGCAATTTTTCTGTTTTGAGAATAATTTTTCAAGGTATTTTCATAAAATATTTTCTCTCATTGACTCGCCCATTGTAATTTTTAGTAAACTTATTTCATTGTTTCAGAATGACTAAAAAATCAATTTCAATACTTATGTGTATCCACGTCCGCTCTGATATGTACCTTGCGAGTATGGTTTTAGGACCGACTTTAGAATCATACAGAGATATTTCTTGTCCCAATATTGAAGTACTCCCTGATACCACATCATGTCATTTCTAACCATAAGTGCTAAAAGGAAACTCGATGTTCATGGTGTTGCTTTTGGAGCAAAAGGATGGAACGAAATGTAGACACTTTTATGAGAGAATGTATAAGATTTTTTTTAAAGATTGCCGTTTTATTGTGTTTACTCGACCAAAAATTGCTGTTTAGACACTGCCCCAAAATCATAGAAAGCTAATAAATAAATAAGTAAAAATAGGATGTTTTCAAATTTAAAAAATGACACTTCTATGATTATACACTATTTTATAAGATGATAATGGTTTCTACACAGACGTATCACTTATTGCAGACATATATTTAGACCTTTACCTTCTATTCGCCGACAGAACACCGTCCAAGTCATCTCTTCCATACCAAGTGTAAATCTTTGAAGAGTGCAATATAAACCGGATTTTACTAAGACTACAATTCCATCTGCTTCTTGTAATATAGATCGTCATCCATCATTACTTTATCTAAAAAAATTAAATGTTAGCCAGTCAACTTCTTCCCTCCCATCTACCACCTCCTTCCCAAAAAAAAGAACGCATAAATTCATATACTACCTTGATCAAAAAGTTCCCGCAATTTATTCAGAAAATTAAAAATACAAGTTTATTCATCTAAATCTATATTGTCCCCTTCAAAGTAATCCCCATCGACTGCAACACACTTATGCCAGCGCTTGATCCAATCCTCGAAACATTTTTTATATTCGGTTTTCGGTATGTCCATCAGTGCTTCCTGCGATTTTTCCATTACTTCCTCTCGGCTGCTAAAACGCGTTCCCCGTAATGGTTTTTTAACTCGATTGAACAGAAAGAAGTCACAGGGAGCCAAATCAGGTGAATTCGGTGGCTGTTGGATGGTATTTGTTGCATTTTTCGTCAAAAAATTACGAATAATGATAGCACTGTGCGACGGTCTCGACGCACTGTGCGACGATTTCTGGTCTCTTTCGGCGAATTGCTTCACACAAACGTCTCATAACGCCCAAATAATACTCTTTGTTTACTGTCTGGCCTTCTGGCAAAAATTCATGATGCACTACACCGTTGTAATCCATGAAAACCGTGAGCATTGCCTTCTTTTTTGACTGAAAACGACGTGGTTTTTTTGGTCTCGGCTCATTTGGTGAACGCCATTCACTTGCCTGATGTCTGGATTGCGTGTCGTACTCATAAACCCACGTCTCGTCTCCAGTAATGATCCTTTTGATGAATGTGGGATCGGATTCAGCCTCGCAAATCATGTCTTTTGCGACGTCAACACGGTCTCTTTTTTGCATGAAATTGAGGTCTTTTGGCACCAACTTTGCTGCTACACGACGGAAACCCAAATCATTAACCACAATGTCTTGGGCGGATCCATAGGCAATGTTCAAGTCCTCCGCTATTTCTCTGATGGTTAATTTGCGGTTATTGACCAACATTTCTTTTACTTTATCAATTTTTTCACCGACTTTCGATGTCGATGGTCTGCCACTGCGTTCATCATCTTCGATTGACTCACGACCACTTCTGAACCGCTCGTGCCACTGGTAAACGACCGTTTTTTTTAGAGAATCGTTGCCGAAACACTTTTCCAACATTTCCAACGTCAGTGCGCCACTAAATCCGTTTTTTACGCAAAATTTAATACAAGTTCGTTGTTGCAAATTTAAATCCATTTCTGCAATTGTAAAAAATCGCCAACACACACAGCGATAGATGTACTCTTGGCTACGTAACTTTTGCAAATGTCAAGTTATGACACTAAGATTTAAAGGGAATATCAACAACAAATGTACCAATTTAACAAAAAAAACAGAACTCAAATCGGAACGATGGGAGCGCCACACGGTGGTTATTCCGGGAACCTTTTGATCAAGGTAGTATTCAGAATAAAATCCCTAATAACGGGTGTTTCTTACGAATGCCCTTTTCCTATTACATTGAAGTACCAACTGTGATATCAATCCTGGACTAAAGGGTCAATACGGTCCGATAGCTCAATATTCAATATTCATGAAATAAACAGAAGTAGATCGTGGTGTTTATTTTCAAATGTTTATAATCCATGTTATACACTTGCATCAGCTATTTTCTTGAACTTTCGCAGTCTCCTATCCCATTCGCTCCCCTGCGTATAATGGTCTGATGAACTCGTATCTTTCTCCCCCCATTCTCTCCTATCCACAACTGCGTCGCTACGTCTTGAGACAAAGCGGTTGGGGAAGTAGAAAGGGAGAGAGACAGAAACTTGGGGTTGGGGAGGGGAGTGTTTGGACCGGGATGAGCGTGAGGGGATGGGGAGAGTAGCGGCTTGTCTCGGCGGTAGTCCACCCGAGTGCCCTTGTATCATTCGGCCGGCGGTTCTTCCTCCCTCTCACGGCGTGGCACCTGTGC
Organism: Hetaerina titia; assembly: GCA_037158775.1. NCBI lineage: Eukaryota > Metazoa > Arthropoda > Insecta > Odonata > Calopterygidae > Hetaerina > Hetaerina titia. Next base: position 117,527,233 of record CM073770.1, on the reverse strand, counting down.
CCTGGGTGTCCTACCTGCCGGCCAGGGAGGACACGGGGGCGTACGGCGGCGGCGGTGGAGTGGGCAGCGACGCATCCGCGGTTCGAATGAAAATTGCGAGCAAAAAGAAACGAAAAGAACTTGGACGTGAGGGGGAGGGGGATGATGCTCGGACGGGTCGGGGAGGGAGGGAGGACGTCGGGGGTGCTCCCCTCCTTCCCCTTCTCCTCCAAGCCATCCTCTCGACGGTCACGGACCGAGCGGGTTTGCGCGGACGCGTGTTTGTGTGTGCGAGGAATCAAAAAGAGTCCGAAGGCTAAATTCGGTCCAGCCGCGAGTTGCGGCGAGGGCTAGGCCATGGCTAGTGATCCTTATTGCGACTCTGAGCCCCGCCCGCGAGTTTCCAAGGGGTTCGAGTTCATTTCCACCAAGATCTCATTCAGTAGCCTTCTTCAGAAATCAAATAATTACGGAGAATATTGTAATGAATTTTTATTGCGCTACAATGAAGCGCAACTCTTAAAACCTATTCTAGAAACTTAGTAATAATAATGAAATTTGGGAATTTTATTTGATTTTACAAAGCCGTTTTATTTATTATTTTATTTATATTCAGAAAGAAAACCCAACCTACAAGTACTCTATCCATTGGTTTTAATAAAAGGTGAGATGTTAAGGAAATGTGCATGAATGAGGAAAAGAATTGAAATTGCGAGCTGGCGCTGAGAGGACGACAGAAGTTGAATAAGAATACTCTACCTGAGAAAATCCGTTTATGATGCTTGGAAATCCTATAAAGGTGACTTAAATTTATGACGATGCATAAAACCTACTTTTCCAGTAAATTGATGACAATTGTTTCATCATAAAAGTGGTAAGTGCCTATTCATTCCGTAACAGCAGACGAGAAAAGCTTCTTTCAAAATAGCAATAAATAACGATAATTAGGAATAAAGCATGCAACTACATTTCTAATTATCGCTATTTTCAAATAATTATACTTTGGAGCAAATTTAACGTTTACTAAGAGTTATTAAATGTAATTTTAATACATGATGTGTCGCACCAAGTGAAAGCTCTATAAAATATGCTTGATTGCTGCTGCTCTTCCTCATTCTTGCGATTTTAAAAGGTTCAATGAGACATTATTCCCTTCTCCTTCATGTAGTTAAATTAATTAATCAAGTTCATTCATTAATTCATTCAATTCATTATTATAGAACAATCCTAGTTAATGCAAGATTTAATTTGCAGATATACAACCAGACTCATTGGAGGATTTAAAGAATGTTTTCCATTTTCCATGCTACACTCGTATACGTGGCTTGAGGCGTTAGAGGTTTAGGTTTTGAGTTGAGCTAAGTTATGCGAGGGAGGAAGATTCCCTTTACTGTAGCACATTGCTTAAGTAAGTTGCTCAATTCAAAAGATAAGGATTTAAGGCTAGTAAATACATAAAGCTATTACTAATAAATTAGTGAAATTACCGTCAGAGTGACAGTGAAATGTTATGTAGGTAAATTTGAGAAGACGCCTAAGCTTATTCTCAAAGGTGGAAGTGTGGGAAATACAATGACAAGAAAGAAAAAACGAGACTATTCATGATTGCACATTTAAAAGAAATGTGTTCAATTCACTAAGCCATTGACAAATGCAACTCGGTTATCAGGGAAAAAAATATGGAGTGAATGGAATGAAAACAAGAAAACCGAATGCATAAATATCCTATGATCAAGTGCAACTAATCCTCACCTGGCACTATGCACTAGCATTTGCTATGGCAGAGGGGTCCTCATGATATTCCCTGGCTTCATAACCTCTACCATCCCTTCCATTTTTCCCCCTACTTCTACTCATATGCTTCGACTTCCTGCTTGCCATTTTGACCCAAAGCGTACTGTTCCCCCACGACGAAGAATAAAAGTCCTTCACTTAGTTAGTCATCTTCACACCCAAGTCATCTTCTCCGTAAATCTCATTAAGGGAATAACAGGAGGCCCTGGCGATAGCACCGCCGTAATAGTGGACGGGAGGCCGGTAATTTTCACGCCGTGGATAGCAGGGTATCATCTCCTCAGTTAAGAGGGTATAAGCCGAGAAGTGACCTTTGCCCTCTTCCTACCTGACACCCAGCCAACTTCCCGTTCCCATCTCCGTTATCCTTTTCAGCCATATACTCTCATTTTCTCGACTCTTTTCCCTCGAGACACTTGATTTACGCGAAGAAGACCGTGTTTCCATTAAGTCCTTCCCATTTGGGATGTTTTCTAGCGCCTACCCACGATAACGAAACGGCTCATTTTGTAAAGGTCTTAAAAAATAGTGGCCCACAGATCATAGAAGGACTCGTGCCACCATTTAAAAAATAAAGACGTTCCAAAAGATGTATTCAACTGAGTTATTTGTCTATGAATCTCAGCCAAGCATCATTACGGAAAAAATACTGATCTAAGTTATGAGCAATCAATGTTATGGGGATAAAATAACGAGATGCAGATTTGTCGATGTCTTGATTCAACTAAACCGAGATTATAAAAAAGGCATAAGTCTCTTTGGAAACGACCTGTTTCAGTGCTAGAAGATTTCATTTCGAATTATTGTATCAGAAATATACGAAGATAGGGAGACATGGAGAAAAACACTTGGATTGGAATGCTGCCTCATGCATAGCCTAACTTCACCAAAAATTAAATCGAAGGTAGAAGCTTTTATTTTGTGGAAGGACGTCATATTTAGAAAGAAATAAGCACTTTGTGACTTCCACACTTTTAATATAAAACAACCGGTTTCGGCTGTTATGCCATAATCAGGTACCCAATTAAAAGTGTGGAAGTCACAAAGTGCTTATTTCTTTCTAAATTTCACCAAAAATGTACTTGAACAGCATTTGCCACTATACGTCAAAGCAGATACATAATGATAATCTCAGCTTTTAAGAGGAACTACGCTGTGCAGAAACCAAGATTCACATGATCACGTTCATAATGCAGCCATTGATTCCCCTTTGAATTAACACATGCTAGTAGGCAATTACACAATTTAGACGGGGTATGATGCCAGACAGTGTGTGAATTTGTGCTCGGTCTGATGTTTGGCCGGTGCATTGTTTGTATGGTATGATGCTGGGTCATGTGTGATGGTGTTAGCTTCTTAACTGCTTTGATTACAGTAGTTTGTACCGGCTTAGTTTTGATTTATGGTCACGTTCACGAAATTGTTTAAAGTTTGATTGTGAGTCCATAGATCTATGTGCCAAATGACACTATCTGCACATGCATTTTAAAAGGAATAAAAATACTATGATAATACACTTTTACACACAAAAGAATGGGACAGAAAAAACATAAAGGACTTGTATCCATATTAGAAAACGTTTGTAATTTTCCAAAACAATTATTTTACGTAAGTTACAACACGTTTCACTAACTTGCAGCATCATCAGGCTATGTTATCCAATAAACTAATGAACATTTATTATAACATGTGAAACGATGACATGCTTGGGAAATATTCTACGAATAGAAATACACATAGGTGTAGTACTGATGATGATCGTTAAAAAACAACGTTAGGAAACAATTATCTAAAAATACGGATAACTGGGGAAAAGAAAATAAACATTGAATAATGTGTTTGCACTAGATCCGAATATGGTACGCTTCCAAAATCTAATGTCGGAGAAAATGTTTGAACGTAGAGACGGCAATGGAACGGAAATTTATAAAACAGGAAGAGATACCATTGGCTGTCGCTAAGGTAGAATATTGGATAAGCAGTACATGCAGAGAAAAAGGCTATGAATATTGGTCGGCTGACAGGGAGGTAATATGAAGAGATAAAAGAGAGATATTTCCATAATAGAAAGGTTTTTTATGTAATAATGTGACTACGGCACGCTGAAAAAAATTAGAATTGGTGGTATTGTTCCATATTTGTAATGAATATTTTGACGACGCCACTTGAAGTATTAAAGTGTGTGGCTGAAATCAGAAAAATGACTAAATTGGTTTTGGTGTAAAAGAGGACTGCCACCGAAAAACCTCCAAATACGCCATAACTTTAGTAAATTATTAAATCATAAGCATCGAAACTGATACAGTGTAACTATGCATGTATCTGAACTGAACTGACCTATCTACGCACGTAACTGTCGGGAAATAGTCTTACCACAGACACTACACGTCATATGAATGGCATTTTTTAAATCAATCCAAAAAAATTACCAATTATTCAGTAAAAAAACATTGAAATAAAATATTTATTTAATTACCCTTGTGAAAGATATAGGTAATAATAATCCTAAAACATTTTTACCGATGGAATACCAGCCAATTATCCTTGCTTACTGCATAAACATACCAATTTCGAACGACACTAGCGCTTAAATTTATCATCAATGTCAAAACGGAAGAACGGTATAGAAGATAAAGCAATTGCTTAATTTAATAACCGTACCGGAAAAATACCTAAAGAAAACCGAAAAAATGAGAATACTTTAACCAGATCCGCTTAAATAAAATCGAAACACACATTTGACTGTGTGCAGGCGGAGTCAAAGCGTAGGCGAAAGTGTTTCAGATGTTCGCGCACACTTTTACAAGATAAACCGTCCGTCCGAGTCAATACTTAACCTTGAGCAATGCTCCTTCTTTCTTACATACTAAAAGCACATTTCGCCTATGCTTTGGAGACGGAATGGTTATCTCTTCTATCTGACTAAAGGTCACGTCCCTACATTTTTATGCGTTTCAATTTCGCTCCCGACCACTGCGGATAGAACATGATTTTTAAATCAACAGTCCGCAGAGTACACCCATCAACTCACGACCATGTTTCTAACTTCTAAACAGCGACCATGAAGGAATGAAACACACCGATCGAGAACCCGTGGAACATAACACGACGATTTTTCGATACCATCGCTGCGGGGTAAAATATTGACTCGCCGAATGCTTCAAAACTGCGAGGAAGATATTAAGGGGACGCTTTAACAATGCCTCCGGAGACCTCTTGGGGCGATGTTTCAAAATCCTTATCCGCGACCACGCCTTCGATCGAACTCCAAACTGATTCAGTGCTTTTGGGAGTGGGTGGCGAAGAGAATAGGGGTGGGGGAGGAGAAAGGAGTAGGGAGGGGACCCAATAGAGGGATCAACTAGAAACGACAATGGGTACGATTCCATTGTTTGAAAAAAAATCCATGTCCCTCATTCTCCTTCCGTGGGGAATCAGATAAAGTGTAGAAAGGTAGCGAGATGGGAAAGGAGTAGGGCGGGGGTGGGGCACGGAGGTGGGAAGGGTGGAAAAAATAGGGTATCTGGTTTTTGCCACACCCAGTTACCCTCATCGCTGGGGACGCTTGAGGAATGGGGCAACGCGCGCCCAAAGCGGTAAATGCAGCTGCACCCACGCGCTTCCGCGGGACGGGGCAATCATTTTGGTCGCAGAGGAAGAAGCGAGGTGAAAGAAATAAAGCAAAATAATAGCGACCGAGGTTTTTCGACGCCACCCGTTGGCGTCTTTACATGTCGGGGACCCCGCGGAACAAGTGTCCCTCGCCTCGTAAATGAATGTAATCCCCTCCGAGCAAGCGGGATGCGCATTCTCGGATGGCAATGGAGAGCCAAATCATTTCTCCCGGCAGGCCTCTTGCTCGCTCATTTTAACGATCCCCGGCAACTGTCCGGGAAGCAGTGGTGTGCGAAGCAACAAAGAAGTTTACTGGCACAAATATGGTCATCTTATTGCAAAGGAATTGTAATGTTGTGCAAAGAATCATGGGTATAATTTTCCACTATTATCTGTAGTAACTAACATAAAACTAACCAATTAATGATATGGGATGATTTGTCAGTAAATGGAAGGAATGATCGTCACAGAACTAACTGGCGTTGGCCCTTTATTTCGGCATCTACACGATTTATGATGATTTCATTAAAAACATTTCTTTTTTAAACTTCATCTCAAAGGTATAAGGCAATTAGCGAATTAGCCACGAAAAACTCATCATGGTTTTCTTAGGGGAGAAATACGTGACGATTGGTGAATTACACAGGCCTACAAAAGAATTTTTTTTTGGTGCCGGGTATCTGTGTGCTGATTTTAACTATATTTGTAGAGCTGAATCCAAATATGAAATCCGTTTTTAGTTAACAGCTGTACTTTTTTAGATATGGCACATCTTACGATTAGTTGTTTTAATATTTGATATATTTCGGAAAATAATTTTCAAAGTTAAATAAATCTATAAGTATACTAATTTATAACCACTCTGCGGTGTTCCTTTTATTTTCGATAAACTGTCAATAAGTTTTATGTATATTTCTATATTGTAGGCCAATGAGATTAAAAAAACAAAAATCGTTTGTATCGACTTCGGTAAAAGATGGCGAAATTAGTTCATAAAGTATTCGTTAGATGGCATCCACGTTTTCTGTTCTCTTGACAGCCATTTTTGTTTCATTAGTTGCCCTTGGCTATTCGGAGCAGGTGGACGGAATTTACTTCAAAGTGTAACTTTTTTAAAACATCATCTAAAAATGAGGTCTAGTCGAAGATGCTGTGTTAATGACCCTGATGTGTTTTGTTACGTTTGCGGGGAATATATGGTAAAAGAAAATAGGAAAAATATTACAGACTTTGTGAAACGTGCATACTTGGGATATTTTGGTGTTAAGCTTGGTGACCAAGATAAAACATGGGCACCGCATTTTGTGTGTAAAACAAGTACTGAACATCTGCGGCAATGGACAACAGGTCTAAAAGTCTAAAAACAAAGACAAAAAACAAAACAACAAAAACAGGACAAAGTCTAAAATTTGGTGTGCCAATGGTGTGGAGAGAACCTGTGAACCATATTGACGACTGTTATTTTTGCATAGTAAATGTTTCGGGAATTAATCGAAAAAATCGCCATAAGTGGACATATCCAGATTTGCCTTCAGCTAGACGCCCGGTACCTCATTCAGAAGAAATACCGATCCCAATATTTCAGACGTTACCAGATATATCTAAGGAAGAATTTGAGTTATTTGAAAACATTTCTCATTCTATTGACGATAATGGCAGTGACTACGAGGGGGTATCAACAATTCCTCAACTATTTAATCAAGATGAACTAAGCGATCTTGCTAGAGAACTGAACTTATCGAAGGAAGCATCCGAACTACTAGCATCAAGACTGCATGAAAAGAATTTACTGCAACCCGGTACAAAAATAAGTTTTTGTCGCACAAGGGAAAAGGATATGCTACCCTTCTTTACTCAAGAAGACAATCTTACATTTTGTTTACACGTTAATGGTCTTTTGGAAAAAATGGGACTACTATCACAATATGATGCTAGTGATTGGCGTTTGTTTATTGATAGCTCCAAGCGTAGTTTAAAATGTGTACTTCTTCACAATGGTAACAGGTTTGGCGCAATACCAATCGCTCATATAACTAAAATGAAAGAATAATACGATACAATAGCATTGGTCTTACAGAAGATAAAATACCAGGAACATCGCTGGGTGATTTGTGTAAATTTAAAAATGGTGAACTTTCTTCTTGGGCAGCAAAGTGGCTACACAAAATATCCTTGTTTCTTGTGCCTCTGGGATAGCAGGGACAGACAAAACCACTGGATTAAGGAGTGGCCTAAGAGAGAAAACTTGGTTGTTGGGAAAGAAAACATCATTGTTGAATCTTTAGTTGAAAGAGAGAAAATCATCTTACCGCCTCTAAATATTAAACTAGGCCTAATGAAGCAATTTGTAAAGGCTCTTGACAAGGATGGACCATGCTTCGGCTACTTAAGACTAAAGGTGCCCCATATAAGTATTGAAAAACTTCAAGCTGGTATTTTTGAGGGGCCACAAATCAGACAACTTACAAAAGATCCTGCTTTTGTCGAGTCAATGAATGAGATTGAAAAAAATTAGTTGGATGTCATTTGTTGAGGTCAAAAAAATTTTCTAGGAAATCACAAAAGTGAAAATTATATTGAGCTGGTAAATATTATGCTCAGTAACTTCAAATCACTTGGATGTAATATGAGCACAAAAGTTCACTACCTACACAGCCACTTAGACAATTTTCTTGGAAATTTAGGAGACACAAGTGAAGAACAAGGTGAAAGATTTCACCAGGATATAAAAACAATGGAAGCTCGCTACCAAGGAAGATGGGATAACCATATGATGGCAGATTACTGCTGGTGCTTAAAACGAGACTGTTTGAACAAAGTGCACTCAAGAAAATCGCGCAAAAGAAGCTTCCGATGTGTTGAGTGATGTTTTTATGTATTTTTTTCTTTTCAATTTGTTTTTATTACAGTAAAAAATTTAGTATTTGTGTTCAATTGTATTGTAAAATTCTGTTGTGTTTGTGGGTGATTTAACAGCCCTAGACATAAATCAAGTCTTTATATTTAGTGGGTTTTATTATTAGAATAATATTCCCATATCATCATGTAGAATATTTTTTACGTAAGTAACAACATATCTATATCTTGAAAACTGTAGCTGATAGGAAAAAACTAGTGTCATAATTGGATTCAGCACCCCAATTGTTCTTCAGCAAAAAGCAGCATTAAAAAAAATCAGCATTAAAAGCTCCGGCACCAAAACCTCTGTTGGCCTGTGTTTTTGTTACTTATTTTTTCTCTAAGCATATATAAAACCTGGATGGCATACAAAGATTGCGAATAATTTCATTTTCTGGACTTCTTAGAATTGGACGCACCATGTAGTATGACATTTATCATCCAGCTGATTGAAGTTAGATGACGTATGGAAGCACTGTTGGGCGTATTGAAAGGTTAATTTGTTGGAATAAAGTAGTCCTTCTAATAAACCGAAGCAGCTCTTTTTTTCACGCGAAGAAACAAACCTCACTGAAAATAATGTTTTGAAATTTCTCAATATTGTCATGATCTCCCATTCCAGTACAGCCTCCAAATACATCCACATAATAGAAAGTTCATGAATGAAACAGATTTTATTTATCCTATTGTGAGTTCAGCGTGAAAAGTAGTATAAATGTTTGATAAATATCCAAGCTTCAACTTTCTTAGAAAAAATGCTAGCTGCAATTACAAAAAAAGGAAATTTTTCTTTTCTAAACAGAACTTAAAATATAAGGAAATAGGAAGACTAAGAGCAGAAGTATTCGAGGAACTTGTGCTGAATACTTAGCCTAACCTCGAGCCTGCTTTTAATACGGTGCGCGTCTACGATTCAAGAATCAAGTTTCAACATCCAGCTTTTTTGATACTGTTTACTCATGCCAGTTCCGTTGTGGGACCTCCAAGTGAAAAGCCATTCTCCCTATGACTACTGAAATCCCTCCTTCAGCCTCCTCAGACGGCTAATCACGACCGGAGTGGTACGTGACAAAGAGAAAGGCGGGTTCGTAACGGTTTACTCGCGAAAGATGGAAAGATTTGCCGCCCTTTGGCAGGTGGTGTCACCCAGTGGGGCCATCCATCAGGGGAGGCGATCGAGCCCCTCCTTCCCTTAAGACGACTACCGCCCACTCAACAGACGAGTTGCACTCCGCTCGGGCACGCGCGCGGGCTGGAAGAATATGAGAATGGGTGCGGTCGAATCTGTTAACTTCGCGCAAGCCTCTAAAGGCTTTATGAAGGCGTTACGACGAGCCTTATGCATTTCCTCTTCCCACTGACTGGTGCGAACTATACTCGTATTTCTCGTCAGTTTAATTGCCTCAGCTTCACCCCCGCCTAAGACGCCTTTGCTTTTAACCTCTTGCTCTTTGAAGGCTACCCGACGGATTTATACTTTAAAGTTCAGCATTCACTCTCAACGCTCCCCTCCGGAGTTTCCATGGAATTTTTAATAACTTGGGGGTGACTCGGCAATAAGAAGTGAACTACCTGCGGGCATATCGCTATGAATATCTGAATCAAGTACACCGTGTAACCAATTTCAGCTAACCTCTAAGGCGACTTTCAAATGTAAACAGGAAGAAAAAGATCACCAAAATGTATTCACTTGTAAACAGTAAGCTATGTTCATAGGTGGAATTCATCTTGAGTAACCTAAATGTTATTTTCTAGGTATTTATATTTTTGTCAAAAGAGATATCATATTTAAATAATGGCGCATTGCAAGTTTAGTTTAGAATAAACGGGATTCAGTGGCGGGCATTATTTCATTCGTTATAACGAGAAATTCCAAAGCTGGCCAAAGAGGTCTAATAATAATTAAGGCTACATGATATGATTATTATGCATCTATAATACATTAAGAAGTATAATTATCATGTTATACTTTACCATATCATTAGTAGAATATACGTTAAAGCATTATATAGACGTAATGTGAATTTGTCCTCTAACTCTTCAAGTCTTGGCCTGGAAAACCAAACTAAAGATTAAGATTTGGTCTAATTTTAAATGATTAAAAGAATATGGGTGAATCAGTTTTCATCTGAATTGGGATCAATTATTTATGAGCTTATTTGAAATTAGATTTTCTCATCGGAAATTAAAATTGAATTGATGATATTGATACCAAGTTCGATGCATTCAGGGATTCATTCCTTCCACTCCCATGAATCAACACCACTGAATGGTTAATGTGGTAGTGATACCTGTAAAATGTAAGAGAAAAGGAATAAAATACCCGTAGTTGAGTCGTCTCTTGATCAACAAAACGTTTGTAAGCAGCTTCACAATTTTCTTAATAACCGTACGAGAGTTTGGAATGTAATTCATAAAAGGTATTCCTTTTTAAAATCATTATTTCCATGACAACAAAAATATTTATAAATGGGTTACCTTAGAAAGCCATCAATTTTCTCTCGAGAAATTGATTAAGAGATAATTCTGAATGATTGAAGTGTGTAAAGCTGCCCGTATGGAGTTAAATAAATCCCATGTATCATGACTTTAGGTTGAATGACGTACAATTATAAATAATTATGAGTTTTTCGTAATAAGAAGACCTAATAAATAACTCTAATAGCGTTCGTGCTGCTATTAATGATTCCGCCACGGTGAATGTGTTTGGACTCCAACACGACAGAAAGCAGTGCTCCTAACCACTATAATTCAGAGAGTCTAATTTGTGTGGCATTGGTGACAATGGAATCATCACTGAGGTGTGACAAATTCAATAGCGCTAGTAGAAGACGTAGTTATTCCACAGAATGAAGCCATGTTTACAAAGTACTCAAGGAGAAACATTTCTTTCTAATAACAATACAATAGAGATAAAAATACGTAAAAATAAGATACTTGTTCCAACATTCTTAACTTATAATTTATTTCACGAAAACTTAGGGTAACATGGAAAAATCTTCCCTTCAAGAGGAGCTATTTATATCTTTTTACAGCTAGTAATTCATGAAATGAGAGAATAAATTTTATAAATGGATACAAGCAGTACTTTATAAAATTATAATTAGTAATCTTCTGGTTTTGGTAGGGTTAGCAGAATAAAAATTACAACTGAATATTTTTCTATTTTATGTTCATCCTCATTTCCTATTGAATAAAGTGAAATCGTTTCTGTATTAAATTTAATACAATCTTCCTTGTAGTTAAAAAAATTTCTTGTAGTTAAATCACTCTAAAAAGTCAGTAAGATAATGTTATTCTATCAAAATGAGACGCTGAAAATTACAAATAAAGCTGTTAATGACGCTATTGCCCAAGTATATTGAATGGGATCACCTCGCGCGTCACAGACAGAGGTTGGCAGGTTCATTCATTCATTGAGTCGATGGATAGATACAAGAGGAATGGAATGTGGAGCTATTTAACAATGAGAGATACATGAAGGATGGGTTGGAAAGTGATATGCAGGCGCAAATGGAGAGGTAGGGCGAGAATGGCTGAGAAATGGTGAACGTGTTGGATAAAAGTAGTCGAGAACACGTTAAAATGATGAAGGAGATACTGGAGTGAAAACACGGTGTCACAAATATTAGACAAGCGTCTCGGACGAAGCTTGATAGTTTCTCCTGTGAAGAATGAGCACAAGGGGTGATCTGAAAACATGAAAAAAATGTAGCGAACGGAGATAGTATTCAAATCCTGGCTTCAAATGGCTGAAAAACAAAAGATTCATTTCATCAATGATTCAAATTCGGTCGTTTTCAAAGACGTGCTTGACGAGTCAAATGAGAGAAAATGGGAATAGTTGTTTATTCTTCGGAATTTTTTAATGCTAATTCCTCTCCTTTCTCGCATTCCCGAGATATTTCCACGTAAGAAAAATATTTCCTCCATTATTCATGTGGGTTCATTAATGGGTTCAGTCCCTTATCACCAGGGAAAGTCATACAAATAGTCTCCCACACATTTTCTAAAATTAATACTCATTAAGAACAAGAGCGATCCATAACATTATCTCAATAAAAAATATATATAGTATAGCTCAATGCTGGCATAGGAAGACTTCTCTTCAAGGATTTTACTTGCATTAAGAATAGAAGACACCATCTTCTAAAAATTTCAGATGCTTATTATTTCCCGATTCCCATTAATCACCATTGTATTCCGAATATAGTTGGCTTTTCTTAGGTTTCTTACATCTACATAAGTACCCTGCGAGCCACCAAAAAGGTGTGTGGCAGGGGGAAAATGGGGTTTCTTATATTGACTTAATATCATTATTTCGTTGTATTTAAATATTGGGTATGTACGTACCTTTTAAATCAACCTATATTTAAAAGCAATCATCTTAAAACAATCTTTCCATCAACTATTCTTCTTTATATCGGAAATTTCAACACTTATTTTTTTCCTATAAGTTAACTGGTAACTAAGTCTAAATAAAAGAGGAAAATATTTGTCGGACAATTACAACAAACCTAAACGATTCCGAAAGCTTCTTCTTCGAAGGACTCTGTTAAACGACCAAAGAACTGTCTGGAGAGGAGTCACACATGCATGATAGTGGCTTATGAACAAAGCCAAATTAATAGTCACCCACATGAGGGAAGTATGCTTGAATATTAAATCGCGCAAAAAGCACATGCCCAGCACACAGAGTCAAAGAGCTAAAACAGAAGAGTCACAGGAATTTCATGAATACAATTATGTGGCGAGTGTCGTTTAACACTTGAAGGATTACAGCTTCCAAGAGCGCGGCAGCAGCGACCTCTTGCGGCGGGAGAGAAATGTCCTTTTGTGCGACGACTATGATCCGAGCCTCGACAACATGGAGCCTTTAAGACAAGAGGGCGAGGACACGGGGAGGAGGGAAGCAGGGGTGTATTCGCTTCTTTAATTGTTGCCACCTAGCCTCCGCTCATTAGACACCCACCGCTAAAAACCATCGCGGCTGCGCGATTCGACACCCCCCCCCCGGGTACTCGTTATCCTTGTCCCTAAGCACGCGTTAAGTTCCGCCTAAACCAGCTCCCGTGATTATTTATCCCTTTGTTTATTCCTTTTCCTCGTCCTCCTGTGCGCATTTGCGCCCACGCCACGCTCATTTCTCCACGCCACCTTGAGCGGGAGTTTTTAAGTGTTGTCATGGCTTAAAAATGTCGAGAACACTCGGGCGTTGAGCAAATTTTTATTAGTAAGTAGCAATTACGAGAATGCCTCAACATGGGAAGAAGAGGGACTCTTTCTCTTGACTCACGGTGGATTCATTGCGCGGTTAAGAATTTGTTTGCTCAAATGTCATGAGCGTCAGGGGGGATTTGTGAAATCAAGCAGAGTCATTTGATTTATGAATCTTTTTCAAATTGACGCCTTCACTTTTATGATTGCGATGAACACCTTTCCGAATTGTATCATAAATTTTCCCTACTCAATTAGAGAGAGAAGGAGAGAAAGATTCACCGATAATCTACACTAAAAAAATTAACTCAGAAAATTTACTTACCAGTCTGGAGACTTTTATATGTGGATTAATGTCCGAAAAATATTTTTTAAATTTCAAGAACTGAGTAGTTTGTTATATTTTTAAATACATAGTATCTCACTTAAAATAATAAAAAAATAAAGGGTTCCTCTGACCCGCATCTCTATTTTGCTGATATCGTTTATTAACGAGCTTAAATCTTAACTAAAGTGTTTCAATAAAAACGAGGTAAAAATGTAATAAAAATACTACAGTATTTAAATTAGGTACCCAACATTTTGCTTTTATTCTCCTTTGATAACTTAAATGCTAATATTGGAATCGAGTTACAAGCTACTTTTCAAAGTAGAGGGTTTTGTTTTTGACTCAATAATTATAATTTTAAAAATGACTAATGAAAAGAGACGGAGGAAAATGGTATGTAAAGGGTATTCCAAATAGACGGTTTTCGAAAATTGTGCTGGAAAGGTCGATCACCGATCGCCTTACAAAAAAGGTTACTCATTTCACCTCTGGCCAATTTCGAAAGGATCCGAAAAAAGCCTCCACTCTCATATAACTCTCAATACATCAAGCTTCGTTTTTTTATTTATTTTCTCCTGGCCTACCCTCTGCTTCCCAGCATACTTACCTGCGCCCGGTCCGCTCATTACCGCTCGCCTCGGCTTTTCAACACGAACTACCAGCTCAAAATCTTTCGAGTTGACCCACGTGACCCCTCGCCGTGGCCTCTCCTACCTTCCCTTTGACCTCGGCTGCACGGATGCCTGGAGAAACGGGCGCTTCATAAGCCACGCCACGTCATCTCATATCTGCTCGCAAACCCCCATCCCTTCCCCCACTTTTCTCCTTCCCCAAATCCCCCTCCTCCCTCCCGAGGGGCTTTCCCCCGGAGAGGAAGATCACGAATAGGGTCGGGAGGAAGAGAAGAGGTGGGCAGAGGAAAGAACGGTGGAGATAGCCGTCTTGTCGGTAAAAATGGGCGCAGTTGTTTGACAAAGTGAGGGAAACTCCAATTTTTAAGAGTTTATCCGAACGAGGTGTATTCGTGAATCCTCATCACGAGGTTGGGTATCGCCATCATTTTTCTCGCTCCTCCCCCACCCCTTTCAACAACCACTTCCACCCTCGCTGAAAGGTCGAATAGTTAATTTTTCCCTTAAAAACGTCGGCGTGTACTGCGGACTTATAATACGAAGTCTTGAAGGCAATGCATCACCACTTATTGTTAGTCATGAGCCTGAGGGGTCTGGAAAATAGAAAAAAACCTAATTCGGTTCAGCAAAATTGCGGCTCATTGTCTTAGATAAGAGATTCCTTAATGGCCTCAAGCGTATCTCGTTTAATTAGATCACGAGCTGACATAAACTAGGCCATAAAGGTGACATTCACCTCTCGATTCCAGTAGAAACTTGCGCCGGTGAGAAAACGGGCCGACGCCTCATGCATAAAGTATTTAGATCCCTCAGTTCTGACAGCACTGGAAGATGCATCGCCGACTTAGCCTTGACCTCGAAGAAGAGTTAAATCCATCATGCCAGTGAGAGCTGAGAGTTTTATAAATGTGGTTACGATACGATCAATGCCTTATAGTATCGTAACGTATTTTGTATACTAGCAAACAGCTGAGCAACACAAAGTTATAGATTATCTTGCTCAGTTTCGTTCTATGATCTTATTAGAGCTCCAGTTATTATCATAATAAATATACTTCAAGAAATAAGAACGTCAGGAACATGTTAAACCGGCATACGAGAAAATTTTAAAACCTAAGTTTTGCTGTTTAGAAAAATTTTCATTCGACGTGCTTTTTATGTGACGTATGACAAATGAGTTTTGCGTACCGCACATCGTTGCTGAAGAAAGTACTTATACTTTTTCACTTTATTGAGAACTGAGATAACGGCATACAATGATCTAAAATAACTTGATGGTCACCAAATGCCAAGAATTTCAATATGTATGTAATTGTTATAATTCAGTGAGAAATGAATTACATTGAGCATTTTATGAAAATTCATACTAAAGTCACACAGTCTTGAAAATTCTACTTTCTCCGCTGTAACACTAGCCCTTTTAGAGCAAACGATATTTCATTTGTTCCGGATAGATGCTTCGTATAAGAGAAATCGATTAAATAAAAACTGATGGCTTTAAATAATTCAATTCATGGTTAGGTTTTATTCGTGCGAATTCGATGAACGAAATTAAACAGTAAAGAAATGTTTAGGAGAAGGAAACATTGACAGTAACCTTTGCGGTAGAGGGAAAAGGAATCTCATATTGCCCTCTGGTACGCCAGTACAGAGGTGCGAAAACGGGAGATGGGAATTTTGAAAGGTCGCGCGCTTGGGAAGGGATATCGAGATTGGAGAATGGGAGGAACGAGCGAGGGGTTTTGAGTGGGCGTGGACGACAGAGATCGCGGGTGGCGGGTGGAGGCGGGAGAGGGGGGGGAGAGAGAAAAAGGAGCTGCTGCGGTGAGGGAGACAGGGGCCTGAAGAAAAAGACCGGCCAACTTAAGTTATGGCGCTGTTAATTACATGGTGCTAAACTTCCGAGTTCTATCCCGAGGGACGTACGTCGGCAGGTTGCTTCCTCCTCACACTGCCGCGTTGGCGGACTCGAAGATCCCCCACCGAATCCGCGGACTCCTCGAACATATACACACGCACCGGTGGACGTGCACCCACTCGGCGGATGAGAATTTTTTCCCAGAGAAAAATGAAAAAAATACACAAAAACGAAAGCCTAATCGAAGGAGAAGGCGGCATGAAGAGAAGATAGGGCTCAGGTTCCCGGGTGGCACTGGGAGTCTACTGAAGAGAGGGAGTGGGGCTCTGGGTGGAAGAAGTTGGTGGAATCGTGAATACTTGACGATTAACGGGGTTAGCGTGCCGGGGTTGAACTCTTACCCCCTCCCACTCCCCATCTTCACTCTCTCCCTTCTGTCTCGGAGAATGGATCCTCCCACGTTCAATCTCTCGTCTGAGGATCCGTTGGAGGTGAGGTTGAATTTCCAAAAATCGGAACCGTGGAAGGTGGGAGAAAGCAGATATAAAATATAAAAAAACGAGATATGATAAATTAGTGGTAGGGACGGGGTACAGGATGGTAGAGGTGGAGGATAGTCATGGGAGAGTGGAAGTGAGAGTAGAAGGGAAGTATCTGGAGAGGATCTGGGGATTCGTATGCCGGTTAGAGCCGGGATTATGGGTTATAACAAGCCGTTTAACATTTTTTCCGAATTTGGTATAAGGGAAGAAAACTCTGGAATTGAGCTGTCTCAATGGATTAGGGAAGCTGAAATTGAGTAGTTTTAAATTTAATTATTTTTATTTCCCCCTCGCTTAGTACACAACTAATCCTTCACTCTTCTAAAATTACCACCTCAGAATCGAGTCATTCCGCGGACGTTAATGTAGTATGAAGTACGCCTGGACCTTGTTAAGCCAGGGAACTGAGAATATGCAAAAATGGCTGGGATATTTCGGCTTCGGTAAATCGCACGCGATCGGATTCGGAAAGTAATTTTCCTTATACGGTATTTTTATGTGGACGTAAAATTTTGGGAACCTGTGTGGAATATATAACACAAATATTGTTGAAGTGCCACAGTATGAGTTGAAATTGATATATATGTCGTCCTCAAATAACGACTACATTTCAAAGACAAAATGATCACAGCAGGGAAATCGTTTAATATGTAAAACCAATTATCCAATGTGCATTCAAAGTTTTAACTGCAGCCTCTGGACGACTTAGATTGCCATTTCAAGAAAAACCACTCTGTTTTTCCTTCCTTACTGTTTCCCGTTTTCTCGCCATCATTTTTTCCGAGTGCTCGGATGTGACAGTCCAACATCGGCAGAAAGGGTAAACCGTCCTGGGGGCATAGAGATCGACACATCCATCACTCCGGCCAGCGGGAGTTGCGGGAGGCGACGCTTTAGTGTGCGTTGAACAGCGCGGGTAGGCGAGGAAAAGGGTGAGGTTTAGGCGATGGTGGGGGCACCCGGGTAGGAGGGAGGGGAGGAGTGCATCTTCACGGCGTGCGTCGGGTGGGAAAAGGGACGTTTGGAATCGGCACGGACTGCGGGCGGATGCTCGCGTATCCTCTCCCCCCTCCGCTTGAGATATCCCGCGGCGCGTTTCCAGCGTCGTCTAAGTATCGCCCAGATAGCGTGGGCGTTGAGGTGGTGGTCGGGGAGAGAGGGCACCGAGAAAGATTTAATGTGGCAGAAAGGGTGTTGGGTTCTGACTGGAAATGGAGAAAACTACACGAGTTCTCGGCGCTGTGGGCGGGTGAACGTAGAGAATATCACCCGCGGTTTATTAAACCGGGAAGTCTCTGTGTCGCTGGTGCTTATTTTTATCAACGGAAGAGGTAATTCTAGAGGAGGCGTATTTGATAAACTGTCGATGGTTCCACATGTGATGAGGAAAATGCCAAGTTTCGCGATACCATACGGTCATGTTTCAGAGACTTGGTCTCCCTGGCCAGGATCGTATCCAATCACTGGGGATGAAAATACATAGAAAATGCCAAAAAAAATGGGGTGAAATTTACAACCGGTGTGCTGAGATACGCCTACCTTACAACTGCCATAACTTGATCTCTTTGCTCTTAAAATACAGTTAAGCTTTCGAAATGCTTAGGGAATATCTTGCATTATTCATTAATTAGGTGAAGTACGGAGCAGAGAAGTAAGCAAAAATACAATTAAAAAATAAATAAAATATATAAAACGTCTGGAATGGCAAAGTAAATCATTATCTTATTATTAAAAAACAACCAATACAAACCCAAAGTGTATTCACATTAATACTTAGAGAAAATAAACACTACAATAAATCAAGCAAGTTTCCAGATTTACCGCACATTTTCGTAAGTTCGAAAATTGAAAAAACTTGAAAATGGTTGTGCATTCTCGAAAAGGAAGTATTTCATTCCAAAGTTTAATTATTAATAACCATAAGCAAAACTACGCTAGATAATGATGAATATGATCATATTTTTTCAAGGCTTTTGTTGCATTGTAAAAAATGGCATTTCTTAAAAGAACAATTCATGTAAAGAAAATGATGCACATTTAAAATTGAAGACTTGAAATAAAAATTGAAAATTCCTGTTATTTTTACTTAACGTGATTATCCTAAAAAAATAGAATTACATTTGAACTGTAACAAAGATAAATCAGTGCTTTCGCCTGCAATCCTCGTATTTTATGGGGAGAATTTAAGTAAGAGAGATGATTTCAAGCTCATTACTTATGGGTTAGGCAGCACAGAAATATAAATGGGTGAAGCACGGTCAGAATCATGCCTTGTTTCGTCAATTAGAAAAATACTAGATTAAATTTCCTCAAAAATTAATTCAAATGTTGAAAAGATCACACAAGAATGAGCTATAGCCCAAAGGATTGATTTGAGTATACCTCAACTCGAATAAAAAGGATTCCAGAATATGATGCCTGACTCATAAAAATGTTTAAAGGACACTTTTGATATTATTAATTGAAATTAATAAGGGAGTTGGTTCAGATTTTGTTTATTGTTACCATCCATGTACTGCAGAGAAATATATATTTATACACAAAATTGGTAATTCTCTATTCGTGATCCGGTTCACGCAGGATAAAAAATCCAATTCTGCCAAGTTCTTGAAGAATTAATGGCACGATACTGCCGAGAGAGACCATTTTACGTAGGGGGAGCAGCAAGGAACGTACCTACCGTACCACTCAGCCATCAACAGCGATTTGTGAGTTTTAAGTCCTTAGATTTACATGGAAGCAAACTTTTGGTACATAAAAAATATACAAGCTCAATGAAGCTAGGCAGTTTGATTCAAGAGGAAAGGAAATTCCACGTGCAGATGAAAAACTAAGGCATGAAAAATTTTGTAGCGAGGCACGAAATGAAGTTTAAAACCTTGCAATGAATCAGTAAGGTAACAAGCTCCTTCTCACATATTCTCGTTGTCCGGTGGTCGTTCCACTTCGTAAGAACACAAGAATCCAACTCTACTTTTGCTTCCAACTTCGCGGGAAAATTCTCGCTTCTCAGCGGCAACATCACCTTGCCCAAGGCGAGAACAAATGTCAATTTAACATGCAGGAGGCAGAATAGATGACGAACGCAATGAAAGGAAAGGCTCAATGATCATGATCAAAAAATATATCTTTAAGAAATGGCACTGAAAGATAAACATTAAGATGACCAAACAGATTAGATTTGAGTTCGTGAAACATGAATTTATGAAAGTGGCAATTATATGGACTGAAAATTTCCTCGAAGAATATTTTGTGCACGTGTTTAAATAATACGGAGATAGATAGGTACGGGTTTTATTTACAGCTCGCTAAACAGGAAGCTAGCAAAGTTGCCTGTAGTCTTACAAAAGCTTATTCTTTCAAAATAAGTTAAAACAGAGGAACTCATTGTGAATTAATTACCATTATATTCATACTTCTGCAAATGTAGAACGTAGAGTTGTATCATTAAAAGTTTATTAGTTTATATACCGTTATGTATATATCAGCAGTAATTCAACTTCCTGGATTAAATTCGAGCCTTCAATACACGTATATTTATAATAGATATTTTGTCATTTTTACTACATGAATAGCGAGTAAGATTAATATCACTATCTTTCTTAATAAGTGTGGCGACACGGCCACAACGATCTTCATACAAAACATGGTGATAATTAATTATTTGAAAAAAAAATATTTCCTACTATTTTCCATTTTCATTTTACAGTAGATTTTATTTCCTTCGAATGCAGATACTGCGTGAGATATTTACAGGCAAAAATTCGACGCTTCTGAAACAATGAAATGAGGATAAAAATAACGTACGTGAAAAATTATCTCAGGTAAAACAAACCATAAATACGTTATCCAAACCCTCGGTAATTCAATGTAATGACAAATATTAACGCATTTGAGAGAAATATGCATTTTCAACTGTTGAAGTCAGAATTGACTTTAACGTAATCTTTGCCATCCATAAATATTCAAGGCAAAAAATAGGCTCAATTTGCCACCAAGATTCTTTATTAACATTTATTGATCAGGCATTCAGAATATTTCGATCATTTGAAGATCAAAATCAGATTATGAAGTTTATTGCAAACGATATGGTATGGAGAGCAGAAATAGTACGCTGACGTGTTCACAGCCTAAACGCTGCGATGTCGGTTTCCTCATTAATAACGAACCGGGGAGCGGAGGTTGCGAAGGGAGGGGCAGGATGTCGTAAATCGAACGCGGGGTGGAAAACTGCCTCTGCCAGTGCTATTCCTCTCGAAGAGGACGAGATGTGTAGGCGGGTCAATGGAGAAACTTCAACGCCTGCAATAACTGCAGCGCTGAGGTGGTTAGACCTCATTTAGATGATATTCGGTTCATTTTTGATATTCCTCTACTCTCTAGTTATCCCACCACCTTGATAAAACGGTGAGTTGTGCAGAGTAAATAAATTAATAATATGTACACTAATTCAAATTACTTATGATATGCTTACTATCAAAGCAAGTACTTTGATGGTAACACTTCTAGTAAGGTTTTTATCACCGGTTCCGACCGGATTATAAACAGAACCAATCGTTTCAGGGCTATACATAACTGAAGTATATAATTTGATGAATAATTGCATGGAACTTTCTTACTTTCCGTGAAATCACTATTATTGTTATTAATTCTCTTTGGTACAACACCAAGAGAAAAAGTACTTGTGCAAATAAATATTATATACACTTTGCAAAACCGATAAAAATAGCCAAAATGACAAAAAGTATTAATTATAAAATTCAATGTGAATTTTAAAATATTTGGAGGACTGTACAAGTTTAATTATCTCTTTATTGACTAACACTATGCATCAATAATAGGTGCGAAATTTCAGATTCGTTTAATGCAAATTAGATCCACAACTAGTAAGAGAGTTTCCATCAATTTTAAAAGGAAGAGTACTAATTACGATAATAATTTTATCCCATCAGTTTTAAAAACCTACACAAATAAAAAATACTTTAAAGTTTTCAGTATTGTTCTCCTGATTGATTTATGCGATTGAATATGCTGCTCATAGATTAATTTACCCAAAGTTCTATTTTGATAGTTTAAGGCAGGTCACCACGATTTTTATGCCTTGAGAAGTGTAGAATTCACTAATTCAGGGAAGTGGAGCCAGTTACTTAAAATTTTCACTGTTCTGTTTTACAAACATTTTTAATAACTAGAAGAAAAAAGCGCCATTTTGACACAAAAATGGGGTAGTCTATAGGAATCGATTGGTATTTAAACATCTTGAACAACTCTATTTTAGTCCATTTTCTAGTGTTTCCAAGAATATTTTGTTTCTCGAAAACGAGTGGAGAAAAATGCCTACAGTGGAGTACAATAAATTTTTCTCAGTTTTATGAAGAGAACCTATAAAATATGTTATTTGAGTCAAGCTAAAATATGTTACGAATTCTTTCATATTTTCAAAAGTAGAAATAATGAGCCTAAAAACTGTGTCCTTTTCCAGAGATGATGTGAGAACATAATTTGCCGAATTAGTTCGGAGAATGATTCCATTAATAATTGCTATAATTACCTATTAATTTTACCATATAATCTCTCAGCTATATAATCACAGTTATTTAAAAACAGAAATTTCAGATATTGCTTTTTCATCGACGAGAATAAACTAACATTATTTACAACATTAATTACAACATATATAAACTAACATTATTTACAACATAAAATATGTTGTAAATAATAAACTAGTTGTATGTGGGGATACGAGACATTGGATTTCGACCTGCTTAAGTAGGTAAAAGTTCTGAAAATAATTGTTGTGAAATACCTTAATATTAGTCAAATTTTTAACATTTTTTTAGTTCAAAAATCTGTATAATGGTGTAATGCTGATGTGGACATAACATTTTACTCTTTCATTTAATATGAACATTCAGTGAATCCGCACCCTTTTATTCACATGGCTGGAGTTATGGAGAAATGAGCTTCTTGGCGCACCTGAATGGTTGAAATTGATTCTACCGTTTGCCAGTTAGATCCGATGAGTTCCCTGTTACCATTGTTATGTGAGATTTCGCATCATCTCCAGACAGCCCTCCAAACACTTCACCCATCAGCAGTTTTAGCTGACCTGAGGAAGTTGGTCTATAAGGCCGTCGTCTCACGACTAAGTCTCCCTTCAGAAACGTGGTGGACATAAAGGTGTCGGGTATATTTTTGATGGCCATCTATTAATTACGGCACTTATCTTATAAACGATAAGGATCTCTACTCTCCCTTGGTTTTAAAATGAAATAAAAGGGAAGGGAGAGTGAGAGGGAAGGAGAGGAAGCAGTCGTGTTGGTGATTGTGTTTGTGGCTCTTGATAGCAATCAAGTCTCTCGTTCCTTCGCATTGGATGTGGGCGTGCTATCGGGCGGTAGCGTTTTGGGTGTGTGTGCCCTTCATATCCATGAAATGGAACGGTCTTTTAATAATAAAACGTATTTGCGGGAGCGAATTTATACCGGGACCGCCCGTGGGGGTTTTGCAGGGGAAGGTGGGGAGATGGCAAAATGCTGAAGCGTGGGAGGACTGAATCAAAAGGAAAAGCCGCCGCCCTCTGGAGCTGTTGAAAAAGGAACTTAAAATTTTCAAAGCTGCGCAGCACCATGAAGTTCATAGTAGTGCTTCAAAAGAGTATTTGAAAACCAACAGGAGGCCATAAACATGGGAAGAGCTCTTTGGAATGCTGTTCTTTGACGCCATTATCTTAAGCGAAGTTATTCGAACCGTGAAGGCGTGTGACACTTAGTAATTCTAGCTTGATGTCTTCCTACTCATCTGACGAATGGTAATACTATGGATCCCCCTCGAAAATTCTTCAAGCATAGTTTACATGCTCCAATTTATGTTTCTGGAGGGCACAATAAAGTAAATCAAAGCGAGAAATTGGATATCTCATTTTTATGCACAGTGTAACGACTCCACTTTGGCAGAGAATAAATTACCATTGAAAAGCAAAATTAACCATTTTGTTTTTAAAATACCTTAATTATAACTACAACACAACAGAAAAATCAGATGGCAGCAAAAATCAACACAACTTTAATTTAAATACTGTGAGCGAGTATATGCCTATCGAAGAACAATAAGCTTTAGTGCTTATGTGGCGTTATATTTTTGAACTGAACTGATGTACATTTTTATTGATAAGAGACGCACTGCTTACGGACTGTCAATAGCATTATTTCCCATCAATTAATATCAATAAAGATAAATACTTCTAAGAAATTGAATCTCCGCGTTATGAATGAAATCAAAATGCTCAAGTGGTTTATTTTGGGTTTCCGGGCTGAAGGGTAGTTGAAAATATTGTGAAAACTGATATTTGTACAAACTTGTCTACATGGGGGAAGTCCGCAAGAGGATTTCCCATATTACACATCTTACAATTAGAATTCAAAACATAAATTCAGGTCTTTTATCGACATTAGTAACGCATAATAGCGTTTTGATTAAAAAATATCTTTTTATCTTTCATTATTTGAGTTATATTTATTCGAAGTCACAATTCTAAGCATCATTTTTTCAATAGATAGAAGATTTCAGTTTTCAAAAGAGAGGAAGTAAATAGTTAAAGTTGACCTCATTACAATTATTTGCATTGGCTGCGTAGATTTTCGCGGCGGTGGCTTGAAGAATTCTGCATGTCCGGGTTTTCACCGCGTCGTTCTTTGAAGCCGACAACAGTTTCGCCGGATGAAACTTCGGCGAAACTGTTGTCGGCTTCAAACAACAACGCGGTGAAAACCCGGACATGCAGAATTCTTCAATTATTTGCATTGTTATTAAACCTTTTCACGTATGTCAAAAATCTTTTCTCCCTAACTAAACATTTTTCCGGGTAGAAGTAATTTGCATATTAAAATACTCCATACATCTTATATTTATCACCCGAGAATGTCACATAATTGTAGATTTAAGTACATGATGGCTGAACCTGAGGAATACTATAGCCTTCTCTAGCCATTTAGAAGAAAGATTACTCGTTAGCTGTCGTGAGAGGCCAGTGTACGATGATCTTGCTACAGTATGGATCTTTCAAATATAAAGGGTGCTAAAGGATGTACATGACCAAAGACGATAAGTTATAATTCCAGCGTGGGATTTGCTTCCTAGTACTAAGAAATTACACTGGCTTGACTAACTCTCTTTGTTTCATCAGCAAAATTAATGTGTTAAAAATTACACTTACCCTTTATGATTTCAATATATATTAAATAGACTCTCCGGGGTGGTTGTAAGAGGGAAAAACGCTAGTAACAAACCAATAGATCTCTTTAACAGTAGACATTCAAGAATACCTATATTAAATAAAAAAAATAAAAAACATAATTCTCATAATTAGTCATCATTATGATAAGACGCAATGGAAAACTGGTTCATCCGGAACCCTTATGAATTATATTATTTCAGAATGCAACATGTTAAATGCAAGGTTTCGCAATTTAATTACTTTCCTGTATGTGTCATTCTGTTAGTTTTCTTTAATTTTATATTTTTCTAAGCAAGTCAATAACAAAGCCCCTTAATATTACACTGGAAGATTGCAGGCCTTTGAAAGACTTGCACGTGTTTACTCATTTTAGACAAGAACCACCAGTCAAAAGAGAAAATATTTAAGATGC
Organism: Hetaerina titia; assembly: GCA_037158775.1. Taxonomy (NCBI): domain Eukaryota; kingdom Metazoa; phylum Arthropoda; class Insecta; order Odonata; family Calopterygidae; genus Hetaerina; species Hetaerina titia. Next base: position 117,501,722 of record CM073770.1, on the reverse strand, counting down.
ATTCTTTAGTGTTAAAAATAAAGACGAATGGCCAGAACTTGGATAAGATTCTCCATAAAAGTTGAGCTCGCTCCAGGAAAGCAATGTGCGTAATATTCACGGCTGACCAGTGTTAAGAATATTTGGATGGGTGGATGGATGAGAGAAAGAAATGGAGTCACAACAGACTAAGTGAACAAATTTTACCTTAAAGGATGAAATAGTGACAAATGAAGTAATGTAAACTTAAAGAATAGTATAATGCCAAGCTTTCCAACAAAAATTCCAGCAACCTGTTCTGTCTCAAGGAAAGGTTTTGGAGAAATGGTTTTGGAGAATTTTCAATCCAATATGTAAAATAATATTGGGAGACAACTTTTCATTTTGTATGTAACCACCATTATCATTGAAATTGTGTTGGTATGCAATTTTGTTTCCGCCAACATGGTATACGGACAGATACGTAAATGGGAATAGCACCAAAGTACATGGCCAGTATGGAAATCGCTACAAGCTTGCCACTAGTGCAGGATGTCACAAAGAAGGCATAACTCTGAAGGAAGCGTATTACATTTTAAAACAACCAAATTAATGTTTCGGAGCGATATATAATCTTTGAAAAAATCGATATGTATTAGTCATAGATGCATTGGTCATCTACTTTGCAGTCCACTGAAGGAAGAGAAAGGTTTTTGGTACTACGGTAAATATATCCTGCACAGATTTCCAAATATGAAAGCGTTTAAGGAAAATTCAAAATAAGGAATAAAGTTAAGTGGAAACTAAGTTAAAGTGGAAACCGCAAAACATAAAGAAGTTGGAAGAAAAAACGTGTGGTTAACTAATTAATACTGCATGACATGCTTCAGAATGTAAAATAAATTAATTAGCCTTAAACAAATGTTTTTTTCTGGCGATTCTGGCTATGAATTGTGTAAAATTTATTTTTTTATGTATAAGCCATTTTTTATTTAACATATCATAATTTCAGAAGAAATCCAGAGGGGACAGGCAAGGGAAAGAGCATTTGTATTAGGAATAGAATGTTGAAAACTGTAATGGTGGGAAGAACGCTAGGCAGGGGAGGTGGTAGGAGGAAAGAGGATAAGCATCTTTAACAAAATGAAGTGAGGTTGAATGTATACGGACTTGAAGAACAGTTTAATGTAGTGTGGAGTGTCTTTTTAAACAAAGCTAAGAAGTGCAATAATATTCAGCAGGCCCATCCAAAACACACCTTAAAAGGTAAACTAGCCAATAGTAATTACTTTCAAGAGAATCGAAATTTCTCGCCTGGAATTGTAAATTCCTAAAATTTATCCGACAGAGTTACCTGGGATTGAATTTTTGGAATATTTTGTAACTAAAAATAATTTACCCTTAACTTTTTATTCTATTATAAACAACTAAAAACCGAAACATTTTGAGCTAAGTAAGAAAAATAATACCTCGTATTAATTACAAAACACCATTTTTCATTCTAAGTTGAACTAGGGACTGAAATTATGTATTCGTTTATGTAACGATTTACACATGATCATCATGAAAATGCACTATTTCTTCAATTCATAAAATGCTACCTAGTTGAATAAAAGCTCAACCCAATTCTGAAAGAGGGAATAAGTAATATTAATGTGACATAATGGCTTCAACTTGGAATATATTGGTTCCGAAAATATGAGTTCCCAATTGTGAAAACTATCAGAATAATACTAAGCTTTGCATATCCATAGATTTTTATTAGTATATTTTCTATTGTAAAGAAAATCATGTTCAACTTAATCTTTAAATCTATATTTTCTGTAATGTAAGTTTCATATAACAAATAAACTACTATGTTAATAATTAAACTCTATGATAGACAGCAAAATTATCAGTTACATGTAGACGAGTTTTTTATTTTTTATTTTCATTGTGGCTTCCTTTATGTAATAAACATCCAGTTATACGTGATATAAACGGTGTAAATCCGTAACAATGTAAGACTTGGACCTAAATCCGAAAGAGGGTAAAGGAAACATTAACTTAATGGATACATATTATTTCAAATCTACAATATTTTTTACATTTTTACGGACTATTTTAATTTTCATCCGACTAACCTATTGGAAATTGAATAATTAAATTTATTGTTGCTGATTACATAACATCGAAAGTTTTCTGAATGGCGCTAGAGATTTGAAACCATGCACACCAACTCCAATTTTAGAGCATTCTATGATCAAATGAACTCAATTCATGGTATTAGTGTTTCTATTACTACTTAAGTACTAATCAGAAGATTACTCAATTCGCTACACGTTATACATTTTACTTTATCTTGAGAATAATATATCTATGATGCGTTATTTACATTTTCTATGCTACCTTACGAAGTTCATCTAACGGAAAGAACGTTAAGATAAAAAATTCGAAAATTATCTACAAGGGTGCTCAATTAAATTAATGAATGGGGAACAAGGGTGAGTAGTAGCACATCAAGAGAAACTATCTGGGATTTCTCAGAATGAGCTTTAAAATAATGTGACTGATATTTAAAACTTTGTCGACCAATTAATACTTTAATCATCATCTCCCAATATCGCTAGAAGCACCTTATCGCGAAATGGCCTCAGGCGCTCAGAAGGCCCTTCCTACACTCTTCAGGTGAAAGTGCTGACGAAACGTGCGCACATTTCAAACTGGACTACCGGTCTGCTCATGGGCAACAAAAGAAAGTACTCTCTTCCCGGATTTTTTTCCTTTCGCGGGAGGTTTGGTGAGCATTTTCCGCGCAAGGCCGAGGAAACCTAGTAGTCGTATTAAGCCGTGCAGGTGTTGGGATTTGAATGAGGAAAAAAAAGAACTGGAGCGGGAGGGTGTAGCACGGAGGAGATTAAAACGAATGGGCCTCCGCAGGCTTGGCGGGCGTATAAATCGAGAACAGCATAAGTGGGGTGGGTGAGGGGAGTGGGAAGGGAGGCAAGGGCCTAAGCTGGTTCGGAGCACGCTAGAGATGAATTAATAGAAATGAGGGCGGTGGGTGTGGCGGGCGGGGTTCTAATGAACGGAGGCAGGTAGCTGATGAGACGGGAGAGCAGAGGGGGGTGGATGCGAGGGTGGTTGGTGGGCAACTGGGTGGGAGGGAGTGGGGGTGAAAAGGGTGCTGAGGGGTTAGAGGGAGATGGCTAGGCGTGAGGAGGTAGGGAGGGCGTGGGAAGGAATACTGGACTCTAGACCTCGGGGAATGATAGGGCTTTAAAGGATAACTTCGTGAAAGAATGGGCGCGAAGAATGCGGGGTAGCACTTGCGGTGATGGAACCCCAAGCCATTGCCCGAGGAGGAAACGCTTGCGAGGGAGCGAGTGTACGTCTAATCATTCGGATCCTGTTTTGCAGTTTGAAGCCATGAGCTGTTATTTTTATATTTGCTTTGTAAAAGAAATTATGATAATACTCCCTACCGTAAAGGTAGGTAGGTATGCAATTGATATGTAAGTGTTTAAAAGCTCGCAAACAAACGCACGGTTCTCTGTGCTGTATATGATGCAACTAACAGGTCCTCTAAAATCAATCGTAAATGCAAAAGGACTGTCAAGTACTTAAACAGTAAAATGCATGAGTGATACACGTACAAAAAATAATATTTCACGAAGGATCTGCAAAAACACCATAAGGTATTGTGAATTTATTTCCCACTTTAAGATTTAAAAAATCCTGCTGATACCCGGGATTATGTCAATGTAAGCGAAGCTGATCAAATTCTGAGAGTTTGGATGCTGCATTAACAGATATTTTCTTCCAAATGGCGTTTATGTCGTAAAATATATGTACATAGCCATGGACCTCTCAGAATTTTGAATCCAGTATAATTAAAGATTTTTTCATGTACGAGTAAGTGCAAACATTAACTATCGTACAAGATATCGACAAAATAGATGGCCTCTATTATTTTGTGGCATATTAACAAGCATAAACGCGATCCTCTATTTTCATGATTTTGAAAGCCATGCCAATTCTGATCTTTAGTTTTGGCAGCATACGATTGATTAAAACACATTATAAGGCTGACATGATGCTAAACCGTAAATCTCTTAATGTGAGTTGTTTTAAACGGACTAATGCAAAATCCGGATTTCTTTTCGACCTCCATTGATTTATTGGTGTGATAATTAACCACCAAACTTTGATGGCGCAAATAACGGCAAAAATAGTTTGATAATCAATTTAGAATTTTTTCAGATTGCACGGAGATAAGACATTTGAGTTTATCAAGCTAGGTAATCACATCTAATGCCTTGAAGATGGATGGATTTTTAACTTCCCTACAGAATGAGGATGGCGTAAAATAAATGAAACACTTGATTGTTCACAAAGGAAATAACTTTTAAGTCAACGATATTGAATAAGATAGGTAATCTGCCATGAAAAACTCAAAACAAGAAAAGAAGGGGATGTTTTTATACTTTAATAGTGTTTCTCAGTACCTTACTTATTCTATTATATTTCTTCTTCTATATCCTATGGGAAAAATTGATAACTTATTGATACTATTATACATCGACTGCTTTGAAACTGCTTTATTGAAACTGTTCCGTTAGAAAGGTCACCATTTGCTTCATTTTACTTGAAAAGATTGAATTAACAGAAATTTGACATTTATTTACCACCGTAAAAAAACAATCTTTCAAATGTTTTTAACACCAAATGAAATTTTATCATACGTGATGCCCAGCGCATGCATTTTACATAGTTTCAACACGTGAGGTACTAACGCTTGGCTTTCCAATTGGCTGCTCACCGCTGAACTCCATATTTTTCCTTTAATGCCTCCATATAGATGTGTTATAACATGGCTATAGTGATTGGGACATTTTTAGGAACATACAAGCTAAGAGCATTCATCAAACATTTATGTCCTGTTTTGATAGCATTCATAACTAATCCCGTTAGTGGCGGAAGATTATACGCATTCGAAACGAATCACCTTGCTCCACTTGCCAGCTAAGCGGATTCATTCAGAATTTTATTGCAGGCTCAAATGCGCTTAGCCATCAGGTCCACACACTGACCGAGCGATTTACGAGACGACCTCAAGACGGGGGTTGCCCGTAACTCCCACTCCCGGAAGGATTTGAGGCTGTGTTCTTATTGATAGCTCATCAACAGAGGTGGAGCGTGACCTCAAGAGGATCTCATATGATGATCACCTATTGGTTATTAGCAAAAGGTTTTCAAAACTGAAAGAGGTGGGGCCGAATATATGTGGAGGCTGGTGGGGGGGGAAGAGAGGTTTTTTCGAAGCAGACAGACTACGCGCCAACCGTGCAAAGCATTAAAAAGTTCTGCGGCGAGTTTAACGGGTGGATGTAGAAAAGTGCAGTGAAAGCGGGGCCGAAGTCATGGGGTTGAATGTTTACTGCTCATCTCTTTTAATAACAGTGATTAAAAATGGAGCTGTAAATAATGCGTGCATGGCTGGCACTTAAAAATGAAATGAAGTGAGGGCTGCCAAAGATTATTTACAGCGGCGAAGCGGGGGTGTGTCCGGTAGATAGCCACCATCCAGGAAGAGAATACTGGTTGTGGTGGAATTAAAAGACACCAATTGGAAAATCTATGTATTGTGAGATACTAAGTCATAAGAATAGAAGTACACCCCCACCTCAATTTAATGCTATATTTGTTCGATAAGAAATCCATAATTCATGCTTAACTTAATCCTGCGAACCAAATCTGCTATGCTTCTCAAACTGGTATTATTGTGGGGGTTTTGCAAGTGTAGGTCAAATGAGGAGAAAAAGTTTGGGGAAAGCTCAAGGGTTTACCCTGGGGTTAAGATAGTTAGCGTAGGACCTCTTGGAATTAACAGAATGTTTCGCCTACTAGGCTAACATAAATAAATTAAAATAGAATACACTTAATTGTAAAGTTGAAGAACTTTGCATTGCCCTAGGTTGGACCCCTAGTTAATTTGGCTTTACACATTTAGCATAAATTGAAACGCTTCAATATTTCACCGGCTCAATTATACGCTGAAATAAATGTCGAGCATTTATTTTCATAGATTAAAATTGTAATTATTTTAAAAATCCGAGCATGGGATAAAATTCGACTGAATTCTTGAATATCTGAATTTAGTAGAGGTCATCTCAAAAAGCATATGCCTTTTTCTAAGATGATATGTCGCACGCCATTGAGGCGGCTTAGAAGGTATTGTGCAGATTAATGTTATTTTCTTATTTTCACGGAGTCAGCAATAATGGTAATCCATTTGTCTACTTGGTTATGTTCTCTTGGAGGCTCTTTTCCACCCTAGCTATCTCTGTTGACACGCAAGTGTTTTCATGCCACCTATTAATTTACTAGGTGATACTGCAATTAATCGGTAGTCTTCTTTTCTTTAACATTTGAAAATAATCTCTGCATACAAGCCGCTAGAGTAAAAATCCATCTAGTGATTTCTTGTGAAATAAACGAACTGGAAAAGAGGAGTTTACACTAGACTAACTGGCATACTAAATAAATAAATATATATATAAAATATATATAAAAAAACCATAAACACAGTAATCAACCCAAAGGTCGGTTTAGTAGGTGATGGTAGAGCTCACCCATGTACCAAGCCCGACGGCGTGTGAATATTCACACATCAGGGTAGGGGGGCCAGTTCCTTTCCCTGTGCCGGTTATGGTTTCCCAGGAAGATCTGGTACCCGAAAAATCAACTAGCTTGGGTGGAGCTGCAGGTGCCCAGAGTGCCTTGCCCGGCAATTGAACCCGGGACCCTCCGGTCAGTAGTCCAACGCTCTATCCACTGGACAACCGCGACCCCCTCCCACACACACACGCACATACAAATAAAAATATATATATTTCCATTTGGACGGCACAATAGAACACAAAATAAAATAGACATGACGTCTCAGACCTGATTCCGACCTGAAGAAGGCCTCGGAGTAGACCGAAAGCTTAAACAATCAAAAATTATATATATTTACGTGCCATCTGTTTTATTCTGTTCTATACGTGTTCTATTGTGCCGTCCAAAAGTTATATATATATATATATATATATATATATATATATATATATATATATATATATATGTGTGTGTGTGTGTGTGTGTGTGTATTCACATATAGATTCAAATTATACATACATAATAATAAAAACTAATGCCCTTCCAAACTCCTCAATGTTATAAAAAATGTATAACCAACAGAACAATAGAGATTATTCACATTTCATACTTCCGTATATAGCCCAATATCTTTTTCCGATCGTTTTTCATAATTTTTCTTTGACATAGATATCTGGAGGAGAGGAATATAATACATTATTGAATACTATGTATTAAGGTCAATTTATCTGCATTTACAAATCTATTTGAATAAAGCTCATAATTGTTATTATTATTAAAGTCACTCGGTAGATCAACATGAACTGAATAAAGACCGCTTTCATATAATTAAATATTACAGATGGTCACTCAAACTAAGCTAGCAATACACTCCATATTTTTTCTTGCAGTTATCTGGAGTAGCTAGCAAAGGCTAAGAGCATGCTTACCTATTTTACGACGCGCCATCGTAAAACAGCTATAACATAAACAACCATTATATTTACCAATCGACTGACATACACCAACAAGCGATCCCCTTCGACCGAAACGATCTGAAACTATCACCAGGGACGACAGCAAACCACGGAAGCCAGGAGCACCATTTATGAAGGATAGGCCTTTTAAGAAGGGATGGCACCTGTGTGCGAGCAGCTCCCGACTGCACGCGAATGGCACCGGCAATTTGGCGGACAAAAGTAATGGAGGGCAAACGGCTCTTTGACTGCCCATCAGTCTGTGTGCCCCTTTAAAAGGTCTCCCGCTGTTTTGCTGTTTGTAGGGGTCGGAGAGGAGTGGACTCCTACGATCGCCATTCTGCGTTGTGGCGGACGCTGAAATAGACGGGGAGGGTTAGTCAAGGTGTTTTGTAGCCTTTTCCGTGGACTGGTTTCGAAGTGGGGCGGCAGGGTGAAGCGATGCGGTCGGGGGTAAAAAGGGTGCGCCCATAGGTGGTCGCTCCCGATCGCGGGAGATGCCGCAGCACACGCCCGCGATGTCCAGGGGGTCGGTGAAAAGGCCCGCAAGGGGCCTCTTGACTGATACTCGGGCGTGTCATAGGTCATCGTGCCGCCGCCTTAATGGGCGGATAGAGAGCCGAGACGCGCGCGTTCGCAGCAATCCCCTCGTTAGTAAGAACACCGTTAGAGCCGACGCGCCCCCTTTAATGCAAGCAGAAAAAAATAACACCCTATCGTCAAGCGTGTTATGATGCATCTCTCCGCGAAAAATTTTGTTAACACGAATTTTTATCATCGCGGATGAAAAGAGGAGTACGTAAATCCCTACCTATCTGTGGTAACGAGGGTTTACTACGGTTTCACTTCAGTTTCACCTCACCCCAACGCGGGGATTCGAGAGGAGCTCAGGGGTGACCGCGGGAGGGGGATGGGGGAAAGGGTGAAGGGGAAGGGTGTTAAGGAGGGGGGCTTGGTTGAAGAATTGAGCGCGTTTGTGTGTGCGTACCACGCGAGGCGGGCGGACGGGAGTGGGACGATGGTGATCTCGGTTTCTGCCCCGTGCGGCGGCCGAGGGGCGATGCATCAATCGGGGACGGCTCGCCCCGACCGACCCTCGGGGGAGGTTGAGGGAGAGCTGGGCGGGGGGAGCACCGCACTCCCTTGTCAGGAGGCGGCCGTGAGCGATGGCGACTCTCCGCGGAACTCGAGGGCATCCGATCCTATGAGTCATAGGAATAGCATACCCACCGACCTGTCCCCGTCCCCCTCTCGTCTCCTATGGCTTCCCCGTGTCATTAGGAGGAGCTCACCGCGTGACCAGCTTCGCAAATTTCCACCCCGGCGGACGGGGCTGAAGATAAATTTTCGCTACATACTCCTGTAATGGAAGTCATTCGATGGTATTCTTTTTTCGGTGTTTATATGGTTAAACCTTTGACTCCCTATGGTAGGACCTAATGAACATTGCATTACGATGACGCACACTACCGACTTCTTTTCCATTTCCTGATTTCAGAGAAATGATGTCGAGGGGGTTCATTCCGACACAAAATAATAAACATATAAGTGATTTGAAGTACAAATCATCAAACGAATATAAGGACGCATAATACTTAAAATCGGTATTAAAAATAAATGTTGAAAATTCTACTTATCTTTGCATGCTGAAAGTATTTTAAAACACACTTTTTCCCAAATGTACTTCTTCTGCATTTAAAAAACTGTACTGATATTTCTGGGATGCAACACTCTAATCGTGGATTAGACGTTTGGCAATACAAATCGACAGCGAAAGGTGAAACTTACCCTTAAGTGATCTCTTTATTTACCATGACAATAATTCTATCACCACATCATGCCGTTAGGAAATTTTATCCTATGTTCCGCTAATGTCGTATCGGTCATTAGCCGAGCGTGCCCCTTAATAGAATGTTAAAAAGGATAAAAATCCTTATGCAACTATGGGATATTCGGTGAGTACGTTACACTATTGCTGGTATATTATTAATTGTATTGTACCGGTTATGGTTTTGGATGGAAAAAGACTGAACAACAATAAATTTCTTTGCTTCTCCAAACTAAATACTATCTGGCATACAACACTAAAATAAAACCTTCTTCAATTCCGCATACTTCTCCATTAGGTCAAACATGCGTGTCTACTTCCCTTCCTCGATTGCCTAACGTTCGCCTCACCATCTCAGGCTTCATTATACCTTCGCTAATCAACATTTCCTGCAGCTTTGTTTCCTGCCTTCAATGGATTTCGGCTAATAATCCTTTTCCTCTACTATGCTTAGCTCCTCATTGATTATTTCCTTTTCTGTCCATTTAACTTTTTCATGCTTCTCCAAATATCGTATAATATCGTTCTATAATGAACATGTTTCCTCGTTTCACAAAATCACGCTCCATGCCAAAGTAATAACTAGCCTTTTATCAACCGCCATGCTCTAAGTCCCTGTCATCAATTAATTCTTCCTTGTCAAATCTTCTTCGCCTAACGCATTTTTCTTCTTATGCCCCCGCTACTTTGCCTATCTTGATCCAAGACATTGTCAAGATAAAATGCTGCTTTAGGTATTGGTTCAATCATATTATTATAAGGTCTTTCTTCTGAACATCATAAAATGTATGGTACATAATACCCTTCATTTTGTTTCTCAAAATGATTTCTCACGAAGTTTGTCGAAATTTAAACATTGTATATTGTTCAGTTATTTTTGTTATATAAATATAGTGGCATAAATATAGTGTTATATATACACACACGCAGAAATACACACAAAAGAAGCTCACACACATTCCGATTTCTCGGTGGCAACATCATCTTTCTCAAGGGAAAGAAGGTACTCGAGAAAAGTACATTCTGTAAGTAAAGTACATTCTGGAGTACTCCTGTAATTCTGCTTCACTCTCTTCTCTTGCTATCCCTTTACATGCAAGTTCACACAACCTATCATTTGACGAATGCTTTTCCCAAACAGTTTTAGAATCTCTACTCGATTCAGCCACCAACATAGAGGTGAGAACTCGCGAATCCGCATACATTCTATATTTCCGATCCTTTAAAATTTCCACCCTTAACCGCCATCTTTAATTTCCTTCCCAATAGTCCCTAAATCTTCCGCCCCCCTACCCTCCCCAGGCAGTCTTCCCTCAAGACCTCTCAGTGTGACCGGAAGGCCTCAGAGTAGGCCGAAAGCTCAAATCATCTACAGTGTGAGTGTCCTTTTACGTGTTATCTGTTTTATTGTGTTATATTGTTCCGTCCAAAAGTTATATTGCTCTCGTGAGTACTTCCGCATGATCGATATATATATATATATATATATATATATATATATATATATATCGATCATTTAGGGATATATATATATATATAGTGGAAGGTCCCTATAGGTAGAAGTCCCTCTTCATCTCTGTGTACTTCTTTCCTCCCTTCATCCCGTCCAACATCCCTATCCTGTTCCTGCCCTTTCCACGCTTGGCCAACATTCTCCCCTCTATTACCTTCTTCAACAGTCCACTACCGCTCAATACGCCTTTCATCCATTTTTCCTGCCTCCATAGGATTTCTCCCAACAAACCCCTCTCCTCATCTACCATCACCAGTACTTCCTCATTTGTTTTCCTAAAAAACTTAACTTAACCGATAGATTACCTAATAAATAAATAAATAAATATATATATTATTTATTTTATTTATTATATATTATTTATATATTTACATAAGAATTCACTTCGAAAACGTCCCCACCAAAAGGATGACGCGAATGTAAAAGTACAAGTATTACTCCGGCACTTAAGGTTAAGGGTAAGACCCATTGGCTAACCATCGACGACTTTTCCCATCAAATCGGCTGTAAATTCAGTTTAGGTAATGCATTGCAAAAGGTTCACCCCTAAAATATTAATGAAACAATGGAAAGAGTAGGGATTTTGGGTGGTCTATAAAATTGGATAACATGAGGCCCAGAATGTAACCCATAAAATATTATACGTATGTAGCTTTCCTGTCAACTTTATAATTTATTGGCGATATTTATTTGATTGCTTTTATTCATGTTGATATTGCAATATGAATTAATTACAATGATAATTATATTAAGAAAAAACAATTTCAACATGCGTTAACATCATACTATTTCAGAATATGACATTTAATTTCATACCATTTCAATAGTACTACCTATATTACCAGGTAGGAAGAGATAGATGCTAAATTAAAATTAGTAATATCATTGAAATTTAATCTTTCAGTGAAAAATACTACTGTGTCACTTCTATCTTTCGATTTGCCACTTGGACAGATGACGACCCTGAATTATACGCGCGTACGTGTGAGGAGTGGTTAAGAGAAACGGGAGATGATAATACCTTTTCACTTACAATTGTTTGGGTGTTTAAAATTGGCGCGAGGGAAGAACGAGTATTTAAATCCCTTAGTGTTAGAGGCTATTTCTCTTCTAAATGGCTGATCTAATCTCACGATATAGTGTGGGATCCTAACAATTCCCCAGGGGTCAAGAGTAAACAAGAGATCCTTGTACCTTTGAAAGTCTTACCTGTATGCTGGTATCATATGCTGATTCTATGACTAGAGGTTCATCCATCCTAGTTTCTCGAATGACCACACCGTAGTGACTTTCTTCTCGTAACAAATTTTCACAAATTAAGCAATACTGTGAATATCATAGCTATGCCAAGCATAATTATTAATGACCATAAGTAAAACTACGCTAGATAATGAATATGAAAAAAATATAAACACAGTAATGAACCCGAAGGTCGGTTTGGTAGGTGATGGTAGAGTTCAACCAGTACTAAGCCCGACGGCGTGTGAATATTCACGCATCAGGGTAGGGGGGCCAGTTCCTTTCCTTGTGCCGTTTGTGGTTTCCCAGGAAGATCTGGTACCCAAAAAATCACTTAGGTGGAGCTGCAGGTGCCCAGAGGGTCTTGCCCGGGAATCGAACCCGAGCCCTCCGGACAGTAGTCCAACGCTCTACCCCCTGGACTACCGCGACCCACATGTACATACTTTATATATATATACGCGCGCCCACAAGGGATAGAGGTTTTTGCTCTGAAGTCTGCATGGCCTTGATTAACTAGGCTTACCACGCCGCAACTCCTCTTTTAAAATAGTGGAGGAATGGTAATTCCCTCACGGATTTTACCTATAATCACTTGCAAAACTATGCTTTGTCCCTTTCTCAACTCTGTTTTTAGCCCTCACTTGGCCCACAGGCGGCCTGTGAAAAGAAATTCTCTTTCGGGCACTCTCTCGCTGGTAGGAACCTTTGGAGGAATGAAGCAGAATTCTCTGGTCGGATGGGGGAGCTCGTGGAGATGAGTGGGAGAGCTTTAAAACGGATGTCCTCCCCATTGTCCCTCACCATCACTCAGGAGACGAGAAGGTGTTGCTGGGGGGAACTGAACGAGGAGATAGGAGGTTATACGGCGTAGCCAGGGAGTTGTCGGGGCGTCCGTGCCTTGGAACTGTCGCACTGGGTCGTGGTGCAAGGCAGAGAGGGACGCCGAATTATTTATGCTTCTACACCCGTATAAAAATACGTCAATCAAGCGAAAGGGAGAAATGGAGTGAGTGCATGAGGGTGGAACAAAGCTCTTTGGCGGGAGAAAGTAAGTGTAAGCTCTGAATCCGTACTGTTGATCTGTGAAGACTTGGATACTGCGGATAAATGGATTTCTTCCGCACCAAGAACAGGTGATTACAAAACTATTATCCTGAGGTTTTAATATTCTTGGATATTACTATTAAAAGTTACATGTGCAGATAGACAATTTCAGGTGGCACTCAATTCCCAAGTATTATAATCAAACTTGCCTTGGAAATAATATCATGAATCAATGTCACAAGAGATAATAAATAAAATCAGTCAGAAAAAAATACATTTAAAGGAAACTTCCAAACAAATCTTAACACAAAAAAAAGAAAATCCCCATCTCATTAACATCAATTTCCCAATGAACAAGAAAAAAATCAAAAATTAAGCTGTTGTTTTCAATTTTACACAACACATCGATCAAATTATTCCATGAATTGCTTATATCTTTTCTTAAAAGTATTCACCATGTTAGGAAAGGTCTCTAATAGTTTTGCAGGTAAGGTGGTACAATCAATAATTGTTTTATTAAGAAAAGAAATTTTCAATAATAATTAAATTTTGTTTTATTCGTTCTTTGCGACCGGCATTTTACCTTGAATTAATGATCATTTCTCCCTATAAAATTGTGATTTCCCGCCTCTTTCCTTAGTTCTGCCCAAACTTTCTTTCCCTTCAGAATGCGGAACATTCCATAAAGTCTGCTTATTTTTTTCTACTTCGTAAACGTTCCCAGCCCCGTTCTTTTTAAATTTCAGTCACACAATTCATCGTCCTATGCCTCCCCAGTACATATCTGGCAGCCTTTCTTTGGACCTCCTCCAGTTTCGTAATATGCCCTTCTTCGTGCGGGTCCCATACAAGTGATGAGTGCTCTAAAACTGGTCTTACCAGGGTCTTATCCGCGACATCGCGGGATGGTTTGGGCATTTAATTAATCAAGCTTGGTTATATATAAGAATGGGAGAAATATTTTCCACAGTATGTTTTTACAATTTTTTAAGGTCTTAATAATTCTTCAGAGTAATTATTTTAATAATTAACAGGTACTCTTGTGCTGTATGTAACAAAATAAGCATTTGTTTCTTCGCTGGCTATATGAGGTGTGTTCAAACATTAACGGGAATTTTAATATTCCGGACAATAATATTTATTTATTCTTATACATTGATGTTGTCACCTTCCAAGTAGTCCCCATTGGAGATTATGCACTTGTGCCAGCGCTTCTTCCAATCCCCGAAACACTTCTCAAACTCGATCTTTGAGATAGCCTTTAGTACTTTCAGCGATGCGCTTTTAATGTCATATACGGCTGTAAAATGACGGCCCTTCAAGGTTCTCTTAATTTTTGGAAATAGTAAAAATTCACACGGAGCCATATCTGGCGAATATGGAGGCTGGGGCATCGTTACGGTATTGTTTTTGGCCAAAAATTCACGAACAAGCAATGAAGTGTGAGCTGGTGCATTATCGCGGTGCAAAAGCCATTTTGGAACGAATTTTGCTGCCTCGCGTTTCATACCCAAAACATTGGAAAAAATGCCATGACATGATCCAATCGATATGCCAACATCATCAGCGACCTCTCTAATTGAGATTCGGCGATCCCTTATTACCATTTCTTTCTATTTTTCATCGATTGTTGATGTGCTGGGGCGCCCAGGGCGTTCGTAATCTTCAAGGCCTTCACGGCCTTCTTGGTAATGCTTATACCACTCGTAAACTCTTTTACTCATAGCAGACTCACCATAGGCATTTGTTAACATTTCACATACTTTGTTACACTTTATTTCATTTTTTACGCAATATTTGATACAAATTCTTTGATCCATTTCTTTCAACAATCGAAAATCGCAGATCTCATAAAACACGTCTAACCTTAGTGGCTGTCACAGACAAAGTCCATAATGAAAACAGCTGAAAGTTTTATCATACTTCAGGGGCATGATACCAACATAATAAAAAAATGACAATCGGACTGTCCAAGCCCGCTAAATGAAAAAGTTCCCGTTATTTTTTTAACACACCTTCCATACAAATATTTGGCAAATTATTTGACGATATTAATTTAGCAAGTGTGAAAAATAAAAGGCTTTCTTGAAAACAGATAATAGAAAGTGAAGAAAAAATTCACCACATAAATTATCGGATATAATAATGCCATACTATGATTTCTTATCGACATTAGATCATTAAAAATTATTGTTTTACCCTGAATGTGTTAAATATGGTATTTAGTCATTTCCTCAATACCAGTTGACTATATTAGTCTATAACTCTGTTTTGGTTATATTATTACACTGTCACTCTCCTGGATGTGTCCATAACACAATTTCCAACCATAATTGTGTGCTTTAAGAGTATGATAAAAAGAAAAAGGGTCAAATAAAAGATCAATTAAATTGACCAATATCCTAGTGCAAATATGCGTATTTCTACCGCTTGAGAGGTAAGGAACACTAAGGAATTTAATCGGTGTGTTAATCATCTTTTACAGATCCCGTAAAATAATCATTTTCTTCACGGACTTCAATTCTACCGAGGAGAAGAGAGTTAAGATAGGTAGCAAACTTATTCGAGGCTGGCGAGGGAAAAATTCATTCACGGAGAAATATCATTATCAAATTCCTCCTATCTCTATTTTGAAGGCTCCCTCTTATAGATACAAAGATTATGGGGAAAGACATGAGAGGGTGAAAGCAGGATTAAAACTTTTAAGATATTCCGGGATGAAAAGGAGTAGTTGCGTGGAAAAAGGAGCACCCGTTTCCTATTCCCTCAATCCTCATTGCGGTGGTTTACACGGAGTTCGGAATAATGAATTAACAAATTCTTCATAGGTGCAGGGAAGCAGAGAAGTCGGAAAGAACGGGAAGGAGGGAGTCTTGAAAAGTGATAGTGAGGGATAGATGGGAAAAGCGGCCAGAGTATCCAGGAAAACGTGAAACAGGACAGGAGGAATTATGGAAGGAACGCGGGAGAAGTCGGTGGAAGGAGTGGGTGTTATAAGCTCCACTCACTCCCATCTCCCACGGTCGAATGATAGCGAAAGATCGGTCCGACGGTAGTTTGCTACAGAAGAATCTGCCACGGACGTAAGAGGTGAAACGCTTTGAGCCTGAGAGGGAAAAAAAAGGTTTGGTGGGGGAGGTGGGGATTGAGGAAAGGGACGGACGGTTTTCCGTAATGGCGGAGCAACAACAGAGGCGGCAGTGCCGTCTTGAGAGCTGCCCCCTTCTCCGCCTTGAAGGAGTTGTGTTAAAGGCTTCAAACGCGGAACGGGAATGAGGAAGACGTGTAAGTGTGGGAGGGAGGTTGGAGGATATACGAGTGCGGAGGAGGCGTCGAAGAGAGAAGGAAGGTTGAAGGTATTAGATTATGCACGGGAAAACAAAAAAAAGTATTAAACGAGATGACGCTAGCTTTCTCGTGGACGTGGGAGGGCTGTTGACTGTTCTCATTCGGATTATAAGGTGAAGGGGGACGAGCTAAAAAATGATATAAGAAATAACGTGGACCACGTATGTCGGAGAGGGATATTGGATCGCACCGCTGGAGAGTTTTAGAAAAAAATATCTCTCTAGCTCCTCACACTCCTGCCTCTTTTCGTGATGAAGGAAAAGAGTGTTTAAGCGACAGTTGAAGAGCGTAACGAGGGCGGCTAATGGAAAGATGGATGTGAGGAACGCTCTGTGCGAGATGGGGAGAGGAAGGTCGCAGCTGGAGCGGGCCTGGAGGGAATCGGATCAAAGCAGAGTGGAATCGGGAGAGGGGTCGAGTGGGACCCGTTGAACACTTCAAGAGTGAATATCGCAGCATTTAGTGGCGAATGGAAACCGTAGTGTGAAAAATTAATCTTTTTAAAAATATCGAAACCTTAGGAAAATTTGTTCGAGGGTTGTAAAGGACGACTTAAAATAGACGGTTGTTACAAATATTTGTACATCTTTTTCCAGCCATCATGTGCCCTAATATTTCGAAACATGGGCAGTCAAAATTTTTGTTCTCCTAAAAATAATAACCACGCTTTTATTGAGCTTGAAATATAAATTCATAAAACAATCTTAGAAGTGAATGCAACATGGTTTTACAGGAAGACAAGAAAAAGTTCTGAGCACGGAATATGAGAGATAGCTGGTTGCAACGGTTTTGTTGACCCTAGATTGGCGTTTCAATTAAAGTCTTGGAACGTGATCGATCAATGATGGAAAAAACAACATTCAATATTTTACCTCATATATTAAAAGCATCCTCCTCCCAGAATGCTACTCGCCAGCCAAATTCTTATTAATATTTATACCTTATAATATAAAATGGCACAAATATTATTATATATATATATATATATATATATATATACCTTAGGGTTGATAATTGTTGTTTTATAAGAAATGCCAAATTTCATTTAATCGCCAGTTGGATAATTATCTTACTTCAGTTTCTGTCAAATGTTAATGAAAAAAGATAATTTTAAGCGCTAAAGTCTAACAATTATGACAAATTTGAACCACGGTGATGGCTTAAAAGACAAGAAAGCATCTTAAATATAGTGAACGGAGGAAAGAAGTACACAGAGATGAAGAGGGACCTGATGTAGATTAGGCTGCTGGAATGGTTTTTGATTGGAGTTACAAAATGTTTATTTGATAGTTGTGTCCATTGACTCCTTTTGAGAAAGGTGGTTGCATCAACGAAAATTCGAGACCCAGTGAGTACCTCTTTTATGTGTTTCAGTTTCTGTGTTTGTGTCGACTAGTCCATTTACAAATAAAACAGTTTCTGGCGTAACTTAGTGGAAAATCTTTATACTGACGTTATTATAAATCAAACCTGATGATGTTATGCTATGACAAAACCTGGGTCGTGAAAACAAAAAGTTTATGTGGAAAAGCAAAGTGATTTGATTTCTAAAAACGTTAGTCCATTTACATTATTTATATATGTATATATATATATATAACCATAAACACAGTAATCAACCCGAAGGTCGGTTTCGTAGGTGATAATATATATATATATATATATATATATATATAATATATATATATATATATATTATTCCCTCCCATGGACTACAACCTTGTCCTGGTGGAAGGGCTTGTGGTTCCGATGACCCCTAGAACTGTGCTGGCGGGAGTAATAATAATTACTCCTGGAAGGGTCACCCATGCCAGATAGGTCGAAGGTTAGGAGCCAGACGAAAGGTAGTCCACGCAGCGTCTGTTCCTCAGTGAGGCGGCTGCAATGGCGTCTGACCCCAGAGAGGCGGCCATTAAGTGATGGTGTCACGTTAAAAAAGCTATTGAGGAAGGCAACGGGAAACCACCTCAATTATGATTCCCAAGAATATATTGATGGGCACTATAGATAATATGAGTCCTGGCAACTACGGGACTCGGCCCAAAGGGCCGTGTGTCGTGCCCGGCAGCGGGGGTGGCAAGACTTCAGCGGTCGTCATCCCACGAAACCCTTGCAGGGAAGAAATAACTGCAGCAGGACAGAAGACTCAGAAGAAGACGAAAGTAGTTAGAATAGGAACCTGGAACGTCAGGACAATGTTGAGGAGAGGCAAATTAGAAAATATTAAGCGAGAGATGGAAAGAGGTAACATAGATGTTTTAGGCCTCTGCGAGGTGAGATGGAAGGATAGCGGGGATTACTGGAGTGACAATTATAGAGTAATATACAGCGGCGGGGACGAGAGCCAACGAGGGGTTGCCGTAATTATAAATAAAGGGGTAGGAAGAAGCGTAGTCAACATAGAGCAAGCGACAGATAGAATTTTACTCGTAGAGATTAAAGCAGAGCCGACGAACTTGGTCATTGTTCAGGTATACATGCCACCGAGCAACCACAAGGAGGAAGAAGTCGATAGGATGTATGATGAGTTAGAGGATATCATCGCGAGTGTTCCTGCAGGGAAACATTTGATAGTGATGGGGGATTGGAATGCGACGGTAGGCGAAGGAAGAGATGGTGGTGAGGTGGGGGACTATGGGTTAGGCACGAGGAATGAACGCGGGGAGAAAGCAATTGAATTCTGCAGGAGACAGGGGTTAGTCATCACTAACACATGGTTTAGACACCACAAAAGGCGTAGGTATACATGGAAAATGCCAGGTGACTCAGAAAGGTATCAGTTACATTATATTATGGTTAGGCACAGGTTTAGGAACAGTGTGATAAATTCGCACAGTTTCCCAGGAGCGGATGCGGACTCTGACCACAATTTAGTTGTTATGAAATGTAACGTTCGTTTCAAGAAGATGAGGCAAGGGCGGCAGGTTAAAAAATGGAATTTAGAAGCAGTAAATGAATTAACGCGGAAGGAGTATCAGGAGGCTGTAGAGAAAATGATGGATGACGGTAAAGAACTTAGTACTATCGAAAAAAATGGGAATGTATCAAGAAAGGGATATTGGAAGCCGCTAAAGACACTATAGAAACCGATAACGGGAAAAGGATTAGGAAACCATGGGTAACGGATGAGATGATTGCAAAGATGGATGAGAAAAGAAGATGGAAAAATGTAAACACAGAATTAGGCAAAATGAAGTACAAAGAGTTAAACAATAAATTGAGAAGGGCCACAAATAAAGCAAAAGAAGAATGGTGGAAAACGCAATGCGAGGATATGGAAAGTTTACAGAAGAAGGGTGAAATTGGTGCTCTATACAGCAAGGTTAAGTTATTATCGGGAAGTAAGAAGGCAAGATCTGTGATAACAGTTAAAGATAAGTGGGGTAAGATAATAGTTGAACCAGGAAAAATCCAAGAGAGATGGAAGGAGTATATAGAAACACTGTATGGTAAAGAACTTAGGCCGACAAGGTTAGACATAGAAAAGGAACATGACGTAGAAGAAGATAGCTTAGGTCCAGGCATACTCGACGATGAAATAGAAAGGGCATTAAAGGAGATGAAAGCAAATAAGGCTGTGGGGGTGGACAATATTCCTGTAGAAATGCTGAAATGGTTAGGGAAAGGTGGGAAGAAGGCCATATATGGACTGATTCGTAGTATCTATGAGGAAGGAATCTGGCCGGAAGATTTTGTGAGATCGGTGTTAGTTCCTATTCCAAAAAAGGCAAAGGCTTCGTCATGTGAGGATTACAGAACAATAAGTTTGATATCCCACGCAGCTAAAGTTATTCTCAGGATCATCAACAAAAGGATAGAGAGTAAGGCAAATGATTACTTAGGGGATGATCAGTTTGGGTTCAGGAAAGGAAGAGGTACGCGTGATGCCATTGCAGTAATGAGATCACTAGTCGAGAGGAATATAGAATACAATCAGGACGTTTTTGCCTGTTTTGTAGATTTCGAAAAAGCGTTTGATAGAGTGAATTGGGAAAAATTAATGCGTGTATTGCAGAAAATAGGAATGGATTGGAGGGACAGGAGACTGATCCGCAACATGTACATGTCTCAGACTGCTCAGGTGCGAGTGGGGAACGGAGAGTCCGGATGGGCAGTGTTAGGAAGAGGTGTAAGGCAGGGTTGCCCATTGTCACCGGTACTGTTCAACGTATATGTAGAGGAAATGATTAAAGAGGCATGGGAAGAACTGGAGGTAGGAATGAAAGTCGGAGGGGAATTCGTAAAATCGGTTAGGTTTGCTGATAACCAAGCATTAGTTGCTCAGTCAGCCAAGGGGTTGCAAGCATTGTTGAGTGAATTGGAGGTTCAGTGCGATAAATATGGGATGAGAATCAATATTAGTAAAACAAAGGTTATGCGATTTTCCAGAAAGAAAAAGGCTAAGCTAAATATTAAAATAGGCGGGGAAAAAATAGAGCAGGTAGAACAGTTTACATATCTCGGAAGTGTTTTGGACCAACACGGTCAAAGTGGTAGCGACGTAAGGAGAAGAATTGCGCTAGGCAAGGAGGCTTTCTCAAGGAGGAGGGAGCTGATGACGGGGACGTTGAGTAGGGATGTTAAGACAAGACTCGTAAAAACTCTGATATGGAGCGTAGCTATGTACGGCGCGGAAACGTGGTCTCTGAAGCAGGAGGATAGACGTAGATTGGAGGCTTTTGAAATGTGGGTGTGGAGAAGAATGGAGAAGGTGAAATGGACCGAAAGGAAAACAAATGAGGAAGTACTAGAAATGGTGGAGGAGGAGAGGGGTTTGTTGAGAGAAATCCTATGGAGGCAGGAAAAATGAATGAAAGGCGTATTGAGCGGTAGTGGAATGTTGAAGAGGGTAATAGAGGGGAGAATGTTGGGCAAGCAAGGTAAGGGTAGGAACAGGATAGGGATGTTGGACGGGATGAAGGGAGGAAAGAAGTACACCGAGATGAAGAGGGACCTGATATAGATTAGTTTGCTAGGTGGTGAGTCACAAAATGTTTATTTGATGGTTGTGTCCATCCAAAAACCTACCTTAACCGGTAGATTACCTAATAATAATATATATTATTATTATTAGGTAATCTACCGGTTAAGGTAGGTTTTTGGATGGACACAACTATCAAATAAACATTTTGTGACTCCAAACAAAAACCAATCCAGCAACCTAATCTACATCAGGTCCCTCTTCATCTCTGTGTACTTCTTTCCTACCTTCATCCCGTCCAACATCCCTATCCTGTTCCTACCCTTACCTCGCTTGCCCAACATTCTCCCCTCTATTACCCTCTTCAACATTCCACTACCGCTCAATACGCCTTTCATCCATTTTTCCTGCCTCCATAGGATTTCTCTCAACAAACCCCTCTCCTCACCCACCATTTCAAGTACTTCCTCATTTGTCTTCCTATCGGTCCATTTCACCTTCTGCATTCTTCTACACACCCACATTTCAAAAGCCTCCAATCTACGTCTATCCTCCTGCTTCAGCGACCACGTTTCCGCGCCGTACATACCTACGCTCCATATCAGAGTTTTTACGAGTCTTGTCTTAATATCCCTACTCAACGTCCCCGTCATCAGCTCCCTCCTCCTTGAGAAAGCCTCCTTGGCTAGCGCAATTCTTCTCCTTACGTCCCTACCACTTTGACCGTATTGGTCCAAAACACTTCCGAGATATGTAAACTGTTCTACCTGCTCTATTTTTTCCACGCCTATTTTAATATTTAGCTTAGCCTTTTTCTTTCTGGAAAATGGCATAATCTTTGTTTTATTAATATTGATTCTCATCCGATATTTATCCCACTGAACCTTTAATTCACTCAACAATGCTTGCAACCCCTTGTCTGACTGAGCAACTATACTTGGTCATCAGCAAACCTAACCGATTTTACGAATTCCCCTCCGACTTTCATTCCTACCTCCCGTTGTTCTCATGCCTCTTTAATCATTTCCTCTACATATACGTTGAACAGTACCGGTGACAATGGGCAACCCTGCCTTACCCCTCTTCCTAACACTGCCCATCCGGACTCTCCGTTCCCCACTCGCACCTGAGCAGTCTGAGACATGTACAGGTTGCGGATCAGTCTCCTGTCCCTCCAATCCATTCCTCTTTTCTGCAATTCACGCATTATTTTTTCCCAATTCACTCTATCAAACGCTTTTTCGAAATCTACAAAACAGGCAATAACGTCCTGATTGTATTCTATATTCGTCTCGATTATTGATCTCACTACTGCAATGGCATCACGCGTACCTCTTCCTTTCCTGAACCCAAACTGACCATCTCCTAAGTAATCATTTGCCTTACTCTCTATCCTTTTGTTGATGATCCTGAGAATAACTTTAGCTGCGTGGGATATCAAACTTATTGTTCTGTAATCATTACATGACGTAGCCGTTGCCTTTTTTGGAATAGGAACTAACACCGATCTCACAAAATCTTCCGGCCAGATTCCTTCTTCATAGATACTACGAATCAGTCCATATATGGCCTTCTTCCCACCTTTCCCTAACCATTTCAACATTTCTACAGGAATATTGTCCACCCCCACAGCCCTATTTGCTTTCATCTCCTTTAATGCCCTTTCTATTTCATCGTCGAGTATGCCTGGGCCTAAGCTATCTTCTTCTACGTCATGTTCTTTTTCTATGTCTAACCTTGTCGGCCTAAGTTCTTTGCCATACAGTGTTTCTATATATTCCTTCCATCTCTCTTGGATTTTTCCTGGTACAACTATTATTTTACCCCACTTATCTTTAACTGTTATCACAGATCTTGCCTTCTTACTTCCCGATAATAACTTAACCTTGCTGTATAGAGCACCAATTTCACCCTTCTTCTGTAAACTTTCCATATCCTCGCATTGCGTTTTCCACCATTCTTCTTTGCTTTATATATATATATATATATATATATATATATATATATATATATATATATATACCCCCAGAGAAAACCACGTAAGAATTCTCGCTGATGTACTGCGTTTTTGCCGGAATCTCCGGTGGAAGGCTTTTTTGGAGTCGCAACCGGCACTCCAGCAAATTTCCAGACCCCTTCACAACGCCTTACAGAAATTCAAGCCTGCTTCAGCCCATGAACCCAGTCCCCTCCCCTCAAATCATCGAATATAAATTTTTATAAACCTTCTCTTGTCCAGAATCGCCAACCCGTCTTTCCTTAAGTCCCTAAGTCCTCGATCAAACCTGTCCCCTACCGAATCCTCAGAGCTAAATAACTTAATGAAAAATATTAACATCATCATTACTTCCGCAGATAAAGGGTCAACGGTTGTGGTCTTAAACAGATCAGACTACATTAGGGAAGCTAAAGCACAACTCTCAGACACCTCATTCTACCAGCAAATCGCCGAAGATCCAAATCCCGCATTTTAGGAGGACCTAATTGAATTTCTTAGTGCCAATGGGCCGAATGAGTGTCTATATCCTTCAGACTTAGCCCTCCTCTCCCCTCCCCACCCACGCACTCCTCATTTCTATATCCTTCCGAAGATTCACAAGCCGGGTAATCCTGGTCGACCGATTTTATCCTCCCGCCACTCCCCAACAGAAAGAATCTCGGCATTTGTAGACCACTATCTCCAGCCGATTGTCCAGGCCCTACCATCATTCACTAAAGATTCCTACCATTTCCTGGATAGGTTAAATTCTATCTCCCTCCCTCCAGATGCCGAGATCATTATGGCCACTATAGATGCCACATCCCTGTACATATCCATTCCCCACTTAGAAGGTCTCTCCGCCCTCCAACACTACCTCTCCCAACGCCCTGAGCCACACATCCCCAGCACAGATTTTCTCCTCAGCCTTTCCGATTTCATTCTTACCCGCAATTCCTTCTCCTTTAATGATAAATTCTACCTACAAATCAAGGGTTGTGCCATGGGTAGCAGGTTCAGCCCGTCCTATGCAAACCTCTTTCTTGGTCTCGCGGAGAATAAATTCCTGTCACAACAACCCCTGAAACCGCTATTGTGGCTCAGATATATTGAGGATATTTTCCTTCTCTGGCCACATGGTCCTGATTCCCTTAAAACTTTCATTTCCAACCTGAATACTTCGTCTTCTATCTCCTTCACGTCTACAGTTTCCTCCTCCCAAATCACCTTCCTAGATGTAAACATATCATTTATAGACCATAAATTTCACACATCCGTGCATATAAAACCCACAAATAAACAACAGTACTTACATTTCAACAGCTGTCACCCATACCACACCAAACGTTCCATTCCTTATTCCCTTTCCATAAAAGGACACAGAATTTGCAATGACCCTGACTCCCTAGACAATTTCCTCATAAATTTACACCATTCCCTCCTCAAACGAGGTTATGCTGAATCCCTCCTGAATAAGAGGATCCGTGGACATACTTACACTCCCAGACCTTCCACCACCGCGAAAAACCACCCTCTTTCAATTTGCACCACGTTTCTTCCTGGCCTAGAATCTCTGCGTTCTATCCTAAAGGACCTCTATCCTATCCTCAAAAACCACAATTTCACCACCAACCTTTTCCCCAAATGCCCCTCTGTCACTTTCAAGCACCCCGCCAATCTGTCAGATCTTCTAAAATCTACCAATCCACTTCTTAAATCCTCGCCCCGTTCCAAAATCACTCCCAGACCCTGCAATAAACCTAGATGCAAAACATGTCCTATTTTCCTTACCAGAATCCCATCCTTCTCCCACCCGCTCTTTAACTCTCTCCCACCAATTCCCTACTCCTCGTGTACCTCCAGTAATGTTGTCTACCTACTCAAGTGCCAACTTTGCCCTGCCTTTTACATTGGACAGTGTACCACACCCCTTAATATTAGAATCAATAATCATCGAGCCTCATGCAACAATTCCTCCCTTATTGGTAGGCTCCCAATCCCAAAACATGCCTCCGAACACAACACTGCCTTTGACCAATGTTTTAAAGTATCCGTCTTAGCATCCCTCCCACACTCAGACCCTCCACTGAAACTCAAAACATTAGATCTAGCTTTCATCTGGCTCTTGGATTCCTGGAATTGCCCAGGTATTAATATTAGACATTAATTTCCCCCTTTATGCATATAATTTCATCCCCCTCCGCCCCCAACAACTTCCATATCATCCCCACCTTTTTTTTAAAATTCCCGCGCCATTCACTACCCCTCCAAACCCATAACCTCGAATGCCTTCCCCCCCTCTTTTCTCCCCTTTTCCTTTCTTTTCCCCTCTTTTCCCCTCTTTTTTCCCCCATTTTCCCCCTTCTCCTCCCTACCACTGCTTTCGGGCACTCCTCTGCCTCAGTTCTGTTCCTAATTCCTCTTGAGAAAGGTGGTTGCACCACCGAAAATTCGAGAACTAATGAGTCCCTCTTTTATATGTTTTAGTTTGTGTTTGCTATGACTATTTAGTGAATTATATATTTTGGTCATTTACTCTTCGTTGTACACCGTTTAAGTAAGAAACGTACTTTGTTTTTCCGTGTTGCATCGTTTTAGTCATTAATCGAACTTAACTGTTAAGCAGAAGCAAGAATATCGGCGGTGCTTGGAGTGTACTCATTTTTGAGGATGAGCTACTGTCTAAAAGTCTTATATGCTCGTATAATAGCAAGTATTGCACCGTTTCCGTATGATATTAGTATTACAATTCTCTTTCTTGGGAGCAATGAAGAGACTAAAAAGTACTAAGGCACAATTTAGACAACGTTATGAAAGAAAATACTTGAATTGGGCCACTTATGTGTGCTTATATAGCTACTGCAGTACGTGCTCGCTCAGTGGGTTCTCTGAAATTCATGATCTTAAAAGTTTGGAGAACACACTATGTTGTTAAATCAATAAAGCATTCTAGTTCATGCATTTGATAGACATTAAATATCAATCATTCAGGGTATTCTACCTATTTTAAAAATAGGTATTGGCCGGTTCACGACAACTATTTATTTCTAAATATTGTGGGAACTTCCTATTTCTTCGTAACTTAAAATTCTTTGCTTCATTCCTGCTGTAAAGACAGCCCACTTTGTGCTCTCCTCAACCAAGCTTTCCCCGATCACCTTTCTCCCCCCTCACATGACCTTAAACATGTCACTGCCGTTCAAAATTTCCTCCACCCAATCCCTCTTCCTTTTTCGGTTTTCCCCTGTGACTTTCTCCCTTTGTCCGCCTTATTTCAAACTTCAGTGTTTGTCTTCCTCCCAGTCCAACTTATCTTCTCCATTCCCTGCCTCACCCACATCTCAAAAGCCTCCAATATACACTCGCCCCTTTGCTTCTAATACCAGGAGTCACATCCATAAAGCACTACGCTCCATATTAAAGTCTTCACTAATCCTTACTTCTCATCATTTATCGCTCTACCCGTCATCAATTCTCTTCTTCTTGCAACAGCCTCTTTTGCTTACGCAACACTTCTTCTAAAGTTGTAGAATTACTACCTAAGTTATACACTATTATATTTTACCCAATAGTGAAATTTAGAATTATTTGTCGTTTATAGACAATAAAATTAGTTTTTTTTTTCACAAAAAATAAAGGTTTTCAATATTTTACAAGTGAATCCTGTTACTAATTTATGAACAGCGACTTACGTGTTTACGAATTGCAGAATTTGATGAATTCCAGCCTCAGATTAAAAAAAAACTAAAAATCAATATGGAAATCCGAGAGTCTTATATTTGCATGTAAAAACGTGACCCATGCAAGAAAATAAATGCATTATATGAATGTGTGTGGGTGAGGTTTTCATAAATCTACCTAATAAATATGAATGAAATAACTTTATCTTGTCTCAACTCTTTTTTAACTGTTATTACTTCCTCTTAAATATCTACGAAAAGGCTAACGGATAATAAAATCAAAAATAGATAATAAAAACTTAAAACATTAAGATTATTTGAAAATGAAAATGAAACACAGATAATTAGAAATACGGGGTAAAACGAAAGCATGAGTCGTAAAGTACTTTCAACGAGGATACCATACAGAAACGTGAACGATATGCAGTGCAGTGCCTGTAAATATATTTTAATATACATTTTTTCTAACTCACAGCATGTGACGACGGAACGGGGAGAGCAAAACTTATGCATTTAACTTAGCATGAAAATAATTCAAGGTAATCGGAGTCTGGAAGTGAAAAACCACGGCAAACGAAGTCTGCCTCATTTATAAATGGACGTTTGGTGTAACTGGAGTTGGTGGCCTGGGCACTCAGGAAATGTTCCTGCCACTCCCCGCAAGAGTATGCGCCGTGTAACGTGATCCTGTCCTCAAGTCCTGCCACAAGACCGGCGCACACTCCTTACGACACATCTCCCGCCTTTAATACACTTTAGAATGCCACGACTGCTGGAGAACAGATGGACGCACCGCTCGACCCTTTCGCCCTCTTATTTTCCCGCGTACCTAGAATAATTGTGTCTGGTTAAGTAATCGCATACTTGAATGAAGTTTGTCTAACCGTAAGGCAAGGACAATTTTATGGAATGGCCTAACGAGAACTCGAGAAGAAAGGTGAACGTCTATTATCCGGATGGAAATATGCATTTGATTAAATAAAAGAAAAACTTCGGTTTTGTTGTGGAAACTGTGGCTCATATGAGCAGTGAAGAAATCAATGCGCAGGTTCAACGTCTATGAATTTACACGAAGGAAAATATTTTATGTTCATTAATATTTGAGACTATCACGAAGATGTTTAAAAAACTGCCGAATCGATCGCTTAGCAATAATATATGTCAACTGTCATGATCATTTCAATTGAACAACTATTTCTTGCGAAAAAAACTTCAAACACCGTTGATTAGGTAAACTTTAAAAGAAGCAATGGAATTTGAAGATTAACTATACTCGTATGCTGCTATGTCATGACATCGTGAGACACAGAGGGAACGTGAAACCAAATCTTGAGCTGTCATCATGATCAAATGTGTTTGAACTAACACAGCATTTATATAGTCACGTGACGCGACTACATAAAGTATGTCTTTTGACATGCTTACGCAACTTTAAGTTCTATTTTTGAATTTTATGTTTAAATTGCCCGTTATAGATGACGTAAATTGGAAAGAGTCACTAGTTTACGGGTAGAATAGACTTCGAAACCTCGAGAGATTGCGATGTGTTTGAAGTAGCAAGAGTGCTTCAGATTCCCTAACTGCCTATTTTTATAAAGAGAAAGATAAATTCCAATCCACCAGAAGTGCCGGACATAATAAAACTGTTCGGTTCAAGTGGACGATAACCCAAGGCACCTGTTAGATGCCAACGAAAATTAAATGGATCAAATGGGTAGGGCTAGATTTTTTCAGCAACTTATAAGGTCCCAACAAATACATGTTTATTCGCAAACATGGGCGGTACTCAAGATCACGCCACGCCATAAAGCCTAAAATGGTGACAGTCGTGGAGACAACGGGGTAGCATGGATCGTTTCTCATTCACGGGGTCGTTTTCAACGGTCTCGATAGAGCAATAACGTAAGGGAGATAGCAAGAGCGAGATAAACGTTTTCTTGATTCTCACTGTTGGCGGGCTCCTTCCAATCTCTGATAAACTCGCAGTGCTTGCGCTCTTGAAAAAAAAATCTCATGCTATGTAAATCACACTCGGTATAACTTTGTTTGTATACTACAATTGTGATGTTAGACAGGTCGCGAAGAAAAACAAAATCATTGGGTCTTAAAGCCGTTTATTTTGCTAAAATAGTGTCAACTAAATCACTGTCCTAATTATTAGCATATTTAACGATTGCCTTTTAGTCATTCCTATAAGGGTGCTTAACGATATAAATTAAATATTTGAAAATATAAAATTGAAGAATATTTTTTGAGCAACATTATCATCTGTATCGCTCTAAATAACCGGTCAGTTCAACCAGAGAAAAATTATTATTAGATTAAATTTTAAGTTTTTATCAATGATTAATAAAAATATGTCTCCAATAGCAATCATTCTTTGCAGTAGTAGTAGTGGAGGCGAACGATATCTAAGGTGATTTGCACAAATCATTTTTTATATGAATCAGAACGGCGACTGTAAAGTTTATCTTGTACAAAAACACGACTCTTTTTACTCTAAAAATGGCATGATACTTGTCCTCATGACATTACTGCAATACCGTCTTTGTGAATACGAAAATAATTTTAAATGAAAAACTATATTAGGTTGAAGGGATGAAAATACTCGAGAAACTATTTTTTCATCAACTATTTAACAGAGCGCCCTATTGGGCGATACATTTAATTGAATGGAATTTATATTGTAAAATATACTTAGTATAATAGTATATACTTAGTGAAATGACTTACACCCAACATAGGTGGGACGACAGCACTGGAGGAGAGTAGTTCGTGGGATCCTACTTTTACTTGCGCGAGCAAGGACGCTCGATCTTTCCGAGAAATAGATAGATATACGGCGAATGAATGAAGGGAGAGAAACACGTTGAGAAAGATAAATTGCTACGGGAGAGTAGACGCGAATGTGACACAAAAAGAGTTTAGAGCGATTGATTGGTAATTTTATTTAGGTGATGGTAACGTTATAAGCATTCATGAGCAGACAGAAAATATAAATCTCACAAATAACGATTTGGGTGGAAAATGAAGCACAATTAATCCTCGATGCATTTGCTCAAATGGATTTTTCATTAAAAACAACGTGATACCTATGGATAAGTTATATCACCAGCTGATACACTTCAAGAAGGAGTGGTTAATTCCAATTTTAGAAAGTATTTTAAAAATATATCCATGCAAAACGCTGGAGATACGAACATTTTGCTATTGATAACAAAAATGAGAAAAATGTGAAGAAAAACGTATGATCTAATGGAGAAATGAAATTTCAAAGTTGATAGTTTGTTTTTCAGTACGAAGTTAACACGCTGTACGAGCAGGGAAAAAGTGACAGAACCATACCTTTCATGTTTAACCCCTAAAAAAGGTATTCAAATACCTAGGTTAGAATAAGTTACATAGTTCAAGAAATAGGTGATATAAGGAATGTAAAAAAGGTAAACGTTGATTAATAATTGATATGTTGAAATTAACAATGTCTAATTTACGTCCTAAGATGACAAGGGTTCGTAAAACTGAAAAAAATGCGCATTTCCCCAATCGTAACTCAAACTTGACCAGCTTCTGGCTTCGCGACGATGAAACATAACGTAAGATGACAACCACCTATTTCGTCATACACTTCTCTCCGAACCGGACTCCCCTCCTTGCTGCCTCCCATTTGGAAAGCAAAGTGACAACATTATTCACAATCGTCAACGATTGTTTATTTGTAACCGATTCCCGTCCATTTTTTTCCTATCCACATACATGCTTTGATGAAACGATGGGTGGTTCGAGACAGAGCAGCCAGCGTGGATTGGGGGAGAGAGGGAGGGTTGAGAGAGAGAAAGGACGATGGAGAGGATGAAAGGGAGGGGTCGAAAGCATAAAAGGATGGAATGGCGGCGGAGGTTTTGAGAATCAAAAGGATTGACTGGTATTTAGTCGCTTGGGTGGAGCTTAGTGGAAAGAGGTCGTTTGTGAAGAGTCGAGGATAAAGAGAGGGGAAGCGAAGGGAGGGGTTAGAGGGTGTGGGTAGCGGTGTGGAGTGGGAGGAAGAGTGGGAGGTGGTGGAGGGAAAGGGGGAATTTTAGTCTCAAAGAGTTAAGGATCGCGGAGGGTTTGATGTCGATGGACCATTTGAAGGTGAATAAGATAGATAAGATGGCTTTAGAAATGTAGAAAAAGAAAATAAGTAGATTGGCCCCGCTGGAGATCGAGGAATTAAGTCGCGATAAATAGATTTGTAATGAGGGGATGGTTTTATTTCCTGGGAGACTTGAATGCCCGCTGCGACCGCGACAGCAAGATGACGCCAGGGTTTTGAGATTGGCAATGGAAATGAAGTCGAATTGAAAGATGATATGGTTAGATAGTTAGAAAATGATATTAAGGTACTGAAGGTACCAGGGAGGGGCACACAATGGGTAAGGGGGAATTTCAAGTAAGATTGATGTCGTAAATTAAGAAGGGACTCAGATAAAGAAGACATTCATGTGAATTTTAAGTCTTCCGCTTGCGAGGTGAAGTGGGGACAAAGTAAAAGTAGATCAGTAATAATTTTACTTAGCCGTTAAAAAGAGCTGAATGAATAAACGCTGAACTGAATTGCATTATTAGCATCTAGAAATTCTCTAATGTGCCTTTATAAGTTACAATGGCGTTAATAAGTTACAAAAATCTACAATTATTCAAACAGACATTTTACCAGTTATATAAATGTACAAATGGATTCTAAATTTAGATCTCTCTTCTATACACGAAACAAAGGCAACATATTAAATGTTAGGGGCAGCCGAATAAGAATTCTGATATTGGCGCAACCATGGCAGTTAAATCTACTCGGCACATTTTGCAGAGGTATATAACATAATCTTCATACCTCCTTGAAATGTATAGCAATATAATATTAACTAATTTGAATGAAAATGAGTATAGTCATTTTCCAACATCATTTAAATGCATTAAAAATATCTAGAATATATGTAACTATTAAAACATACTGTCAATGTCATAGCGTAAAACATTGACATTAATGAAACACCCGCTTCTCAATTTCTTTTACCAAAATAACATGCGATGACCATCTCGGTTGAACTGCACAAAAAAACCTAATTGATGAAGACTTTTATAATAGAAAATAAAAATTGAAGATAAAAATAACCAACATTACAACATGGATAAGAGCCAAATTAAGTGCTAATATAATTCAAGGAGCATCACTGGTTATTAAAAAATTACTTGCAAATCACCTCAGCTTTTTCGTAGTAAAACCATCCGTCATTGTTGTGCATTTTGTGCACTCCAAGGTCTCCAAAACAAGATCTAATAATCGTGTCTGAAATTTTTTATTTCATCTCCGAAAGGAATTCAAAGCGTCACACCCGACAGGCCACACGGTAATACTCTCCATACTTTGCAAATGCAATTATTTTAGTAAAAATCAACTCCTGCAATCAGAATTCTAGATTTATTCATATAAAATACGGAATTCAACATCAGTTGTTAGTTGCCATTTATTTAAAACACGGAATCAAACAAAATTAATTGACTCCTGTGATATGGCGAGAGACTTTTGATTGAAAATTAAATTCAGTCATTCTAATTTACGCAATTTAAATTTGGTCTTAATGCATCTTATTCATCATTTCAAAATCAATTTTAAAAACAAATGCATTAGAAATGTCAAATGATTCTCTGACAATTGAAATTATTCGATCACGAGGAAGTTATGTGCACTAATTTTGATTGCAAAAAATATAGATATTCGAATATTCAAACTTATTCATATTACATGCGCTATACTTGATCTGCTAAACGCATTTTCACCTATTAATTCAATACTCAATATATTTATACATTTTTATATATGTATATAAAAATATATACACACATTTATATATATATATATATATATATATACATAGATAAATATATAAAAACACAATTATTAATTTATAATTGTGGCGTGGCCAACATATTCAAGTTATTTTCTCAATGTGTCATACTCAATATAGCTTCGTTTATTTCTTTCTTACTAACGACCTTTTTCATCCAGAGACGTTCATATACATTAAGCCAGTACCCATGAATTTGCTCTGTTATGACTTTACATTATTCACAAGTAAACAATTTATTACCATTATTATCATGGTACAAATTTTTAATTGGAAATTCTTTATCTTTCATTTGTTGTACAATGATATGCTGCCAACTTGCAGCAAGTTCATCATTTCTCATTGAGAATCACAGATATTTACATGATTGGAAAAAAGATAGAAAGACACCATTCATCAGCACGAACAAATCCCCTAGGACCTAGTCGGTTGGATGTCATCATTCAAAGCAAGAGCAAGTAGAAAAATTAATTAATCTCCGCCAGTTAATTTATCCTGTCTGACTGAAGGCCCGAAAGAAGCGGTGGATGCTATTAGCGAGTCACTCTAATTTTATGAATTTTTCAATCCCGCCATTGAATTACGACACTCATACTGCTTTTTGACTTTCTCATTAAGTGTCGAACTGCACGTATAAAAGACACCAGCGTGATCACGGAAATGGTAATGGAGAATTTGAAGCGCAGGTCTGTGGCCGTGTTGTAGAGGTAAATCGAAGTGAAACGTTACACAGTCATATTGAGGGATTCCTTACGGAACTCGTGGCTGATCCGAGCAATTACACTCCCAGATTGAGACGGATATTTGGGAGGGCTTACTCTCGTGACGCTCGGCGGCGAAAATGAGCGGCGGTGACAAGATGAAGGTTCCCCCTTTTCCAGGGCGGGTCGGGAAATGGCTCGGGGAGACGGGCGGGGTGAGGAGCGATGCGAGCGGAAGATGAACAGCCCTCATTCCCCTCCCATCGCCGATAACTTGCGCTCCGGCGGTGGGCTTTTTGGCTCCCTCCATCTTCTTATCTCGCCGTTGGTCCCTCTTACCGGAGCAACGGGGAACTAAAACGATTAAATCTTTGAATAAATGAAGATGGGATGGAAAAAATGTGAAAGACGTAAGCTTGATGGATTTTTTCTTGGGAAAAAAGAGGCAAGAGTAGAAGAAAGGGAGGGATGGAGAAGCAGGGTCGGTTTAAGGCGTGGAGGAGGTGTGTGTGCTCCCCGAGATTGAATCAAAATATGTTAACGGGCTCGGAGGAGTTATCAGATCTGGATCGTCATTTGTACTTTTTGTTGCTGTCTTTTATTTATCATTCTTTGACTGGAGTGAAAGCATTCCTCTTTCTTGCCCTCTAGATCACCCGTACGGAAGTTTTTGCGTGCCATGTTTTATTTTCAAGAGCCATCACCACTAGCTACCGTCATTCCGAACGTCATACCTAAGGACATTATAGTTCTCGGGGGGTCTCAGCGATGCCATATAAGCGATGCTATTTGGATTTCATTTGTCTAAAAAAATGTATTTGTCCAAGCAAATTACGCCGAATGTGTCCCTCAACAATTATAATCAGATGCACCAACCACATTACCAGATTTGACCTACTCCCTCCCTTGTCGATCAATGAATTCTCTGCGGTTGCATTACGCATCTGTGGAAATTGAAAAAAGCTGTCTATACTGCTTGAATATTTTTATAATTTATTTTAATCAAAAGTCTATTCATGCTGCATGTCGATTTTTCGTTTTCGCTCCCTGCGAGCAATGAAATCCGGATGTTGACAAATCCCTGCTCCCATTACACTCTTCTAAGTACACAAAAGGTCGGAAAGGCATCTCCGTTTAACATAATCCCAGGAAGGCGCGCACCGGGATTCAAGGGCCCTTGTGCTACGGGGTCAGTCCCTCCAGCACCACATTGTCTATCCCTCATCCTCCTGCCTCTTTTCCTCGAGCCACTGGTTCATTGTCTGAGGAGGATCCCATTTACTGGTTAAGTCTTCACTAGCTTCATCTTCTCCGCCACGCCCCCACGCCATTCTTAAAGATGCTTCACTAGGTCGCGACTGAACTACAACACCTATGTCTAATTTCTAGTAATCATAAAAATGGAAGAGATGGAGGTGAGTACGTTAGGCCATGAGCGCGAGAAAGCATCAAGGAGTGGTAATGCACAATTTTATATAAAACAGTTCTTTTCGTTGCCGTTAATATTTCCTAGAGGTAAAGTTATTCCGCAGCATCTGCCCCTGCATAGTTCATTTTAAAATATTTTAAAGGTATCATTTGTAAGGATTTAAAAATTTGCATATTTTCACCTCTAAACCTTTACTGTAAAGAATCATGGAATAAAGATCATATATTAATTCCGTATGGAACAATTCTAAAGAAATTTTGTTTGCTAAATAATGATCAAAAAATCTTTGACATAACACAATAAAAAAAAACCCTCATCCTTCCAGGCGCGGAATGGTTTGATTTAAATTGGCGTTCGTAAAAAAGCTCTGAAAATCTGATGATCATTAGCATATATATTACAGTATTTGCTTTCAAGAAAGTAGCAATACTATTCTCTACTATAAACATACTCCTTCATACGTTCAGGGACTTTGAGGAAAGCCATATGAAATGAAATTTGAGTACAAACAGTTATAAATAATTGGTTCAACGCATTAAAAACAAAGATAAGACACGCGTGTATTATCACTTAAGATCATAGTTTCTTGAATAAGTAGGTATAAAAATAGCATTTAATGGGTCAAAGTTCAGTGGACTTGATGCTTGTGTAATCACTGAAGTCAAATTTCTGGTAACACGGGCAATATTTTGACGATTCCAACATGAATCAGGAATTTGATTCCATTCAAGTATGCTTGAGGTATTCTGTAAATAATACTTAAATAATAAGGTTTTCAATACATTTTGCGATCGGTCTTTATTTTTCCGTAACCTCCGTTGCACGGGAACACATTACCAAAGCACTAAAAGGCACGGTGAATGGGGTGTCATGGTAGGCTTTCCCGTTCCACCTTTCACTCGATTGCTGGCACCCGCAAACACGATCAGTGTTTCCAAGTACGACCTTCTCCACGAACCGAATCATTACTCGAAGGAGCTAGATGAAAGGGAAAACTCTTTATCTGCCGCCATGCGATCCTTTGGTAAATCCTTGACCTTTTGTGGAGACGGAGAGGGGGAGATTATGAAAGAATAAAGAGAAACAAAGGGAAATAGAAGATCGGAAAGAATGAGAGTCGCATCCGGGGGGCTAAGGTAGAAGGCTCGAGAGGACGTACGAGGTGGGCAAGAGACAGGATGGTGAGAGGGATGGGAGTTATAAAAAGCGCATTAAAGTACGCAGAGACTCAGGGAGTGAAGACACTCCGCCCATTCGGTTAATTCCATCTTTCTCCGTGGTAAAAAAACAACTTGGCGAGGTGGATACTCCAAAGGGGGAAGGGGGACGTAAGAGAGTAGGAGGAAAGTCATCCGGCGGCATGATCCACCCTTGCTGATTCCCTCCCTCCGTCCCATTCCCGATTCCTCCCCTCCACACCGACCACCCCTGACCGACCCGTACCATCCTCCACCCTCTTTCCCCCGAGCCTCTCGCCACCGCAGCCTTTCGGAAGCACCCGCGTGTCCAAGACATTCCATCCATCAGTTAG
Organism: Hetaerina titia; assembly: GCA_037158775.1. NCBI lineage: Eukaryota > Metazoa > Arthropoda > Insecta > Odonata > Calopterygidae > Hetaerina > Hetaerina titia. Next base: position 117,465,069 of record CM073770.1, on the reverse strand, counting down.
GTCGGCCACCAACGGTCAAATGTATCGTGGGTGGCCGTCGCCGGGTTCCCACCCCTCCGCGGGCCCGCCTCCCCCTCCCCTCGACCATACACCGATGCCCCATCCTCCCTCATCTCGTCCCCCCCACCTCCCACCACCCTCCGGCAGAAAAAATTCTCGCTCCTCGTGCAAAGGGGAGGGAATAGCAGGAGAGAGCCAGCCGCCCTTCCCACCATCCGTCGGGACAAAAAGAGTCCGGAATCTTTCCCTCGCAGGGACGGACAAATCTGCATCAAAGGGGTTTCGGGTGGGAGGGGGGTTGGAGTGAGATGGGAGGGCTGTCTTCGTGGTTCGCAATCCATCATAACCAACGTTTGAGGGCATCAAAAGCATCCTCCCCTTTTCAGAACCCTCCAGTGTCTCGCCCCATCGTTTCTTCCACCGCCTCCTCCCCCTATCGGGGAAACGGGGGAAGCTCCGACCCGCGGGGAGGGGGGGGAAAGAGGAAGAAAAAAGTGGATTGGTGGAGTTAAGCGGATAAAAGGGGCCAATTATTTTTTGCCGTCCCCTTCCCTCATTTCCAGTCTTGAAGTCCTCTGGCGAACTAATTAGGCTTTGCTAAAGACTGACTGAATGCACGCATTTTTTTTTCTTACCAGGCCCCCCAAAACGCTCCCGAAGGGGTGTGTAGAACCGATGAGTTGGAACGGAGACTGTTCTCTTTAACGACTCGGGTCTCCTGGCCTGGCCTCTTGCAAATCATTTCGCCGAATACAAAAAACTATTAAACGTCTCCCCGGTACGGTTCCGGTTTTGGGTGGTTGGATGATTATTTTACCCACCAACCCCACCCTCGAACGCGGTTCTTTCCATTGAACTCGATTCGATGAAGAGATTTTTGCCCTCACGGACAGACGGAAGCTCCTTGGCGGGGCCATTATAGATTGGGAATTCGATTAGCCAGAAACCAGGAGGGAGTGGCACCAATTAGCGATTTGCTCGGGGTGGACATGATTCTAAGATGCAGGTCGGAGGACGTGCCCATAATGCCATAACTGAACACAGACCCATGACATATAGGGTCTGTCGAAAAAATAATAACTGAAATTTATTCCAGAAACGTGAATTTCATAGCTCTCGCCCGTAGGTTTCCAGGTCGAAAGAAAATCTTGAAGAATACTTGTGACTAAACCAGTTGACCATAAGAGTAGTTACGTTTTTGAGAAGACAATTTGAAAACTGATTCAGAGCACTCTAATATTACGGCTGACACAACGACCTCCGGAAGTGCTGTATATTTCATTCCCAAGTTACTCTAAATAAAGTATGATGGTAACATCCCATCAATTCATATATTTAATCGTCTAAAAAGTGATCATGTGAAAATTCTTCCTGAAGAAAAAACTAAACCAAACTTCTATGATTAATATTGGACAAAACAACATAAATACCAATTTCGAGCAATCCATAGATGCACTAGAGCTTTTCATATAGTATGAAGTCCAAACTGCTTCAAACGATAGATAAACGCTTTCTTTCCATTTCCTTGTCAACAGTCACCCAGGAAATTTTTATGTCTTCTTAAGTGTTATGGTGACATGGATATTTTCACAGTAAAGCATCCTATAATATAATATATTATTAGAATATGTACTGACTTACAAAACATTATTTCATATTATTCCCTTTGAAAAGATTATGCCATTCATAAGAATTTACAAGTAGATATCGTGAATCTAAGCTACTATAAATACGTCTGATCCAGCGAGAAATTAGAGAAATAAATTTACGGAACAAAAATTTCACGTAACGACAAACAAACTCACCAGATAGGTTGTTTAGTGTCCTCCTATTGATATCCAATATTGGAGTCAATATGTCATTTACATTCTACTATTTTATTTAAATGCGGACCACTGAAATCAAATTTTAATATGAAGCAAACCTCAATAAGTTAAACCAAAACGGGCCAAGTGAAGTACAAGCGAACGGTGAACACTGCCGATGTATTTGCCGATGAGTCTGACCATAAAGGATGTTATATAGAGAGAAAGGCTAACGACGAATGTATAAACATGATTGCAAAAATGAGGAAGTTACCAGGTGAAATTAGAAGAAGACCAAATAAGTTCGTGGTGGAAATCTACGGAGAGAATCTAGAGGGAAAAAAGGCGAATAAGCGGAGAAGAGATAGGAAAAGAAAAGGCTTTTTGAACAGCATGAAGTGTGGCCGAAGGAAAGAATAAACGAAGAAGGAAATGATATAGGGCAGAACAAGATCTCATACTGAGAGAAGACCAGGCGTTATGTTATATCTCTTTAGGGAATGTCCAAATACCTTCCTTCAATGGACAAGCCATCTTTAATGATGTCACCAGCACGAAAAAAGCGCGGCCAGGAGCCACGCTTGGGAATATTTCTGGCAAGTACGACTCCTTCGGTGGATATCGTCTAATTAATCTCCTCAAATATGGATCGCTAAAGGCGCGGCCTCCTTTGCGCAAGATGAGGGATTGGAACTCCCCTCAGAGAACCTGGGAGACTGGCAGAGCCTTCCACCTTTTTTTCCACTCCTAATGGCGAGAGAGAGAGAGGGAGAGCTTTCTAACCTTTGCCACTCGCTCGTTCCCTCTCTTCTCCTCGGTGGTCTCACAACGAGAGCAAGAGGTGAGGCGAACGACCCGAAAGCGTGACACGGACAGACTGACGGTGGCTTCGGATGGAAGAGGAACGACGTGCGTACGACTAGAGAGAGGTTCATCGCCAGCATTTATAACAAGAATGAGTCAGAGGGAGACGAGTGGACGGTGCGCGGAATTAAATAGCCGGGCGAGAAAAAAGCAGCGTTGGTGGATTGAAAGCTAACAAAAGATTGACCGCGGATAAAGTGGATCGATGATGGAGGCTCTAAGAAACCGTAAAGCTAACCTTGCCATTTTGCACATGAAGTACGTGTAGGTAATACTTTCGGTCGAGATGCTGACTCCATCTTTAAGGAGGCAGTGACTGACTAGAAATTCTTGTGACGTCAATTTTACGTATTACTTGGTTTTTCTCCTCATTTAGATTCCTACAAAATCAAAATTATACAGACTGAAAAATCCAAGGTAAATTGCACATATATTTTTTTACTTCTAATAAGACTTATTTTATGTTCTTTCTTATGCACGTGTTTATGTTATTTTACCTATACTATAATAAAAAGAATACGATTCAGGAATTTTGCAAATTTATATATTTTATAAGAGACAATAATTTTACATAGTTTGCTATTTTATTTTCATTTTAAGTAATGAGTGATTTTAAATGTTGAAAGGGCATGCCTCATATGCAAATTTCTAACTACTCTATATAGCTCAAAATTGATATTCAATGCCTCGCCTAATGCCTTAATGAAATGGTGTACCAGGGGTCTCTGAAAAATCAAATACCCATAATAAAGCCGTATATTCGGAAAATAAAACATTAATGTTTACGCGTTTTTATGGATAGTAAAATTCTTTATTGTTTCGTTATCAATAGGCTTCCTAATTATTTTTAAACTTAAGTAGAACTTTAATTCATATCAATATCATATGGTTTCCGAAGAAACCTGTCGCCAAATAATAGATATAAAGTTAATTTATGAATCTTACTAGTACTTGAGAGACAAGCAGAGCAATTCAAACATTTTACAAGGAAACCTGCAAAAACCCCACGGGCTATGCTTTAGTTATATTATCCTGGAAATATTTTCTGTAACTTAACCTGCACCTGATCTCCTCTCGAGGCTTCCGTTTAGTGGGAAAATAAAGTTTTTCTGTACTAGGACAAAACAGGGTATAATTAGTCTTAGCACTTAAATTCATACATTTAATGATGAGAGGAGGACATTAAATTCGGAAACATTTTAACGGATTTCACTTTTATGAAATCGGAATATACAGTAAAAGATGATAAATACCCACCGTCGGAAATTTTACACGAACTCATTTGTTCGTAAATACCTCCACAGCACACTGGGAGAAGCATTCTACGTCCACCGCTCTAAATAATGTTTCTTAAGCTAACGCCAGGTTCAAATCGGAAAATTCTTCCCTTAAAACTCTCCCTAATGGATCTGGAACGCAGAAAGCATACTGCGCACATAAAGTACGCTTAGCGAGTTCCCTTCCTCCCATTCTCCCGCTCAGCAGTAACACACAGCGAGAGACCCCCTTTGACCAGCATCCGAGGAGAAGGAAAAATCCTCTATAAAGCAATTTTTTCGCAAAATAAACCAGCCATGGAAATAAAAGGAGGCGCGCGGAATAATCGGCCGGCCGGATTAGACCGTAATAATAAATTCATTTCCCTGACGCTTGTGGCGTTTCCTTACTCCGGATGCTGCTAAGCCTTTCGGAGACTCCCTCCCCACTCACCCTGCCTCCCATACCACTGGCATCACCAACCAGTCTGCAATCCGAACTTTACGAGTCTCCAAAGTCCTTATGAAGCCGCCACCTGTATTATTTTGATCTTCAGCATGTAAAATGCAATACACCCAGGGAAAATATATGTAAGGCATACGGTGAGAATCGCGTTTCCTCTTCGTTAGGTGGTGAACGTTATATTCTGCAACCGTGGCAGGCCTAAAATGACCTCACAATACAACGACTGAAGCATTCTTTTGATGTCTAATTACGTAGATAAATTCTGCACTTAACGGGGAATTACGCTTATCCTAAAATTGAAGATAATGTGCAAATTATGGCATTTTTTAAACAATAAGTTTGTAGGAATAAAGAACAGCCTCGGCATTTTCATTTTTTTACAACGTTAATCATAAAATATGAAGTGCTCGCTAGAAAAGCGATGCAACGCTCAAATGAAACATGGGTTCCATGTGGATTCTCATCTTATAATTATCATTGAAATCAAAAGTTTTACTTTCCAAAATGGTGAGGAGCCTCTTATTTAAACAAATGGTGGACACCATTGCACTCGATTCTAAAAGGGTGATATTTTAATAGTCAAATTCTGTTTAAGCTCTCTTTGGACTATTCATTCCTTCTAGTTAATTCTCAGAACATATTTAAACAGAGAAAAGGCGCATTTCCCTAATGAATTAATGTTTTGCGCATTTCTCGGTGGAAATAGCGGTAACAATTCAGTTTCTCACAGTTTTTTTGTTCACACAATGGGAGTTTCTGTGTCAGTAACATACCCATGCTAAAAAAGCTAGAAATGTACAGGGAATAATTTGCCTAAGCACACTGCCACCGCAATATCGTAGCCCGGATATACCTCGAGTACTTGAATTAATTATAGAACAGACTTACTTTATTTAAACATTAGTAAGTAACACCAAACAATTTTAAACAAAAATAAAATATACCGAACAATGTCTGCATGCTAACACAAAATTTTGATCGCATAGAAAAGCTAGTTTCCCCAAAAGCACATTTTTGCGTAATTTGTGTCCAACATAAATCAGATGTATTCACATATTCCAGAGGAGGAGACCAAATATCTATCCTCAGTTAATTCCAGTAATTCCTTGTGGTAATATATTACAAGGTCGGCAAAACTACTTAAAAAGAACTGAAAATAATTATTAGGTACTCTAGTGGATATTGGTACTTACTCATGGATTTTATTTTCCTCCGGAACACCTTTTGGAAACGTCGAGTCCATAGAAATAAAAATAAAGTTGTGAACATATTTTGAGTAAAATTTCTGATTTCCTGTATCTACATTTCATTTGAGAAAAAGATGTGTGAATTTAAGTGCCTAGCAGTTTTGAGCTGTCGCGATATTCCATTCACGAACCATTATTCCGAGTTCAGTAAGAGTTTTTTTCAAAATCCATATTTCCTCGAGATGAAGGTATGAGAGTACTTAGCAGCAACGGATGCAAATAGGCTGAGCAAAAATGTTTCGCAACCACCAAACCAGAGGAAGGTTAATTGTTCAGTCACTTCAGAGGTGAAGAGCCTTTGCCACAGAATGCCTATGTGACTCTGGTGACGACGGGCACGCGTTTACATTTAAATCGAAAAAAATATCCCATTGCGACGAAATATGCGCTTGCGGGATTCTTCGCCCCATTCCCGCAGAGCACCAACGCCGCGTGAGCACCAAGGGGGAAAAGGAACGTTGGTATTGCGTTCCTTCGGCAATGAGAAGCTAGGACTTGGTATCATTACCTCGAAGACCATCGCAACCCACCGCGGGACGTTAGCTGCGGGAATGAGGAGGGGAGGGATCATCACTGGGCAACGCACGCTTTATTGCAGCGGTGAGTGGCGGCGGTATCCGAATAACTCCGGGCGTCCCTGCTCAGACCTCTCCTCCTTCACCGGGGTGCGACTCCACTCAAATTAGTCCCGCGACCCCATGCCGCTAAATCCTTCTCCGGCCATCTTTCCCCATCAAATCCCATCTTTACCCCTCGAACGGGGAAGGAAGGCGGGGAGGGGAAGGAGAAAAATAAGTAAGCACATGCGGAAGTCAGTATCTCCTTCCCACTCCTTCTCTTGCACTCTCGCACACTTTAAACAAACTCCTGATTCCTCCCCGTTCCTCCTCCTCCACTGCCTCCCCGCTCGGCAATTCCTCTTCCCGTCTCGGCGGGATTGAATCCCGTCGGGGTGGATGGGGGTGTAGAGAAGGAAGGCGGGCGTGAGACCCTCGCAGTCTCACTCCGTCGCCTCGCTCATCACCGGTGCTGCTTCTGCTTAACCAGCTCATTCCTGACCGCCTTCCCTTCCACCCCACGATTGCTCCTCAGACCACACCAGAACCCTCCTCTCGAAGAACACAGAGCGATACGGAGAGGGAGAGAGATAGAGAGAGAGGAGAAACCAAGCCATGCGTGTAATTCACGAGCGTGAAGAGGGTAGTAATCGAGGGGGAGAACATGGAAAGTGAATTTGTAGGGGGGGAGTAAAGAAAAAAAGAGCCAGGAGAGGGAGCGCGCAATGTTCTCCGACTACAATCGAAAGTTAAGAGTGTCTCGACGGCGGTGTGGAGGATTCCAGAGCTCTCTCGCGCCGAGGCGCTGCTTCTGGTTCACAAATGAGCGTACAATCGATTATTATTATGCGGAGGGGGCGGAAGAGAATGCCGGAGGTTTGCTTTTTTTCCTTCTAACTGATCCACTCCATCGATGGGGGCGTCGAACCTTTAAGAGTTGAAATTAAATGCGTCGGTTTCAAGCCCTCCTTCCTCATGCCGGCCGGCCCCTCGCGCCACGATGAGAATTACACCCTCGTTTGAAACAATCGCCCCTTCCGTTAATCGGCGCTCCGGAAACCTCGAGGAAAAAATATCTAAAATTTTATCGAAGTCGTTACACTAGCCAGCATTAACGTTTTTTTCCCTCTTTCTCTCTCTCGAGAAAAACTTCAAACGTCTATGCCGCGCGCGAAAACGAAAACTGAAAGTTCAGCGGGAAACTTGACAAATAGTGAATAATGCACCGTGATCCTGAGCAAAAATATATTTGAAAGGGTAATTGAGGGTTTCACGATCAAGTTACATTTTCTGATAAGTAGCAATTCTGCCATTCTTAAAATTACCTCCAGCGATGAGACTGAATACTTAAATTTTGTATTGAAATTGCGTTTCAATGCAATGCACAAGTAAGCCTGTTTCCGTTACCCACGAGAACTAGAATATTATTCACACATATTGAATAAACTTTGCGTAGCATGCCTCGCATAAATTAGTTGAACATTTTATTATCGCACTCTCATGAAAAGCAAGACTGATATCTCAGTATTCACTACGCCTTTTCGCTTTCAACCAAGACTTTCTAATAAATAATCTCAAAACTAGCTGACAAAAAAACTATGTAATTTCGAGTAGGTACGTGTTTCAGACAAGTCCTGTCAAGCCATTTGCGGAGCAAGTCGGTTTTGCAGAAAAAAAGGATCGTCGTGTCGCGAGTCAAAGCTGGGAAAAAATTCCACGGGAAAAGATCGTAAACAAAATATAATCCACGCAGTATTTTCCCTTCAAAAGCGTGGAAACAGTTATGCGGAGGAGGCTGGAAATAATATCATCCCTCCCATTCGGGACAGTTTTCTTACCGCGAATGTCCTTGTCCAACAACGTCTCGAGGCTTCATCTGGACTTTACGACTCATGTGACCACCGCGGCAATAAGTCCACGATGCACGCTATCTCTACATACTCCTCTCCCTCGAGGGGGCCATTAGCCTGCACCGATTACTACTACTGCCGACTCCGACTGGCTGCTCCTCCTCGAACGTCCCCTGCAGCCGACCTATTGCAAACTTTTGCAAAAGATCCCGAGGCAATTTCAAGCTCTTGGATCATTCTCGCTGAATCTGAAATGGAATGCATCATATTGATATATATTCTCGAATCCCTCCAAGTTTTAATAACTGACATCAAAGTCTTAAAGATGATTTATTTCTAATAATGAATGGATGGAAATAATGAATGCTTTAAAAAAACGAGTTAAGACCTTAAAAAAATTGAAGGACACGTGGAGGAAAGCAAAGACATGTTCCTAGACGATGTGCGGATAAATATAAATCTCATTAATACCGAAGCTTGGTATGCAAATATTTATAGCTGCAACTTCCAACTCGCCGAAGATGACGGAAGAAGTGGTTAACGCCTAAGCAAATAAGAAATTTTGATAATGCAAAGTAAAGTAGTTTGTCTACTGTGATCTTGAATCAAAGCGAATAGTTTTCACACTAAAACTGTGACATTGTAATGCACACTTAGCGGACGACTCCGTTAAAAGTTATTGTCGCGGCATCTCCCGCAGCTTCCTGGAATTAAGAAATACTTTATTTCCTAGCGTCCTTAGAGAGGAATGAGTAAACAAAATCATCTACCTTTACAGGTATTAAAACTGACAATCTGGATGAATACTGTGACCTATCCGAATTTTTGAATGTAATCTTGATTGAAATATATATAATGTTGTATATGAAAAATAATTTCGAATATCATTTCGCAAATCAGCATCTCGTAATAATAAACTGTAATTAGTGTTTTGCTCAAGTCATACGAATTCGAAATTAGAATTTATATAATTACCTGAACAATACCAAGACAGGAATGCAAAAATGCATGTGGCACCTATAAGAACGGCAGTCAATTGTCCGGCTGTCATCCATCCGGTCTTCCTTTTTGGAAACTGCGACGCTCGGCCCATATATCCTTTTCATAAACTCTTACCGCAGGTTCTGCAGTATCCTGACCGCAGAGACTCCTCTCCCGCATGCCCTGCAGAGGATAAAGAGAAAAAAAGAGTGATACATATCCTCCATTATCTTCTTTACTCTGCCGCGCGTCCTTCCTGAGGACTGACCCATCTCCGCCCCCTACCCCTCCTCTCCACGCACACAACCCTCCCCCTTCTTTACCTGCGGACCCCGCTCCGACTCCACCCATTCGGCCATAAGTATCACCAGGTGCTCTTCCCCGATTTGAAACCCTTTCCACCGTCCCCAGCTTCGCTTTTCCCTCACATTTCTTGAGATCCCCTCCCACCGCTCGACCCGGACGCACTACCGCCGACTCCCCCGATCCCAGGGACCCCTCCCATTTAATTTAGAGCCCTCGGAATACTCTAAATAACCTCGCGGGCGCTCTTGAACACAGGTCGACCGTCATAACCGTGGGCAGAGGAGAGGCCCGAGCTCTGCGGTGGTGGTAGGACGGGTGGCGGTCATAACTGGAGTGTCTCGGCCGCTGTCCATCTATTCCAGTCCAGTTTAACCTGAGGCGTTACTTGCGGTCGTCTCACCAGAGCGTTCGAAGAACAGAACGGATGCTTCTCATCGGGGGGAGAAGATAAAGCGGCCGTTTTTATAATTGAGTCTCCACAGTGTTAGGTTCCTCTTTGAGCTCTATTTCTTCTTTATACCCCACTCATTTCATTCCCGCATTGACTAATGTGATTTACGATTGATAAAGCGCCCACTTATAAAAATGATAAGCACCTTCTCTATACCTTGAGCCTCATATTTTCTTGAAACCAGTGCTTTACGGCTAACGATGAAAATAAATCCTCAAGGAATTCCCACTTATTCAATTTGAAATGCTCCCTTCGATCAGTCATTCTATCATAGCTCTGTCACCTCATTCATCAGCATTGTTCAGAAGTATGACAACCTTTCTGTTGCCATGGTCCGCATTCGTTTATCTTATAATGAAATTTTTACGTGCAAGATCGAATAGCACTGTCGGTAATATTCCCTTTGAAAGTTGTAATACATGAAAACTGAAAACCATTTTAAAGCATATCTATGCGCTGGGATTTTATAAAAAGTAATGACCCACGCATTAACCTTTGCTACGATATATACGGTAAGAATCTTAACCAGTTCGCTCATTTCCTACATGAATTTCTCTCACCCTGCCTTGTTCATGAATAGAGCAGTGATTCTAGTGGATTTCACATTGGTGCTTGGTTTACAAGTGTCTGACGGTCATTTATTCATCCCCTCCCGCGATACTGTTCCCAACGGTTAGCTTATTCTCGTCAAGTGGAAATCTTTTGGAATATAATTCGTTTGCAGCCTAAAAAATACCTTTTGTGACTGGAAAACATGATGATTACATAGGCAAGCTACGACAGATAATAGGCAAAATTATTACTTGGACTTGTACCTTTAAGCACGTATCTAGATTCGAATTAGCCCTCCATCACTCCCCTCTATGTGTCAAAACAAGTTGAATAAGTGAGGCCGATATTGAAAAAAGATTCCCTTTGCGACTCAATTTCCCATTCCATTCGCGTGCTTATGACCGCCCTCATTTTTTTGTAAGCGGAGCGCACATGCACACGCCTCCTCCGATGCTCATTATTGGCAAGAAAAAGGGTGAAGGGTTTATTTTATTGAGTGCGCCCAGGAGTAGGAAATCACCTGTCGAACGTACTAAAACGGCTTCACGTACACACACACAGGCTTGCACACAACTCGGATTACGCTCCGTTTCGGAAAAGGAAAAGAGAACATTTTCCAATACGCAAATATTTTCCCCGTCATTCCAACCCCTTCCATCCACCCCACCCATTCCTCGTCGGTTTAGCCATCGGACAATCATTCAATGGATGGAAAGAAGGACGCCCTTAGTTTCAGCCGCTTTGACCAAAGTGGTTAATCATCGAGAAACGTTCGGTGAGGCGTGGGACGGGATGAATTTGCGAGACAGGAAGAGAAAGAGGGAGAGAGGAAAATATACGGAGGATGATTATGGTGAGGGGTAAACGGAATGAGTCGGAGTGGGGGATAATGGGAGAAAAAAATTACCTTTTCAACCTTAGAATCGTACAGAAGCACTCCGCTCAAATTTTACAGCAAGAGTGCTGAAGTAAGCAGATGAGTCGGAATTGAGAGAGACCGAAAACAGCAAAGGGAAAGAGAGAGGAAAAAAGCTATAAAACAGAGTAAAGGATGGGAGAATTAAAGTGAGATGGAGGAGGGAGAGGAGAAGACAATTTTGCAGGAGAAAAGCTGAAGGATATATTTTCTCAAGAACAAGGGCATAGTTACCGTGGCTTATAATGGGGCTACTCTCAAAAGAGTAGTAGGGATGTTTGAATATGAGGGCCTCTGAATAATTTACACAGTTTAACTAATTTTTGCCTTTAATCTAGAGAAAATCTTGAAAATGCCCTTGAAAATAATTTACAATACAAATAAGTAATTGCACGTAGATTTAATAAATTCAAGTAAACGAAGTACCAATAAAAAAGGTGATTTGAGCATTTAAAATGACTTAATGTTTCACCATTAGTAAAACTACCATTTCCAACTGAAAATATGAAAAATTTAAGGAATAAAAAAAACTGAGGATTTAGTATCATGGCTACCAATCGGGAACTTCGATATTACTCCCTACTATTATAACGAAATTAATATCGTTCATTATCATTCTACCATACCAATAATGGTGCCTATGCGGAATGATATTTTATTATACATCAATTCTCCGTCATATAAGTAATGTAACTTTCTCATTCGTGTATTTACAGAAGAAGAAGAAGGCTGAAACTATGTGCGCAGAATGTATTTCCAAAAGTCTTCATATATGATATTAGGCAGAGGAGGAAGTTATATAGTACAAAGAATTACCCGGCGCCATCTTAAAACTAGTTCTACCTACACTGGTACAGAGGAATTACTTATTCCATACAATCAATTAAATGTATTCATGAAAATCATGCATTGTATTAGGGGAGAATTGAAGAACCAGTTAATATCACATAAATGTTATCCCCATGAAACAAAATCCAATTAGTACCAGACTGCTCTTAAATAATTCGTTGAGTTCCAGACTGCAGTTAAGACTCATCAACTACAAATTACTAAAAATCAGTGATATTTCCGAAATTAGGTTAAGCGGGAAATAACTGGAAATTCAATTTCCATTAAATAAATCATTATGCAACTTTAAGTTAAAACTTCTTCACAGAAAATACTATCATGGGTTGACTAAGGTTTCAAATTAATAGATGGTTATTGAACATTATAATTACCTAAAATTTCGCCAGACAAATTTTGTCCAGTTAGAGACACAAAAAACTTTGGTCGAATAAGAAAATCACTTTACCAGAGAAATAATAAACCTATTGAAGTATATATTGATTAAACTTCATGTGGTTCGTTCTATGGTTTTAGGCTCAACTATGTGGAAATTCATTTTTAACTAAAGTTTCAAAATGAAATCAAAACCACTAGGTATCTTTTCACCAGTTTTATTCAAAGGGTACAACTAGTTTCGACGCAACTAAATAATAATAAAACTCGTGGAAAGATACCTAGTGGTTTTGATTTCATTTTGAAACTTTAGTTAATTCATGTGGTTCTATGAAACACTGACTGATTATACTATGTTGGGGAATCGTAACCAAAAGATTTAAATGAAAAGTAACCAATATGGATAGTGACCAAAGTGGATAGTGAAAATGAAGAAAATCTATGCCGAAAATGAGGTATTTACGATTTTATTCATATCTGAATCATCGTTTAAACCACTATGGAAAGATCGGATGATCCCACCGGGAATATCAAAACGTCACGAACTGATTACTTAAAATTCTCAGTATTACCTGCTCTTGTTTTGGCAAAAATGAATAGTAGAAGATAGTAGGTGATAATTTAACCTGTTTAAAACTAGTAGAGAGGTTCTCTCGCCACGAGCAAGTAAGAATTTTAAGAGTGGGGAGAAGGATTGCGGAGAGGTGAACGAGGAGGGGACGGAGTAGCCGGAGGAGAGCTGCTTGTGGGATAGTCGGGTGGAGAGGGAGCCGAGATGGAGTGAGTAGCGACAACAGAAGGAGAAACATCGGTGACCGGAGAGATCGGTAGCGGGGATGGAGTCTGGAGGCGGGGGAGTGGCTTTTTAGTTCAGAAAAGGAGAGATTGAGGGCGTCCATCCCGGTAGGAATCGAACGTTGCCCCCAGGGGAGGTCATTCGGTCTGCTGGTGACCTTCGCGACGCCCATCTCTTTGGCCGGCGCTGCAGGTCGCCCACGCGGCGACAATCTCAGCTTACCCACCCTCTCCTCCTCCTCCATCACCCCCATCCTCCTCCCTCCTTTCCTTGTCCGTCCGCCACCTCGCCTCTCCCCGGATCGCTGTCTATATATCTTGATTTCTCTCTCTCTCTCACTCTCCTTTTCTTGCGCTCTGCTGGAGGGAGCCTTAACTCCTGCCCTCATTATCTTCCCACCGTATATTTTACTCCAATTGCTATTTTTCGCACGGATTTTCCTTTTAACGGGAGGTTTGGACCAATTTCGTTTTTATTAATGTTTGCTTCGAAATCAATATTTTTTTCTTTTGCAATACTTTAATTTCAGTTATCATTGAGATCAGATAGTATGATAAAAAATGAGATTTAACCCGTTTACTTGGAGAAAAACGAAGAACATATATCTTAAGTAAATTATTAGCAAAGCAACTCGTTGTCTCAGGCGTAACTTTATGGAATTTGCATAGCATATTGAAATGAAATAATTTACTTTGTAATTCCACACACTTTATTAAAAAAACAAGACCCAGGTTTCGACGTTGAACGTCATCATCATCAGGTATGATCATCATACCTAATGATTACGTTCAACGTCGAAACATTGGTCGTGTTTTTTAAATAAAGTGTGTGGAATTACAAAGTAAATTATTTCATTTCAATATATTGACAAACATATAGGAAAATACTGCGCTTTTTTGACATAATTTCATTTCTTTTATGCATTTATCAAAAAGTCAACTGAATGTGGTGTTTTATGGAAGAACAATTTTTGTGGATTTGGAGGAATTTATAGTATTTTATTTTTGAGTCATTTTGTGAAGTCTTCCCGAACGAATTATGAGATTCTAACCAGACACGAATTTTTGATGACCTGATATTCAGTTTTAAAAGTACATTCTACAGGACCTTAGCGGACAATTTTCAGTTCTTGTTTAACGTTATTTAACTATGAAATACACGATAACCCAATCATATTTTATCCAGCACTCGATGCAACGGGAAAGTGCATTGATTTTTGACTTCAGTCTCCCTAATCCTTCCAGATTCACTAACACTCCGAGTACATAGGGATGCCATTGCCATTTAATGGTGTTGAAATTGTTAATTCACATTGATTTCTGTACCAAAAATGAAGCGTTAGTCGCTAAAATGTAATTGGTAAAGTATTAAGCTATCCAAAAACGCTAAGGATCCTCAGTAAAATTATAAGGTATTTGTTAGGAAGAATCCAAATAGTGAATCATTGGATAACAAACTACAAGCTCGTAATATTCAAGCAATGAACGGTGATACCTCTTCGAACAAACTGTATTTCGGTGGGAACCAATATAAATCTATCATAGAGAAATACTTAAATGACATTTAACCCTGTGGCTCTATTCTACAACACTTAACCTTTTCATCAAGGATGAGAGATGATACCAAATGAAATTCAAATATAGTCCCGTTCATAACACTGTAACGTGAAGAAACAGGCTTGGAAAGTAATATTAAGTTTTTACCGTTACTGAGGTATTCCAAAGTAGTCCAATATTTTAGGAAACATTTTTCTAATCTACAATTAGGGACGTAACATCCCATTTCATGGATATGTTTTTTCAATAAAAACTTTCCTTGGTGGGATTACATGAAGCCCATATTAATTTAATTTGGGGTATTCCACAAAAAACACATGGAACCCTGCCGGTGTCAATGAAACTATCATTTAACATCTTTGAATTGATAAAACAGATTCAGTAACAACGATTGCACTAAAGAAACTAGCTGGCCATCATGATATTTGCATTGACCAAAAATCCCAAGTCCCTGCCTTTCCCACTCTGACTACCACCGGACAGAAAAGTTATCCTTTATTTCTTAAAATAGAAACCATTTTACATAAAATATTCCAAGCATAAAGAATGTTTGTGGAGTGGACGGTCTGTGGCCAAAACGTTAGCACTAAAATAGCTTTATGTCAAATCAAGACATTAAACCTAAATGTCCCTTGACAACGTGATGGCCAAGATTCAATACTCCCGGTCAGAGAAGGACGAAAACTTTCAGAAACAAACCTTTCGCAAGATGGAAGAGATATGTTGGAGTTGAAGTTATCGACATCAAATCAATAATAATTGGCCACGTAGGGAGAAGGAAGGAAGGCAATCCGCCACAAAACCGGACGAATGCGCGTGTCCAGTAACCTCGAGGCAATAGAATATATTTCAGCGTAAAGAAACAGAGGCACGCAACAACAACGAGCTTCCTGTCCCCTTAGACGTTTGAGGGCGTAGCATGAGGCCACTTAAAGGCCAACTTCTTTAGCAATTCATAGGGATCGCTGGGTGAGGACTCTTGCTGGGCCGCCTACGCCATTGGCCGACTGGATGAAGTATAGAGACGTGGCTTGCTATAGCTTGTTTACAGCCTATGTGATCGAGATCGTTTTCCATTTATTATTATGCTTCTCTCATGGTGAACATGGAGATGTATTTCCCGTAGAGATCAAGTCAGGCACAAAGGCCTCATCTAGGGTCGTAAAAGAGCCGCCATTCTAATATTTCCAGCGGGTAAACTTGGAATAATTCTCTTGAGCCTATAATTTAAATGCATATCTTTACCTTTGAAGCATATGTTAAACGTAAAATGTTAAGGCACGAGTTTCGTAGTTTACTACAATGTTATCATCATAGTTAAGTCTAAAACCTTCGCCGAGAATTTACATAGACGCATCATGATCCGCTAACTAACAAAACCTTAGGCATGAGCAAAATAATGCACGTCATCTGTCTTGCTTTTGAGACGCTTTTTTTCTGAAAAGTATCAGCATACGTGAGATACACTCCGTAGAACATTTTTCTTATTCTAAATCACAAGCTTACATTTTTAAAGAATCCGGATATATCTTTGAAAATATGCCAGATACTTTCTCTACCATCAACTTGATAAAAAAAAAGAAAATTGCTGGCTCTGTATTCACGGATATAATCTTTTGAAACATATGTTTACAATGAAAATAAATACATTTTACGACATATATGAGCTATTGCGAGTGCTATTTTGAAGAAAAGTGAAATAGTAAAATTCACCTTAGGAGCAGAGTTATGTACCTGTATATATATATATATATATATATATATATATATATATATATATATACACACACACATAAATACCCTGCGAGCCACCAAAAAACGTGTGTATAAAAAAATATTATTACCATATACAACACAAATATACTAGATACCGCTAACGAATAATCTCATGATTTATTTGAATTATTCACAGAGTGACAGAGTAAAAAAATTAAAACTCTTGTTTAATTTTGGAATTTAGAAATAGACTCAAGTAAGCTAATATAACATATAAACGAGACATAAAATATATATAAAAAAGATTTTAACGGGGTAATTTGCTAATTACAATACAGAAACAGTAGATTTTCAAATTAAATGGTGCTAGGACTCAATTGCATTGAAAGAAAAGGGAAAGTTAACTTGGTATTTTTCCATCATAAATTTTGCATGTTAAAAATATGAAAGAGAAAAATGCAATCATTGTCATCGACCTATGACGCTAGTCTGAAGAACTGAAGATTAAGAACGTTTTGAACAACTTGTGAACCAAAATTATTCCCTTAATACTTTATATACTATAGTATACTCTACGAGATGAAATTTGAAAAAGGTAACTTTTCATATTGCTGTAATTTTTTTCATCTATAAGTACAATTTTATTATATTGTTAATAACTAACACCGGAATTTAAAAAAATCAGCTTAATTCACAAGTACTCATTAAATATAAAACTATTTAATAATAGTGCTAGCAACAGGAGCCAACAGAATAAGATGAATACCTAGCATGCCAAAGGGAAGCAACATGATGGGGAAGCTCTCCTGAAAAACCTAGGAAATATTCAAAGGAATTCTATATTTATGACTATTTCTAAAGCAATCGACCGAATCGATTGAGCAATGTTTTATTGCAGCCCATTGCGTGTTATTGGCTGTCTTCGTCGGTGATTTACCGTTGGCTCTCTGCCTGCAAGGCAGAAATTAGCTAGCAGTTACATAGTGGACATGACAACCACTGGAGGAAATATAAGGAAAATAATTTAGATACAATAAAGGTTTAGACAATCACGTACGTACTCCAGTTGAGTTTTCAATTGCGCATATCAAAATTGCAGCTGAAATAAATCTTACATGCACAGGATAATTTTAGAAGGATACTTAGATTATATTTATTTATACCTATTTTAGAAATGAGTGAATATTATATTTAAGTTAATGCGTTAATATAAGTCACTTATTTTAATTAGCTATTTCGTTTATGACAATCACAAAAGTCAATATTATTTTTTCGCAGAATCGTTATGAAATAGGTAGACATGTAAGAACTACGAACGTAAGACACGTAAGAAAGAATTATTCACTGATATAATCACTTAGTAACACATTTAAGGTCGATTGAATTTTTCGAGACAAAAACTAAAATTAGAGTATGGGAACCGTATTATTTAGTGTAATTGAGACATTTATGTGTAGTGTTCTCTTGCATTAAGTAAAATATGGAAAATTGGGCCTGACATAAGGAGATTGGACTTTTATGATGAGATCTAGGAGGCAAATAATGCAAATAATGCCAGAGGAAATTTCAACGAACGAGGCAAGAGTATATTCGACAGGCTGAAGGGAATAAGGCACAGAAAAGAAGGGATATATAAACAGCAAAATTTTATGACATGGCCGATTGGTTGGCATGATAATTGAAGGGACAGAACTATGAAGTAATAAATGTTAACAGAGGTAAAAGGAACTGAAAAGTGAGACCTAGATACCAATAAATCAAAAATACAATATGTAAGCTGCCTGGACTACTCTGGAATGAAGAAGTTGGAGATCTATGGACTGCTGATTCAAAAGCACTACGTATTGCTTACACGAATTGGAAGAAGAAGCAATATCTACACTATAGCTTTGTCTACCAGTTGTCCTGAGAAAATTATGAGAGTTATTTTTCAATTGACAAGCACAAAAATAGACTCAGTTATTAGCACAGAACATTAACTTGAGTAATGTTAACCAACTGTAGCATAAAACCCGCCACGAAAAATGTAGACCTTCAAAGACTTTATTTTGATTTCTTAAAATACACATAAATGCTTCACAAATTTTGAATTTAATTTGCGTAACTGTAGTTTATTAATGTCCACCAATGATAACATTCACATAAAAAATACATTCAAGTCGAGTGCATTTTTATGTGAATGTTGGCTGTTCTTTTTCGTAAAAACAAGCTGTTCTTTTTTCCTAAAAACTTATACTTTCGGCTTCCAAGCTGCAGTAAAATCCACTTATGTTTTATTTTTCACAAGATAAACATTTGGCACAAGTTATTACATAAATAGGAGATGCCACGCACCTAAGTTTTTATAACACCTTAGAAGATTAATGACGTACTTTTATCGAGATTCTATGATGTCAAATTAGAAAATGCATAACAGGGTACAGAATTAGTACTTCGCCGAATTAGATTTTCTAATACATACGTTAATGGTAATTAGCAAACGCCAATTCAGCCATTGTTTGGGAAGCAATGGTTTATGATGGAAAAGTCATTGGGTTTAAAAAAATTACTAAAAAACAAGAGTCAAGTTCCGATAGACGAAAGCACCCATTACTCGTGAGAAAAATTATAGTCTCGAAATAACGATGTAATTATTCACTCTTCTCCGTATAAAACACGAGAAGAGAGCCAATCCCATCACTAATTTAAATACGAAAGTGTTTTCTCAGAAAAAAGAACTCACAGAAATCTTCTGCATTGATCAAAGTCGCGGGATGCCCCTTCTTTCATTTCATTTGTCAACATAATTCACGGACGGGACGCCGAAAAAACAGGTTCAAGTGGGCGACCACATCCCCGTAAAATGTTTTTGTGGGTGGAGGAGGAGCTCAAGAATGGTATTGCACACACGATACGGATAACAACTCAAAATTATAAAAACAGTGCCTTAATTCGTGTGTCATACACGCCTTCAAAAATACCTGTTTCTATGTCCGAGTGGGAGTAAAAAATATCCATTAGTGTTTACAACAAATGCCATGTATTTTACCCCTAAGCAATAATGCGATCAAGAGAGAGAATCCAATAAAGTAGGGAGATTGCGGTCCCGAAATCGAAGTGTCTGAAAAACTGCTAGCAGCACCCTCTCTGTGAGAGGCTAAGAATTAGGTGGCGTTAAGGAGTAGAGTTGGGCGTGGTTAGGTTAAATGATACATCAACAGAGATGGGAAAACTTGCAGTCGTTCAGTCCCACGAAAGGTATTTGCGGGAAATTCATTTTCCATCCGTTCACGTTTTTATTATAAATAGGACTAGATGTAAAAGAAGGTGAAACATCAATAATGATATGCGGAAGAGAGTGCATGAGCAGAGCAAACGTTTCAATTTTCTCTATTTAAACCAAACCACTGATAAAAAAGGTAGAATCTTCTAAAAAATAGCGTCCTTATCATAATAGTGGTGGTTTATTTGAAAAGAAACACCAATTATTCTAAACTAGAGATTAATTTTAATAATGAGGGGGATAAAAATGATATTCAAAGTTACTATTTGGGCTCACTGTGTTTTTATGTACCAACTAAACACAAACATGCAGATTATTATTACTATGCAGAAAACTGGGAGTACAGTCCGTAGCAAAAAGCTTTGGTTTTACGTCAGTTTAACTTAGTAAAATTATGAAGTTGTTAAATGAGATAATAAATGTATTTTGGTTCGCAAAATAGAAATTTTCGTGGTGTTACTCACGAAGAAAATACCAGGGTAATTGTGCGAATAAATCACGTTCTAAGTATTTATTCAGCTAATATTATCAAATGAAATCTGGCTATAGAATTTTACTAATTGAGTTTGCAAGAATTCTTTTTACTTTGTTGACTGAATTCAATTTGATCTTTAGCCCTAGTAATTACCTTATATTATGGATTTAATTTTTAAAATCAGATTAATCCCTGAATCTTTATTTAGCTGAAAGTTTAGAGATTTATTCGTCCCGACTGGTGTACATGGATGAAATAAGATGACAAAGATAACTACCTAATTAATTTCCATCATAAAAGAACCACTTGACATTATTTAAACAGTGTGCTCCTCTAAAGAAAATTATTTAATGAAATGAAAGGAGTCACTCATATCTCGTGAATTTGAGTTAGACTTACCTGTAATTTATATTTAGGAAATGGGAATACAAGGATGAATCAAGAATAATAATAGATGAATTGCGCAGTGAGGTGGTGGATGTAGGTAGGGAAAAAGGAAGGAATTTTATCCAGTGTAGGCGGTACTCGAGTTGAAGTACGGAATCTGATGATGTGCTGTTCTGGAAGGAGGCAGGAGATTAAGCTCCTTCTCGAAGAGGCGAAATATATACGGAAATGTTGGTCGAGATTGCGATTGGTTGAAAAGAAACGAGATGAAGATGGAATGGGAGGAGAATGTGTGTGTGTGTGCAGGGTGTGGAATAATATCAGCGTGGGATAGAGCGAGTAGGGAGGGAATTGGGATGGAGGATTCAGACTGAAGAAAGTCATGGACAGATGAGTGGCCAGTTATAAGAGAGCTAATGATAATGGAAGAGATCAGAGGTATTTTAAGAGTGTTTTTAAATAAGAGTATAAAGGAGATTACCAACGCCATGAAGGCCGTGAAACCTGAGGAAAAACTTGAGGGCGAATGTGTATGTAATTGGCTATCATGTAATAAATGTTATTAAAAAAGAAAGTGGATGAATACGGTGTCACTTGAAACCAAAGATAAAACTAAACAGGTTATAAAGATGTAAAAATTAAACAAAAGGCTGAATATCGAATGTTAATTATTGTTGATGGGATACTCAATTAATTAATCCTTAAAAGGAAATTACTATAAGATTTTGAGTTTTAAGGAAATGAAGTGTTTCAATAATAAACGAACATTGTACATTTACGAAATGAGTCCTAACCTTTTCGTTGACGAGTAGAAATTGGACCGACTATGTTTCAGAGTTACAGGAGTCGAAATATAAATACAAAAATTTACTGACGTTCAATTTTCGGAATCAATTGAAAAAAATCTGGATTTTCAAAATGTATGCAAAAACGGCTTTTTAAATATCTTCAAATTTTTGGCAAATAAAATTGAAGAGTACAAGTAAGAAATAGTTTTCTAGTTGTCAAAACTATGGGAATGTCAAAAGGGAATTCATTGTTAACAACTTAGAGAAAAAAATTACGAATAAATTTCCCATTTTATTTTTCAAAACTATTTTTCTCCCAGACCTATTTCATTAAAATTATATTCTAATTATCAAGCATAACGCAAAAGGCTAAGGTTAACAAAAACTAAACCACGAAAGAAACCTCCAAAGCATCGTGGTACCGCAATGCTCAATTAGTATTTTCCTAGAAAATCCCTTGATTTAAAACTCTCCAACTTAATATTTATATAAATAGTTTTTTATAGCACGTAATAACTAACAGTAGTATTATTTCGATAATGTCAAAGAAATGGAATGCTTTTTTGCAAGTGATACATTGAAGTCAGGATGAAAATTGCCTCATAAAATGTCTCCGGTGGAAAGTTGTTTAGTACCATTGTGGAAGATATAAATGGTTTCTACCAATAAATGCACAGGGTTACTTGCATAGAATTCACAGCGGTAATTAACTTACTAGAATACTTAAATAAAAACAGTCTCGGCTCAGTGTTATTCAAAGAAAATTAAATTCTTCGGCGACAGTTCAGTTCCTAGATGTATGTTTATACAATTCCATTAAAGCACTTTGACTAGTACAAAACCTTCACGTATCTAATCTTAACTATAGGAACTATTGCAACCCCATCCTGAATACAAATGTGAACACATATTAAGCATGTAATTAATAGCTGGACATTTTTATGAGATTATGAATACAAGTTACTAAATGGAATGCTATGATTATAGTTCAGCTTCAACAACAGCATACAATGTTGTGTCATATTTTCATTAATTTAAAATTTCATTAAACTGGACGGATGTATTTTGAGTGATTCGCAAATTCATGATTTATATTCTAAATTAGATACATTCAATAGGTTCATCGATAGGATATTCTGATCACTCCAATAATATAAAAATGAACAAGCCGTCATGCCAGTTTGTGGGGATCTCGAGATGCAGGCTTCCCACCACCATAATAGGACGCGTGAATTGGGAATACCATTGAACAAAGAAAAGTATGAGAAGACGAAAATGCAAATAACGCTGCTAAAAATATAGAAATGAAAAAATTCAAACGAATGAAAAAGGGGGGATTCGGGCGATAATATTAATGGATAGGAGGCAGAATGAGGAAAGATCGCATAAGAGAGACGGGAAGAGTCGGGCCGTGGACGTGAGAGGAAGGCGGTGAGGAGGAGGGGGGCGCGAAGGGAGGGAAGGAGGGAAAGGAGCAGTGTCTTGTGCGCACCCGCGAGTGGTTTCGCCGGCGCGTGTTGCGTGGGATCACACGTCCTTCCCCCGCTTCGACTCCTTTTTAAGGAAGGCCGGTTGGGAAATAGAGGGTCCCGCCCATCCCCCTTCTCCCTACGCCCGCCTCCCTCCCCCTTCCCATTCTCTTATAGCATCCCGCCTCACCTGTTCCGGATCCTCTCTCTTTCTCTCTCTTTCCCTCCCGACCCACCGCCCCATTCCCCACCCACCCCGCTCCTCGCCCCGCGGCCCTACCCGACTCCTTCCCCTACTCCGCTTTCCAATCCCGCGAAATCCTCCCTCTCCCTCCCCCGTCCTTTCCTCGCCTACCCTCTCAACTCTTCTCCGCATTTGCCCCCAACAACAGTACGCACAGCAGAGCGTAGGACGGTGTGACATTGCGCCGGTGCTCGTGGGTGTTTCTTCCCCACTCGCCTCTCTCCCCCCACCCCACACCTCCCCCGTCCCCCCATCCTCGTGTCTCCCCACTTTATATCCACCACTTCCTCCCCATCTCCTCCTCCATCCCCCCATGCCACCTTTCGGAGCCGTCCCGCCTCCCTCTCAACCGCCACCCCATGGTCGGCGGTACCCTGTGGGTGAACGGGTAAGTGGTGGAGATGGGGAGGGATACATCTTTCGCTTTGAGGGAGGAGGAAAAAATAATCACGGTTGGATGGAGGAGTGAGAAGTCTTTCCAGGGCGAAGAAGAGGGGCGGGTAAGATGATCGCGTGGGCATGGGGTGTCGGTGTGGGGATGGAAGGATTGGCCGATGGAAGAGTGGGGAGATTTGTCGGTGAAATAGGGAGGAAACGGGGTAAGGGCGGAGGGGTTGACGCCGCTGTATTATTCTTTTGAGAAAGAGAGATAACGGCCATCCAGGAGGATTGATAAAAATCTCGGCCTTTCTCGCGGGCGGACGAATACTTTATCGCGAGGCAGTTAAAAGAGTGACAAGAGGGTTGGGCGGGTGTTTTGGTGCCACCGCGGTGGGAGCTGGAAGTAGTCTGCGTTGGTTGGGAGGAGACCGGGAATATTCTCGACGGGACGGCGATTGGCTTCGATCGCGTGCGGCGGGGATGGTGCAGCATGCAAGTTGGGAGAGATTGGTTGAGATGCGGAGGTGAACAGACGGATGGGACGGAGAGGTTAAGCGATGCGGAAAGTATTGACGAGATATGGATTGTCTCCCATTGACCTTGGGAAGATGTCGTGGTTGGATCGATTGGAAGACTATTCCGCATGGCCATTGCTGTCTAAGTGAATGGTTTTAATCATACGACTGTCTATAAAATTTTATTCTCTTAAAAGACTCATTGATAGTCTTAAGGAACGGCTTTTATACTACGCGCCTTTTATTATTCCCAATTATATCTCAAGTAGTGCGGATAGGCTGAAACGACGAGTTGAATTCTTAATACAGAAAACTAATCAAAGTCACATCGAAGATAATTCTGATAAAATTATTTACAAGCCACAAATATTCAAGAAAAAGGGACGTTAATAAGTATGTATTTTGAGCAATACCTTATAATAACATAATTAACTTATACTTTACTTGTTAATTTAGGCACAGTTATCAATCTGTATCAGTATGCTATAATTAAAATATATCATTTAATCAATATTCTCAAGTGACTCGTTCCTTACACCACTTAGGTACATTTGTTGCATAATGCGTGGAGAAGAAAGCTGACAAACTATGGCGATTATTACTATTTTAAGAAACATAGAGAAGTGTACTTTGTTAAATAGAGACCACTAAAGTAGAAAAAATGTCGGTAACTACGTATAGGAAATTATTAAGAAATGATGAATCAGGCAATAATTTTAACATTCGTGAAATACCACGCATACAAGTACGTACTTTCTCAAAGAAATTCACCATTTGGAAGCTATAGCACCAGATAAAAAGGATAAAATTATTCTTTTGTAAACAAATAAACAAGTAAAATTCGGCTACGTTCCAATCTGAGAACAAATAAGCTCTTTTGAATAATTGCTTCCAGACATAGAGTAAAAAGAGGCTGGCTGCTTCATTCGAAATGCAAGGAGTAGGCAAGAAATGGGCTTGTCATCTGACAGACCATATTGGCCTGTATTGAGATCTCAAAAAATAAATAGACTGGTCAAGCCTGACGCTATTTGTCAAGTCTAAAGAAATAAATATCAAAACAAGTATAATTACTGTCACGATCGTAAATTCGTGCAGCTTTACTCTTACATGATGGTATTTTCCCCTCTTCATGTCGTAAGCAAGAGGGAATTAATCGTAAGGAAAGAGCAATTAAACCTCTAAGTGTATACAGAACGTAATTTCTAAGTCAAATGAATTCTTTTACATCATTGTTCGCAATCACTCCTCAGTCTGGGCATGCTTAATTTTCTTCCTATAAGGCATATTAAATGGGTGACTATTATATCCTGAGCAATACCCGTTGGGAAATGATGCAATCATATCCTTAAATTAAGATTTCTGGCAAGGTTATTAAGATTGATTAAAATGGTACATAGAATGCGTAACTAGGTTCTATTGTAAGAGACTGTTTTAGCCGTTACTTTGTGGAATTTTTCCATCGTAAAGAAAGAAAGAAAACACGGCAATTCCACATTTACACTTTTATTAGACGACCATGGTTTCACCACTGCGTGGCATCTTCAGGTGGACCTCTGAAGATGCTACGCAGTGGTGAAACCATGGTCGTCTAATAAAAGTGTAAATGTGGAATTGCCGTGTTTTCTTTCTTTCTTTAGGTTCTATTGAAAAACATTGCTACTACGCTAGCGTCAGTAACTGCTACAGGTAAAGTTTCCATGCAGCTTTTATCTATTTCATTTCACGCCATATGTTATTCTTTTGATGAGATCATTTCAATTTACTAGTTATATTAAGAATAAATTTTGAAGTGAAATAGAAAACATTCGCTTTTACTTATCTTCGTTCGACAGAGATAAAAGTCATTATTTTGCTGTTTTTAGTTGCAAGTCAAAACTAGGTAGTGAATGAAGCAAGGAGATTCATACGTGCCGACAATGGCATGGATGTTGACATCGCAAACCACACTCGAAGATCACCACCACCCATTACAACTTCCACAGCCACATCTTCCTAAAATAAATATTCTAAGTTTCATGACGACATTCCCACGTGGCGGACTTAGATATGCAACAGTAACTACCCATACAAATTCAAATCACTGCAAAGTTGAAGCCCACGACCGACACCAACCAACATTTACCTCAGTTTGAGTGGATGCAGGGGCCGCGCGGAAGCAGGGGAGACAAAAGGAAGCACTTATTTAGCTGTCGCTGAAGCCAAGATAAGAGCATTCCCCTGTCCACCTCCGAGGTCGCAAGGATGAGAGGTAGAAAGGAGGGGTGATATTCGAAGGTAACCATTTTACTTCCGATTCCAGTTAAAGGGCTGGAGAAGTGGCGAAGAAAGTGTGGGCGAGCTGCAGCCTTCGTGGCTCAGAGCCACACGCCTGCCTCCCGATAGTCTTCCAGATCTAACGGACAATACCTAGCTTCTACCTTTGCCAAGATTTGCGTCACACACTTTTTGCGAGCGTTAATCTTTACTTCGGAT
This sequence comes from Hetaerina titia, assembly GCA_037158775.1. Taxonomy (NCBI): domain Eukaryota; kingdom Metazoa; phylum Arthropoda; class Insecta; order Odonata; family Calopterygidae; genus Hetaerina; species Hetaerina titia. The sequence goes on along the minus strand of CM073770.1, from coordinate 117,438,533 downwards.
CTAGATAAGGTAAATCAGAAGCTTAAATCCATATATGGCATCGTGTTGGTGGCGATGGTGTTGACCGCGCAGCACAACGGTCTTTTGGTCGGTTTGAAAAAGAGGTGGTAATCGGCAGCGCGTATCGTGGACGGAAGGGATAAGATGCAGATGAGAGTGGGTCTCCGTTGGACGAATATGGAGATCTGAACGCCCGAAGGCTAGCCGATCCGCATTCGCTACGGTGCTCGGATGAAGATGTTCTTCCTTCTTTCTTCCATTTCGTTTTTAAGCTTACGGAAGGGACCTCGCCGAAGACAATGATGCTCGCCTTTGTCACCATAGGATTAAGAGGATGGGGAGAGCACCAAGGATTGTGGTGAGGTGCCTTTTGTATGTATATGATGCATTAAGTAGGTGTAGATAAAGGGATCGTTACGAAATTGACGCTGTTATATCGATTATTTTTCCCTCTTGATAGACAACTTGGAAACGGTGATTACGCTATTATTTCTTAGCTTGATATGCAACATCCTGAGGCCAGCAAGAAAGTTCAAGAACGGATTATGGGCAATTATTTGAAGCATAATGACTGATGATCGGGAAGGATCGGAATCTAAAATTTTATCTAACTACGAAAAAAATGCTTATTTCGAGAACAGTACTACCATTATTGCCCTTCGATGACAGCTAGATGCATTTAGATAGTGAGATTGTTAAATGCTAAGAGTAAGTAACATTCAAAGAACAGAAAGTCCAGAAAAATCCATCTACTCAAAAGAAGTTTTGATTCAGGGTGGGATTACACTTTATAATCAAGGGAATGTTTCACATAAAATTTGATTGAAATAAATTTGGTCAATGATAATTCCGATGGAAGTGATGACCAAATAAGAACATTATACAGAAATACTCCACTTAAAGGCACTGAATATGTGAACATTTCAACTGTGTTAACAACGATTCATAAAAGATCATTAAAATGGTGCATACATAAACGGAGTAAGCAAAATTAATATTTATTTATTTAACAAGGCAAATATATGATTGAATTAACCGTAAACACTCAAATGTTCACAGATAATACGAGTAATATAATCTAGAAAATTGAAGTGCAAAATCTAGGAGATCTAAACGACCTAAGGATAAAATAAGTCCAATTTTCTGCTGTGTCAATTTTTCTGAAATTGAATCATTAACAAAAAAGAGTACCTATTAAACTAAATTGTGGCCACGCCTCGACTAGTGAAATGAAGTCAGTGAAAAATAGCCACATATATTCTTGTTCCATCAAAATCCTTAATTATCTCCTGAAATACTAAGTCCATCTATCTTCTGCTCAGGCGGATGACTTGCCAACTAATCCCATGCAGAATTACGCAATGGATTCGAAACAAAATACTTGTAAAAGGAGAAATGTCAATAACATTATAGACATGACGGTATGCTTCAGATATTTACACAATAATTTAATTACTGGTTAAAGCAATCCAAATCCTTTAATGTAATGGTTCAGAAACTTCCTAACACATCATTTACAATGACTTGAAAAGACCAATGACATCACAGAAATGGAAAACATGGGGAAAATATATTCTTTACGTGTGGTTAGGTAGGTATTAAAACACAGGTTTAAACATATTGGAGGCGCAGTTATACGATTAAATGCCTTTGGTCATTTGGTAAGTACTCGGATAGATAACTAACTCACTGGCATAAAAACCATAATGCAGTAAAACACTCCCCAACCAATTTGATAGCCCCTATCATAACCAGTGCGATCATCTCTGGGGACGCCATTTTCAATCATACGTCGGGCGGAGGTGGGGTGTGAGGGATCGGATTACCTCCCCCAAAGCAATCAACGCAACCTCATCCCCGCCGCACGTCCGTCCTCGCCTTCGTACTCGCCCACGCTCCCATCACTCCTTTCCCCTCGTCCCCACTCACCAAAAATAACCTTCCACTTCCAACCCCCTCGACTCCTTCCTCCTCCGACACCTCTCATTCTGACACCCACGGGGGACTCCGGTGGAACACGCTCCGCACCCACGCGGAGAAGCAAGAGAAAAAATATCTCCTTCACCATCTAGATCGATTTTCAACTTTTCGATATTCCATAGATTCCTCTGCACACGCGGATGCCGCCGCTTGCCGCGTGCTCTTGCCTCGGCCACGCTCTCGCCCCCTCCCAAGAAAAAATCCATTTCCGATTAACTTCCAAACGGAGTTCCCTTCTTTCTTTGATGCTCCTTTCCCCTCCTCCCTTTTGCTCTGCTCTTCGAGTCATCCTTCTCCAGTGGCTTATCTCCACTCCCTGAGGAGGAGGAGAGAAAAGTGAGTGAGAACGAGGACCGAGAAGGCAAACCCCGCGAGTGAGCTACGTCGCCTTCCTTTAGGGACCATTTTCTTCCTTTTGTACACCGTCGCCGTCAACCGTTGCCAATCACCTTGACCGATTTGAGTGCCTACGCTAAATTACGAGCACGAACACACCCTAGCGGTGGGAACTCGCACTACAGGGGAGGGCGAAGAGGTATTGGTAGGTTGCGGAATTCTAGGGGAAGAGAGAGAGGGGGAAACTTCAAACGGTTACTGCAATGACAGTTAAAAGATTACGAATGTGATATTCGATGCCGCAAGACCAGAAAATATTTCTTATTGTAGCCCATCTTTTCAAACTCATAGTGTCACTCCGCTGTTAGTTTCTTCCAAGCGTACGGCCCTAAAAGCCTTTCTCAAGATCTAAACACGATGTGTTTATTGCGGTTGTTACAATAATATATTTAAAATCATCAATAATTGAATAATTCTTGAAGTATTTCGTGCAGTATTCCACCATACATATCGTTTCAATTATTCATATGTGCGCAGAGGAATTCGAAGTTACGAGAATGCATTGATATCCCATAATAGAAAATAGCATTAATTTTTTTCCTCAAACTTCTTTTGTAATTAAAGCTATTTTAGCTACATAGATAAAAAATTAAGCCAAACTATGATTTACTCAATTCTAGGGAATTCTCAGATTCAACCATACATATTAGTGCTCTCTTAAACTACATGTTACATGCATATTTCCGTGCAAAGATATTTATATAAACCTCCCGTATATATATATATATATATATATATATATATATATATATATATATATATATATATATATAAAACCATAAACACAGTAATCAACCCGAAGGTCGGTTTAGTAGGTGATGGTAGAGCTCACCCATGTACCAAGCCCGACGGCGTGTGAATATTCACACATCAGGGTAGGGGGGCCAGTTCCTTTCCCTGTGCCGGTTATGGTTTCCCAGAAAGATCTGGTACCCGAAAAATCAACTAGCTTGGCTGGAGCTGCAGGTTCCCAAAGTGCCTTGCCCGGGAATCGAACCCGGGACCCTCCGGTCAGTAATCCAACGCTCTACCCGCTAGACCACCGCGACCCGCTATATATATATATATATATATATGTATATATATATATATATATATATATATGTATATATATATATATATATATACACAAATCCCTGTTAAGGAAATATTTTTACTTTCGTGATCTGCTCAAAAACCGCCTTCCCCACATGTCCTGTGTTCGCCTGTTATGTGTTTTCCTATCCCCTTTCCTTATACCTATTTCTATGTTTGAATGAATATTTGTGCGCCGTATGGTGGACTTCGTATTTGAATGTATATAAAAAACCATAAACACAGTAATCAACCCGAAGGTCGGTTTAGTAGGTAGGTTTAGTAGATGGTAGAGCTCACCCATGTACCAAGCCCGAGGGCGTGTGAATAGTCACACATCAGGGTAGGGGGGCCAGTTCCTTTCCCTGTGCCGGTTATGGTTTCCCAGGAAGATCTGGTACCCGAAAAATCAACTAGCTTGGCTGGAGCTGCAGGTGCCCAAAGTGCCTTGCCCGGGAATCGAACCTGGGACCCTCCGGTCAGTAGTCCAACGCTCTACCCACTGGACCACCGCGACCCGCTTGAATGTATATATGTTATAAATAATATATACGAGTATGTTTTGTCTACGAAAAATATTAATTTTACCTCATGAAACATATTAGTATAAAAGTACCAGGGTATTGTTATATTCTGTACGATATATACCCTTGAACTTAAAATGTATAACGTAAGCATTAAGTTGATCATTTGCTTACATCAATAAAATATCTACGATCTATGCATAAAATTTAAACAAGTTTATAATTTCATATATTCATCGCGTGAACTTAGCTGTTATAACGTGGAGATTAAAATAATCATGCTGTTAAATAACATGAAATCCATTTCCCATTAAAAGGTGATATTATCTATTAAACCTTGGGAAACGTACACCAGCCCTACAGGAAATGATTTGCTGAACTTGTTGCTGCCATGCATGCAATTACGTGATACGCTAAAGTGTCTGAAAATTTAAACGAAGTGAGCATACTATATTTAATTATCAGGCATCAAGCCATTTTCCAAAGCAGCGATTAAATTCAATATAAATTAAGAGCTGGCATTAAAATAAATATAAAATTCCAATTTCAGATCTAAATATCCTTAATGTAAAATTGAAAACGGATTCCATATTTGGCGCTATTCATTCAGTTGTTGAGTTAAAAATATTCAGATATTATTTTAACGTCAGCACATACCCTATTAGTGAAATAATTAGAAGCTTGGAGTTTTAAAAATGCTAATAGTCATAGTTTATTGCATATATCATGAGTCTTGTTTGGCTGAAAATTTCCTTTTAAGGAGATAAGAGCCAACTTTTATTGCTAAATTAAGCTTACTTCCTGGTGTTAGCTTAAGATCTTGGCGAAACAAGTTCAGGGTTTGCGTAGGACGACGCTCGTCAAGGTTGGGAGAGCTCTTTTGAGTGATCAGAAGTGTGTCATTAGTTGTCACCTGAGAACTTTCGCTACGTGTCAGTCTGAATGATTAATGTATCATAAAACTATTAACGGCCAATATCAAGGAGTCAATAACTACCTTTATTTGGAGAACTTGAGGTAGATGTTGGTAAAATTCAATCCCTCAACATTACGCAATAAATTTGGAGGTCTCAATGGACACATAAACTTCAGCGGAATAAAAGTAAAACAAGATCAGTATAACAGCAACAAATACTTAAACTCTGACACACGACGGTCTTAATGGTGATTTACAAGATAATCAAGCCAGATGAAATTACCAGAGACACAGAGCTGCAGTATGGAATAGATACAATATTGTTGCAACGTCGATGAAAAATAATTGAAGATTAAATTTTAGACCATAAAGCTAGCTGATCACTGTAGGCTATTGGAATCCAAACACTTTTTGATATAGAAACGTAAATTATGTTTACTTTTAAAAGGCAAACACAATGCATTTCCTTTCGTTTTCTAAACAAAATGTGCATTCATAAAATGTTCAAATATATATATTCCCCTAAATGAGCTTCGAATTGATAGAGATCTGCAAAATATTTTAAGAAAACGCCCGTGATAATAAATTTGAGGCGAATTTTGGGAATTTGTATGTGCTTAATTTAGCGAATTATAATCTAGTTTTTTGATGGTTAATAACGATTTTGGATTAAGTTATTGTGTACGTATACTTATGACATAAATGTGCCAAAAAATGAGTAAAATTTAGAAAACGCACCAACGGAAACGGGAGATTTACTCTCTTAAACACAAATAGCTATCACTACCAGATATGAGGTACGTAAAAATTGAATTACTTTTCGTTCAACTCATAAAGTACAGCTTTCAAGGTCAATCCAGCAGACTATTACGTATCGTGCATACGTACCGAGATAATGATATGTAAAGCGTAAGCATTTGGTGCGAAAGTGTGATGGGAATAGTAGCTTTAAAGGGCGACAGTCAAGCTGGAGCAAGGCTGTTTCTCTGAGAGTAATGGTCTAATTATAGTCCTCATATGGAGGGAGGTCACGTACTGCTCACCCTCTATCAACTTCCTCTTTATGCTATATCGGATACCATTGCAAGCGGAAAAGTGGAAGCAAGAGAAAGGGGATGCAACCACACCTTTATACAATCCCTCATTATCCCGAGCCACCGGGTAACACAATTCCCCATTAGGATCAAACGTGTCCTATGAATTTTCATGGCGCGATCCCTCCTTCCGAGACATAAGATCCAATTATGCTCGCATTTTAGCGGGTGGCCGAAAACCGGGAAAGGTGAGCAGAGGAGAAGAGCGGGAAAATGAGAAGAGGCGAGGGGGGAGGAGGGCAGGGAGCCCAGAAGGGGCGTGCGGCGACATGCGACCAGGGTGGAGAGAGAAGCGACCTGAAAGACTCTAAAAAAGGAGGAAAGGAGATGGGAGTAGGTATGGGCAAGCAGATGAAATATATGCCGAACGATTTAGTCTAGAAGGTCCAATATTTATTCAAAAGGGAATCCAGTTTAAAGGAGTGAGTTCGGAGCGGTAGAAGCGAGGGAGTTCATTTTGTCCATGAATACATTAAAGCGTAGAATATCCGGTGAAAACTTATAAAAAAAACGAATAATGAATTATGGGGCTTTTGTTGGTACTCACTGCGACTTGAACGGTTTCGACAGCCATCAATAAACATGGCGCCAATTAAAATCTGCTTCAACTAAGGAATATTTTTTTACTTGGAAAAATGTGGGCTGAATAATTACTTCACTCACGTAACATTATAATTAAATACACGCGTTGACGACCGGTGGTGCCCCACCTTCTGGGTGTTAAAGAGCCGTTCCAGTTTCTCATGAAGATCGTAGAATCTAAATCATACCTTGAGTCTATACGTCTGAGGCATCTGACGGTTATTAGAAGACCAAATATGGAATAAGGATACTAGATACTTTAGAAGAGGAAGGCATTATTTTCTGACTCCATAATGAGTGAAATCTTTTTCTGCTTTAGCTGATGGCTATATACTTACAGCATGATTCACGAGTGCGAATTTTATATGTTGGATTTAGAATGCGTAATATGCCAATGCAGCGATTCCTACTATTTTATGTTAAAAAAGAGATAAAAGTGACGGGACGAAGAATATATGACCTATATTAATCCATTAATTAGATGGGTTTTCTCAAAAGCTATCAAGGATTCAGTATGTAGCCATTTACGTCATAAAATCTGAAAAATTGAATCCCAAATAAACAGAATAAATTGTAAACAGAAGCATGATCATAAATTTTAACTTTAATCTATTCAGCATTGAAAACAAAAGTAGATAAGTTAATTTTTTCATAAACTTTTGAAAGATCAAATCTATTTTTGCAAAATCACTTAAATGATGTTATGTGGAATAAATTGACTCAATTTATTAACACACAGAAATGCAAGTGCACAGAACAACGTTCCATTACTGAGAGATTATCAGTAATTAGTCTCTAGCCTTATATAATAATTTTTCACAAACTTAGATTTACCAATAGACACGTTTCAAGATAATTAATCGCCTGGATAATTAATTTCGTAAGTTTGATTGGGATACAGCCCATTGATTGAATACTCGATTATTACAGGCCTTAGCTCAGTTCAGTTTCAACTGGAGATCGATTGCATTCTCGGAAGAGTAAAATGGCGTCTGACTGACAATATGAAAAAAAAATCATCAAGGAAATACTGATTTCACTTGAGTAAAATACTTAAGTTATAATCTTAATCAAAACGTTTCCAGGATTCATAATATCTATTAAAAACGTAAAAATAGATCTTCTCTTTAATAATTTAGACAATTGTATTTATGCATCAAATAAATGATGAAACAAGATTGGATTACATTTGTTAGCCACTAATTTGCATCAATGACGCAAAAAGGTACCAAAACCCAAAAATCATGCACTGTCATTAATAATATAAGGCTTACACGGAATTAAAGAATTCAACACCTCCTGGCCTTCCAATTTTCCACATATTTTCCTGAACAGGATTCAAATCAAAACATGATAGGTTTTTATTACATTTAACATTTAGTTAATCAGTATGATGTTCATTTACTTTTGTGTTAGACAACTGTTATCAACTCCTCCCGGTAAATAATATCATTTCATGTGTTTATGGTCTGCTGTAAAACAGATATCGGTGCCTAAAGCTATGTCAGCTAATTCTAATCGATTATGTGCCTTCATGTTTTCATTTTACTGATCGAAGATGGGAAACCCCTTTACTTTCACCCCCGCAGCTTTCTGAGCAGCTCATTTCGAATTAACCGGGTATTATTTTTTGCATAAATTAATACACACCGAGGACTTGATTCACTCCCGTCCGCGATCACCAGAGATAACATTGTTGGAGCAATTTTTTCCAATAGCACTGTATCTAAGGGACGCATCGATAAAAACCTTGTGTGGATATCGGACAAAAAATGTCGTCTCCCTAAGCTCAGTTTTCACAGCTTAATATGCATGTGCGCATAATTGGGAGGATATACAAACAATGATTGAAATCTCTTCTTCTCTACCACAACCCTACCCGGTTTTTCAATTTATTTTTCGAGCCAACTTGTTCTCCTTCACACCCCTCTCCGGGCAGTCAGCCATCCATCTACTCCCGCCCGCTCACCCACCCTCTTCCTCCCATCCGCAAACCCTCATATCCTCCTCTCCCCCCTAAGTCCTCCCGCCCACAACCACCTCCCCGAAGCATCCCCTTCCCCCCCATCTCTCTATCCTATTCCCCACCCCTTCTGTATATTTCCTCCAGATTCTCATTTGACCACCCCCAGGGGACGATCTCATCCTCCGGGGTAAAGAAAAGAGTTTAGCGAACCCCGCCCCGTCGTCGTCACCGCTTTCGTTTCCTCGCCCTCTCCTCCCCCCATCATCTTTCCTATCTCTCCTGCATCCTCTGTTCCCCCGTCATCTCCTCACCTTCCAACCTCGTCGCATTCTCTCCCCCGCCCCCGGGCCCATCTCCCCCATCCTCAAACTCCTACTACAATTTTCCTCGCCTCATTCTTTTCCCACACCCTTCTGACTTCCTTTCTCTCTCTCTCTCTCTCTCTCTCTCTCTCTCTCTCTCTCTCTCTCTCTCTCTCTCTCTCTCTCTCTCTCTCTCTCTCTCTCTCTCTCTCTCTCTCGCAGCACTTAACGCTCGAGTACCTGGAGTACAGGACGAAGTTTGAAATGAATCGTCTCCAGGGCCGCGCACCTGTGTCTATCTGAGCCGAACCTCCTGGACAATGAGCAGCAATATTTGTCCGCTACGTGCCGCATGGGTGTGGTCAAGTTGTGAAGCAAGAAGGGTGGAAAGCGTCCATCGATCAGGTGGCTGGGAGGGATATTCCCGGGGACGTTTTTCTCTGCCGTTTATTGTTGTCCCGCCAGTTAGGGCCAACTCTCGAGTTTCCGCTCGTTGTCACCGGCTTCCTATGGTATTCGGGCATACCGAAGTGCGATAGAACGGCTGTATTCACATTTCATTCCATAGTTTCAAAATTTAGTGAGCAAGCGCGCGAGTAAATAGTAAAGAATTAAATAAACTTAGTTTAAGCAGCTTTTCTAGCTAAAAATAACTAAATTGTGAAAAGATCAAGCAAAAAATATTAAAATAATTGACATTTGAAAGCTGAAATTATCTATTAATTGCTATATTATAATGTAAAATGATTGTTTTATTAGATTTCATAGGCAATTATTTTCTTGGAATAGAGCGCCCACAACATATCTAGTTTTTCATAAAATGAAGCAGGTATAAATGGTTAAATGTTCTCATTTTAAACAAAATTCTTTTCTGTATTTAAAATACATGAAATGTTGATTACTGGGAGGAATTAAATATTCTTTTGTTTAAGTACCTCAAGGTATTTCACATTTTTCTCTTCAACGAATGCCTGTAAGTACTAAGAAAGTAAATTTCATTCTGAAAATATTTTAAAATCTTCACCGTAGACATTCTGCATTTAGTGTATTTATATCTATTATATCTACATTTATATTTCTATGTCTTGTTATCTTTGAACATAGTCAAGTTTTCTTAAGGCTTTGGAATCCATGCTGTAGATTATTTTTATAAAATGGCATTAAACAATAAAGGATTGCTTAGAAGTGCGAAAACATTCCCCATAGATTTAATTAGTTCATTTTGGTATACCAAATTACATTACAACCTAATAGACAGTGACTCGCTTTGTATAGTGCATATTTGTAGTTTTGTACAGTAAATCCTATACCGCAACCCTATGACATTTATCGCATACATATTGGGAAAATATCCTTGATTTCATCCTTGTCCCAAGCAACTCACTCCAACTGAATTTATATCCAATCCCAAAGGTCACCTTGCTGTTTCGGTGGAGAACGTATGTTCACTCATACTCAAGCCGTCTATATGTTTTCCCCAAAGTGACGGCTAATTCTCATCGCCTTCCCTCGCCTGTGATGTCTTTATCTAGTTCCCCAGTGTTAAATTTACCCAAAAACACCACCTTCTCGAAAGAATTACCACATTCCAGGTTCCCAATCCCTTTCTCCGATGTCATTCACTATCTCTTGACCCAGTGCCCAGCCCAGCTCACCCTTTTAGCCCTCGGTCACACCTAACCCTAGCCGAGAGTGCCGACTGCCCGCCCCTCAAAGAGCCAACTAGGGACACTCCCTTCCGGCCTTCGCACCTGCCGCCTAGCTACTGCCGCACCATTCTTCCCCACGACGAAGCACAGCGTCCTCTTCGTAGATTTCACCGAGTGGGCGAGTGGTATTCCCGCTGGGAGCGATTTCCCAGGAAGTCATCCGTGGGATTGCTTGGGCATCACGTGCCGTGGCGGACTGGATTACGGCGCTTACTCCATAGGAAAATGGCAAAAGATAGGCTTCGGTAAAAGAAGATGACTCAGGTCCCTCGACTGACTTTCTTTTGGATTTCTTTATTGTTCTACGCGTGGGGTGTTCGGTGAAAAGGAAGCTCGCATCCATCCGATACATTTCAATTAATATCACGGCAGCATACAATATAAGTGCCATTAGGGACTTTTCAGCATGTTGAAACCACTGCACATATACGTATCAGTATGTCTAAGAACGGCAGAGAGATATTTAATTTAAATTAAATTATTCATGTCCGAAGGGAGGCACTTGGTGACACGGCATTGGGAAATAGGGAATGTTTCGGTACATTCAATATCTTTAACGAAGTAACGCAATTCAAATTTTTTGCCGACTGCAATGTATTCATAACTCAGCTGTACTCATAAAAGACTAAGACTGACAAGAAAACGATGCAACCATTTTTTAGATAGTAATTTCTTTTGAAATATTTTTAACATAGTTCATGAACAAAAATAATTAAATATGAATACGAAAATTTGGGTTTTCATTTTGGTTCCACGAAACGTTTCCTTTGGTTTATGAAATAAATAATCCAGAAAAGAATTTCCATGTTAATTGTTATTAAATAGCCTATCGTTGATTAATTAAAGTTATATCAAGATCGATTACAACAGTTAGGACACAACCAATTGAACGAGTAAATAGATATCACCTTCCACGGTAAAACGAGAGGAACTACCTTTATATTGGAAATTGTATCATTTCTATCAGAAATATGAACTTACAAAATAATGCAAGTTAAGCTCTTTATTATTATATTCGATTAACTGATTTAAGGGTAAAGTTTTTCATACGATATTATTCATAGTTATAAAAGCCTCTATATCTTTTCAAAAGACACAAACAAGCTGAAATCTTAATCTTCCAAATGTACAATGGGCCTTGGGAATTAGTAAACTGAAAATATTTTTAAACCTCTCACATCCCACTTATCTTTGGGTATTGATGGTCGGACTCCAGTGTGCCTGCACGTTCGATTGAACTTAACCTGGCTATTATCTTACACGTTTCCAACTCGTGGACGGTATAACGCCTCAAAACCATATTCGCCCGGAGCAACAGAGATATTTTATAACCCAACTCATATTTCTTTGGGCCTTCCACTTGGTTGATTTATCAGCAGAGGTAGGATGAGGTGTGACATGGCTTCTTACAATTTGCACCCTTAGTCCTAGCTAGTTCGTATTTTACTGTTCACGAACTATTCCTTTGCCACCACTTTTTTTCCATCTACTTTGAACGCTCATAATTTATCCCCTTTCGTTGCCTTCGCATACCTGAAATTATGCGAAACTGTTAGATTCCGATTTTTCATTAAAACTTATGAAGGTAAGATTTATTGTCGACTGTTCTTTTATCATTACACATTCCAAAGTCTCTTCTGCTTTTATTTCTAAGCTACAATTGTATTGCATCAAAGTAATTTAATATTTATGTCTCTAGGAGGAAGTGTGGTACAAGGACAAGTTTGGGAGGAAGATAAGCATTCATCTTCATTCTAAGAAAGATTTTCCATAATTTTGCGGGATTTTTGTCACTTAAATGGTGATTATTAACAGTACAAGTAGTAGTATGTTGGTTTATGATAATACAATGTACAGTATGTAGTAATTCAATAAGTAGTTACTCAGTATCAAATAAGTTGTCGTTTCTGCATCATATGCCAAAATTTTAGATACATATATTATTATTGGTTGAAATGTTGAACAAGCTCTTAAAATGTTGCATGCATGCTAAATGGTGAATATTTATTTTAAGAAAAAGTGATTCTTACAAGGTTCGGGTAAATAATTGTCGCTCAGAGGAGGAATGCAAATGATTGACAACCACCTTATCGCTATCTGGCTGCAATCACATCAGATTTAGGGAAGACTACTAATTAGATTTAAAACAGAGGAATTTGGAATTATGGGTATCATCTTCATCAATTTTTAGCTTATCGAGAAGAGTAGTGCATAAGTTTTATTTCAAATGCTAAGGAGCTTGGACGATAACTCTACCGATAAGAATGTTGCAGCCGCAATGAACAAATAAATAAATAGGACAACGGGCGGATTGAGGGGGGTGAGGGGGTTCAGGCAGGAAAGCTTTGTAGGGACGAGGGAAGATTGGGGCGTCGGTATGCGTCCGCTCCCTCGCCTTCATTCTCACGATCCATTTCCCGCCCGCCTCTCATATCAATCCATCACCCCGGCCCCACATCCAAATGTCTTTTGAATCAGCTGCCCACGCGCCGTCGCTAATCTCTTCTTTCTTTCTCCACCCTCCAAGTATTTTTTTCTCTCGTGAAGGGAGAAGGAGAGAAGAGAATATAGGCGTCGGAGGGCGTTATATTATGCCTCTCATCTCCTTATGGGGAGATCTTTAGCGACGGTTAATCCCAACAGCGTATCGAACTTCATGAAAGGCAATGAGCGAAAGAGAGAGAACGGGAAAATTATTAGAATCCACTATCCGACTATCCGGCGTGTTATTCTTCTTTTGCATTTTTTTCGGGACGTAGGTGTCTTTGTAAAGGATTACAAGGTTTTTTGGAAGTTCGGACGTCGTCTCTCTTCAAATGAAACTATATGCCTGTGTAGGTTGAATTGGGACAGGCATGAAAATGAAGTGCAAAGCCTTTGACATGAGGTCTTTTAATTTTTTGATGAAGATTAAGGAGAACCGTATTCATTTCAAGGCTAGCTACCTTTGTAAAATAAGCTTATGGGTTATTTTAAGGTGGTCACATGAAACATTTGGCCAAAAACGTAATAAATAGGACACTCTTTTATGGAAATTCTTTGGTACGATTCGATTTTTAAAACTCCATTAACAATGTCTCGGATTTCATCGAATGTGTACTCCTCTAATCATTTCAGGAAGTTTTTGGACGGTCTTTAACCAGTGTCATATTTGTGTACATATGGACACTTTGCCCCTCAGCGTACAATCTTACTAGACATAAGCTATCCTTTAATTCATTAATATTTAGAAATGCTGCAGAATTAAAATTTTTCTTTTCCTTCCTCTACCCAGTCTTTAAAACTCCAATTTAGCTCCTCAATACCTCATACCCCTTGCTACCTGGGCTCCTTGGAATTTCACCATAATATACACCTCCACTCTTTTCCACCAGAATATACATGTATAAAACTTCATCGTTCGTCCACCATCCCTGTTCAGCATATTTGTTTCATTCATGCTTTTACCGATATCTCAAAAGCCTCCATACTTCAAGCTCTTCATCTTGCTTCAAATAACATGTTTGCAAACTAGGTCGATTAATTATATTTTGTATTAATTTCTCTTTATGTCTTTGATAGAGCAATAGATATGCGATCGTGTTGATGAGAGGATCACCCACTTCTAAGCTTATGCTTCTTTCACAACCTGAGTGCTTGTCACGATCTCCCTTCTACCATGATCATTAACATTCAATCTATAATACCAAAAATTTCAGCTCTACCATCTCCTCAGAGCTATTTCCTACAAATTAACTAATTATCTAAGTCTTACTCTTTCTTGAAAATCTTATTTAAGCCACTTTCTTGCTTTCAATTTACACCCTATGCTTCAAGAAATGATTCTGCAATGCACTCAACAAAAAACTTCAATCATTAAGGCACTGAATAAGAAACACTTATTAAGCCACAATATTCCTCAATATAATATTTCATTCTGCAAGCTATCACAAGTATGCAGAACAAAAGGCAAGTTATAACGTAGTGGGTACATATTACTCGAATAACTCTCTTCATAAAATAATTAGAAATTATGATGCAAATACTAAAAAATACAAAGATTCCCGCTATTATTTAATGTCAAACCTATAAGGAGATACTTTATCACTAAAACTTATTTGCACTTTTTTTGAGATATCAAACAAAAAATCAACCACCAAAGTAACAGGTTTTTCCAGAAAGCTCAACTAAACCTCTCAGAGAAAAATATAAAAAGCTAAAGCAAAACAAGTGCCGTTCTCAAATAATATTCAGTAATGATAGGATCGGTTTTTAGGCATTTTATATCCTTTGAAATATCGTTTTAAGTCATTAACATATACAAAATACAGGAAAAATTTAACAGGAAGTTGAAAAGTGAAAAATAGTTTGTTTTACATTCAAAATGGTGATAAAGCCCTTGCATCAGTCAGGAGCAGTGATTAGAAATTCATATTATTTCCTGGATAATTCAATAAATATCAGTCTTCCTTGCCAGACACGCATTTTTATTCAAATGAAAAAATTCATGATGGAAAACTATATAGATGAGAACGGCTGGAATATTTTCGTAGTTAGTTCACTGAATTAAGCCGAGGCTGGAGGGGAAAGGGGTTAGAGAGATGAGGAGTGGGGAAGGACCCCAAAAGATTCTTTTTTTTTAACTAGATTCGTAAATCAGATCCGTAAATCACTGCTGAATGATGGCGGACGACGGTAAAAAAGTGAAATTACCCGGAAGCGTTATACACGCGTTGGCGGCGCGAGCGACGACGGAGATTATTAAAGTCGGATGCTGAGTTAGAGGTGGCCTTGGCCGGACTTTTTCGATTGAGGGAGAGATTCGAGGAGGGACCCTTTTGCGCGAGGAGGGAGTCTCGACGAGCCGGGAGACTGCAGGGAACAGGTGGCCGGGGGAGGGGGAGGTGGGGAGGGAGAGTGTGTGGGGGGGGAGATGGCGCGCGGCCGCCCCGCGCTCGCACCGGCAGAGCGGCGGCGACGGCGGCGGCAGTGGCGCGCGCAGAGTCGCACACACAGGTGGCTCGGCTGGCTTCGACGGCGTGGGCGTGAAGGATCGCGCGCGGCGGCCCACCCTCCCTCCTCCCTCTCTCTTCCCCTCGACCCTTTTTATTCCTTTCGGCAGAAGTGCGGTGGGCAGTTAAAAAAAATGGGGGGAGGGCACAGAGGCGTGGAATGGGTGTTAAGGATTTATAGAGAGCAGACCAAACTGATAACCTCTTCCATTTGTCACGGCTAATTATTTCGCGCGAGTTATTACTTAGCTAAGACGCTCACTTGTTATTTTTTTCATTGCCTTGCGCTCTTATTTTAATTTTATCTCCACCTTTCGATTCCTTTTCCGGTTGCAAGGGCTTTTGGCACTGTTATTTTAAGCTCCGAGGCCGCGCCTGTTAAGGAAGTCGCATTGGAACCAAAGCCGTAAAATTATTAATTGACGTCCCTCGCTTCCGAAATTAATTTGGCAATTTTAGACGGTATTTTTTCGGAGGCATTCATTGGAGTGCTCATAGAGGTACGTACCAAATAAAAAAAATAAAAGTTGCAAGACCTCATTAATCAAATTCTCACCATCTATTCAACTGACCAGCATAGCAAAAAAATTGTACATATAATTTAATTATAAGACACCAGCATGTTCATCAATTAGGTAAATATAATGAATTGATTATAAGTAATAATAAATGTGGGAATGAGCAAAAATTAATTGCATCTATATTGAGAAAGAACAGTGATGAAAACATAAGTCTCAGATTCAATTCGAAGATAATACAAAATATTCGGTGCTCATGATTGATTTGCAACCACCGCCATTCTTCTCGCTTTACAAATATGACTAAAAAATAGCACATTGCCTATTACTCTTTGCGAAAATGTCTTGAATTTCCTCCGGGGGGGAACAAAATCTGCTCATCACCAGATTTTCAAATGTAACCACTACTCATTATTCCTTCCTTCCTATATTTTACTTGTGACAACAAGCTACGTAAAATGCTAAAAATAACATGGTTGATTGGAATATTTAGCGAATGACGCAATGGTAGTGCTTGTTAAATCACCTCATGTTGACAGAAATATTTATTTCACAACTGATTATGAGGAAACAAGACATTAGGCATTTTCAATTGGCGTAATTCATTGGCGTTACTGCGTCGCTAACACGGCGTCCGTAACTATTTACTCCATATAGAACTCTGACCAAGAGCGGCAGAGAATTTCGAGGACCGGGATAAATAATTTAACACGTTCTGTGACTGGGATAAGTATTTTACTATTTTCCGTTTATCGAAGCACCATCGACGGTAGAAGAGCCACCTATGTATATCTTCTTAACGCCGACACAG
Organism: Hetaerina titia; assembly: GCA_037158775.1. Classification (NCBI taxonomy): domain Eukaryota; kingdom Metazoa; phylum Arthropoda; class Insecta; order Odonata; family Calopterygidae; genus Hetaerina; species Hetaerina titia. The sequence goes on along the minus strand of CM073770.1, from coordinate 117,421,670 downwards.
CTTCATATCTGAGAGCCAGTGTGATATCGAGATACGCCTTCACGGGAAAAATCAGCCCGCGGGAGCGAATCTCCGCGCGGTTTAATTTGAAATCACGCGCCCGGCCGTACTTCATCTGGTAGATGCCATAACTCCTGGACGGCCGGCCACCATTCTCGCCCTTTCTCCGTTTCCGCCGAGAGAGCCCTCGCTCTCTTTAAGTTTATGATACGAACGTATTAATCAATCGAGCGATGATGTGGGCGACACAATCCTATTGGAATTCCCGTCCCCTGAGGCGGGAATCGGTTATGGGTAATGAAGGTAGCGGTTTGGAACGCAGCAACCGAACGCAGCCGTACCCCAGCTCTTCACAGGAATACGCCCGAACCTCGGGGCGTCTTGAACCAATAAAAAAAATATTTTGGATGTATGGAAGACGCCCTGCTCTCGCTTTTTTTCTCTCTATCCAACTGCCCGTCCCTCGATCCGACTTCAAAAAGACCAAAACTTTATCCTTCAATGCCGGCCATCCCTTCGCCTCATCCTCCATCCCTGGGGGCCTTGTTGCACGGAACACATTCCTGATCGTCTCTACATTTCGAATCCTTCAAATCTAACCTCCCATTCCCTCCCTCTCACGGCCCCGTGGCCGGAGAAGAAGGCGATAGGGTTTAAGGGAGGAAAAATCTTTTCATGAAGCCGACAAAACCTCCCATGGCAACGTTTGAAAGTGGTAGGTACAAGAAGAGGGAAGGGCAGGAGTTGAGTTTGTGGGGCTCGGAAAATCTCAGAACGTCGCATTTCCAGTGGAGGAGGTCGTTCATCTAAACGGTTTTTTTAAGGAAGATGCCGCGAGATAACTCAGGTATTTCCCCAAAACTCCTATCCTTCCCTGTGAAAATGAAACCCGAGTAGGACGAGAAAAAGAGCTGTTTTTAAGTTTCCCAGGTTTTCGGTTTTTTTAAAGTTCTGTTATAGTGATCTGAACAGTGACAAATATGTTTTTACTCCCGTGTGCCGATGGTTACTAATTCATCCTGAAAGGTTAGGTAACACAAAACCACTTCATAGCCCTTGTCCGGCCGTTTTACTTTGCCTGCTTTTCCGATCAGTCGGTATTTTTTCAATACCCAGGATTCTTAACATATATCCCACATTCATATGGCTGTGCGGTAGCTATTAAAGTAAAGAAAAGGCAAAATCTATGAATATTATTTTAATTTTCTTTCCAACATACTCACTCTGCAATATTAAGTAGTATCATTTTAATTGTAGCCTAATGTTACAGTAGACAATGTGGCAAATGATTAAAAAAATCATAAGAAAATAAACGGCCCCCATCAATAGATCAACTTAATAGAAATGGGAATTCATGACTATGAACTCAAAAAACATTTTCTGTGGTCTTGGTAAAATACTTGGAAATAATTTTGTAACTTCTACGGACAAAATCTCATCTTAATCAACATAAAATATCTTATAATCTACTGAAATAATTTCTAACGAATCAAAATATTTGCTATTTAGATAATTTACCATTTTATCATATGGTGACATATAGAAAAAATAAAACATAGACACGGGTATTGCTGACCATGAGACAACAAAGATGTGCGAAAAAGACAAAGAGAGCTACAGGGAAAATATATGGTAGAATGTTTGGTTTGGAAACTTGTATGTGTCTTTCGAGTTCGGATAAACACCCAGATGACTGCTCGTTGATAAGGGCTCTTCAAGGAATGATGACATGGTATAACGGATGGGTTAGAGGTATCAAAATTTCCGAAGGAAATAAGAGAAGAGAATATTTCGAGCGAAGGACCAGAGCGAAGAAAATAGAGGGTTGTAAGAAGTCAGCCGCTGTCTTTTCTGGGCTGATTTTCGTTCACCTATGTTTTTAGGGATTAGATCATTGAGGGCGAAAAGTGGACATAGAAAACGAAAATTAGTAGGACCAGAATGCGCTAGAGTGACACCGTTTGGCCTGTGAAGTGTGAGCACGGAGTTACTAAAGAAAGGAATTTCGGGTTAACTTCGAGGTTTAGCTGCATGAATGTGGGAAGGGGACACGTTTAAAAAGTTATAATTATGTGCAAATGTCAAAAGATGTTAAGTTTGGGAGGTAGGAGACAACTAATCAGAGATAAAACATGGTTCCAAATAAATTTATTGGTCGTGGAGAAATTATTATTTTTCAAGCAGCAGTAGGCTACTCGCACAAACTCTCCAAACTTAGAAGAAACAATTGATCCTTTCCTCTAACTGTGTTGTTAAACAACGGTTACTATTAGCAATGGTAAGGCGAAACGTAATTATCAATTTTTATCCACAGACAAGAAATTTTACAATGAAATATATTGTCCTAGATAAACATGGAGGATAACCTATTTGAATGGAGAAGTAATATAGGAGAAAAGGAGGTTTCCCAAGATGCTCTAATTGACAAAATTCCTTTGATAGTTCGTGTATATATAATCTATCTACTTAAAAATAGAAATAAGACTTCAAAGATTAAAGACATTTCAAGTTCAATCGTCGCTTGGTCTCATTAATTGCGTCAAAACTATGTCCAGATAACGGGCAGATATACCATTCAACATTATCAACGCAATGTTACCAAATGAAAAAGGAAAGTAAATTAGATGAACAACATTAAACCACAGCTAAAAATATTACCGTATATGAATACTAGGACAAATATGAAAGCCATATCAAGCATAAAACCACTTGCGTTAGATAAACCCATTCATCTCTTCAGGTTTAGTCTATGAAAGTTAGACACAATCAATTCAACCTTTGAAATACTTTCGCCAGCAGATTTATGTCAGTTGTCAAAAACAAACTGTCATATGCATACTGAGTTTAGATTATATCCCTAAGAGTATCTACAAAAACTCCTTTGCATAACTATTCTCATTATAACAACATATAATGCACTAGGTTATAATTCCTATTCAGATTTTAGGCCCACGGGGATTTACATCAAGTATGAGATTCCTTCACCCGGATAAATGGTACGCTGTCCTCTTTAAGCATACAGCATTCTAAATAGCATCGACAAATAATCAACGCCACCACTTATTATACAAAGGAGTTAAGTTTTTCGATTACCAGAAAGCGTAATTTATGTTTAAAAAATGTTCACTTTTCGCAAAGAAAACGCTCACATGAGAAATGAAAATTTGCCTTTATGACTTTTTCCCAGAAAGAATGGTAGTTGACACGCTAACAACGTAATAATAATGTCTCGTGCAAAGAGAGAAGATTCAAATTTATTATTCATAGAAATAAAATATATTCATGAATAATCCATGTCATCTATACCATGCGATCGCAATCTGCAAGAGCATTTAAAAATATAATCAACCGCCAACCGGGAATGACCACTGAACAGTCCGTGCTTCCTTCTCACGTGAAACGGGTATCTCATAATGGCAGTGAATCTCTCACGCAATTAGTTTGCATACAACGGATGGCCTAGTCTTCCGCACGCCTTCCTACTGCGGACCAGACGAACCGCTGAAAGATAGGGGAGGACATCCTTAATGTGATTTCATTCGGGACGTCGACTGCGAGTCACGCAAGGCCGTTCGAATTCCGCACAAAGAGAGTGAGCGCGTCTTGATCGACGGTCGATCCTCACTGGCGCACGCATTATTCGAGACGCCCACTCCCGCGAGATCTCCACGCCGACGGGCTCGGCTCATGCATTAACGAAGGCCGTCGAATCTCCGCGCTCGGAGAGACGAGCGGAGACTGCTCCTCCTCTCTCCGTCTCTTAAGGTCCCCATAATTCGGAATCGGTTTCATTCTTCTGCGAGGGGGAGGGAGGCCGTCGTCCGGGGGCCACGAGGAGATCGGTCCCTGGGTGCGTGGGGGGGAAGGGAAAAAGGGATGAGGCGATAAAAGAGGGGGGGGGGGTTCGTGATTCTCAAATCCCTATCTCGATCTCTATTGGATCCGAGGCACACTTCTCTCTTCCCACGTTCCCACACGATACCACGCCCTTCCCGGTACCCTCTGTTCAAGACACCGCCTTTTCTCCAAATCATTAATAAAACGATGGAATAGAAACGCCTACTTTTAAGTTTTTCTCTTCTCTCTCTCTCCCCCGCTTCATACCCCCATCCCCCTTCATATTCCCGCCTCGCAACCCCTCCTTAACCCTCCCCCCCACTAACCACTCTCGTCCCCCACCGCTTTGAAGACTGACTGAGACGGAGGAAGTGACGCAAGAACTCAGGGGAGGGCCGCACGGGGCCGCGGGACGGGAAAGATTTAGGAATAAACCCAACGGGCGTGACTTCTTTGCCTAATTCGGGGATCTTCTTTTTTATTTGAGAATCCTATGAGCAAGACGTGTTATTTACATGAAGATTCTTAAAACACATTTGCCCTTTTATCCGAGGTCATGTGTTCTGCCAGTAGGAAAGCATAACGTATTTGTGAAGCGTTGCTGTTGGTTAGCAATTATTGAATAAAAATTTTGACACACTTCCAACATCTAATCCATGACCCGAAATTCGTATCTATCTCAGATAAAAGGAAAGGAGTCAATTACCTTTGGGGATGCAGTAGTTGTAGATAAAGTTCTGGTTACTGCTTTAGTGATTGCTCTGCAAAATCTTTGTGTGTGACAAAAAATACATTCAACGAGACTCTTCTCATTCTTACAGGATAATTAATTTTTTTGGTTTGGATAGAATAAGAGTTTTTCTTTCGAGGGTAAAAGGTGATTCTTTAAGCATGCATCAAATGGTTTAACTTCAGGAGAGAACATATTAATGTAAGTAACTTAATTTAAAGAGATATTAATGCCATTAGAAAGCATGAAAATATAATTTTAAGCAGGACTCATACAAAAGTACGAACTAAAATGTGGAGATCATTCTTTAATTTGTAGGAGTAAATCACATATTAAATATATAAACACAGTATATACATCCAAAAAAGTCGCATTTACTTGCGAAGAATGTCATAATTTATTTTAAAACCTAGGTTATACTATGATGTTTTAATTTACATCTGATAACACTGTAGTTATTACAGACACTGTACAGCATTAATTTTGTCCTGTTCTAAAGCATGAAATGAAAAGCAGAGAAACAGCTTAAACCATAAATCAAGGAAAGACTTAATATTTCAGCCGTATTGCATACACAGGGGGTCGCCCTTCATACTCTCCCGCTACGATTTGTATCCAGGTATATTCACAATGAATAAAAAGGTCATATATAAGACTCGTTATAATAAAAAGCAATTTGGTATGCAAAACAAAATGATGGTGTTACCGAAACCGAAAGACCTTTAGACCTGGACATTCCACTGTTTAGTTCGCTCACGGTTTGAGACGATTTTTATAGCCATATCACATTTGCTGAGGAATATAAAAGACGTTGTTTACATTTACTTCAGGTAAAAGCCAGTTGACTACCAACTCAATTGAATAGTTGAATGATATCTATTACTTCTACGTCAAAATAACATACTTGGGCCTATGTTCAAATAACATATAGTTTTCAATAAAAATCATAACAGTGTTTAAATGGTCATTAAATAGTTATGTTATAAGATAGAGCCGAATTAATATTTGAAAGTAAAAAATTCTTGCAAAAATGATAGAATTAATCTAATAAAGCTAATCCGCAAACTGTGCATGTCTCAAACTTCTCAGAATGGGGTATGGAGAGTCCGGAGGGGCAATCTTAGGTAGAATAAGGCAGGCTTGTCCGTTATCACCTGTGATGTTCAACGTGTATGTGGAGGAAATAAGTAGAGGTATGAGGCCTCCTATGCCTCGATCCTTGCCCAATCACTTGACTCGAATCACTCGCACATCACGTGTGTGCTTGCGAATGTGATTCACGAGAGTGACTGTTATTCCCTAAAGCACCCTAGTTATCGAGTTGTTGTCTTTTTCTTTAATTATTAATTTTGAATTGTTTTTGTGTGATCGAGGTACACTTGGGTCACTGTGAAACAAAACTAGTGCCAATTAAGTATACGGCCTCTGCTATTTCGTGTTCCATTGCTTCACGACCGTAGTTACGTTCATTTTAAATTTACAACGATGAATATAGAATGAGAATGAATATTAATAAAACAATGGCTATGCGATTTTCCAGAGAGAAAAAGACTACGCTAAACGTTCAAATAGAAAGGCCAAAACTAAAACAAGTAGAACAGTTTACATATCTCGGGAGTGTTTTGGACCAAAATGGTTTAAGTAGTAGGAACATAAGGAGAAGGATTACGTTAGGCAAAGTAGCTTTCAAAAGAAGGAGACAGTTGATGACAGGGACGTTGAGTAAGGATTTTAAGAAAAGGGTCATTGATATTTATTTTGATATGGAGCGTAGTTATGCACGGCGCGAAAACATGGTCATTGAAGTGGGATCATAGGCATAGATTGACTCTTTTGAAATGTGGCTGTGAAGAAGGATGGAGACAGAAAGGTGGGGTGAAGGTGAAGTGGACAGAAAGGAAAACAAATGAGGAGGTGCTGGGTATGGCGGGCTCGGAGAGGCAATTGCTGGGAGATATCCTAAAATAAAACAGAAAAATGGATGCAAAGGATTTTGGTTCGCAATGGGATTTTGAAGACTGTCATAGAGGAGAGAATGTTCGGGAAACGAGGAAGGGGCAGAAATAGAATAGGGATGTTGAACGGAATGAACGGAAGAAGGAAATGTACGGAGATGAAGAGGAAATTTGTTTTAAAGTAGAATGTTGGCCTATGTTTTTTAAGAAAATTTATTTGGTAGTTGAGTCCATCCAAAAATCTACCTTAACCGGTAGATTACTACCGATAATAATACTATTGAGGAGTTCCATGTCAAACCCCTACCTCAAAAGGACCAGCTTCAATCGAAACAATTAATTAAGCTCATGCCTTAATGAAGCTATGGAATTTCACGGCATTTTCATGTAAATATGCCAAAGTACACCCAAGTTACAGTCCTCTGTTACCCAACGAGATTTGAAATAAAAGCTTCGGTGGAGAGATGGGGAAGAGAAGAAGGAAGGAGATGAGGACGAGAGGTGGTGCTTATATTAAATATGAACGTATTGGATTTGTGGACGTATATGCGTGAGTGTGGGTAGCCTCACCTACTTTCGGGAGGGGAGGAACCAATGACTTAAACGGAAATATATATTTAGAGGAGATGCGGAGTGGAAGTTGAAAACGCCCCTCCAGATGGGACTGCGGACACCTCTCTCGGCCCGCACAACTCCCGTGAAAAGCGCTTTTCCATCTTCGATCCATTCCCCTAGCTCGCCGCACCTTTTGCTCGCCCTCTTCAAGGCAGTTTCCCCTCAATATTCCACAGCCATTTTTCATTTCCATTCTCCCAACTTTTTATCTTTTTCTATCCGCATTCTTTCCCTTCGCTTCCCCTTGTTCTCGCCATCGTCCATCCTGGCTCTCCCAAACGTGACGCTTGTCCAGACTTACACAAACAACGCACCTTAAGATTTATTCTTTTTTCATTCCATGGAAATAGCATGTTCAATGATTTCACTAACATTAATTTAGTGGAGAAGGAATATTGATCGAAGCGTTTTATTCTTGGGATTTAATGTATTCGGTTGTTTCTCCCTCAACATTTTTGAAGTTAATAGTCATGGAATGAAGAACGCAATACATATTTCCACTGTTCTTTATTTGGGTACTAATAGTTTCAACGCTTAGGCGTAATAGTCAGGTAAAAATTCACACATAAGTTGCAGTACATTTATATACCATTCTGTGGGGGAAGAGGTGGAATTTAAGCCTGATTAAACCTTTTTTTTGGCGGCTCTCTTATGGCCATTAAATTTAGGACTGACCTGGCTACTCAGGCCTCTGTTTTAAAAAATATAATTATTTCAGCTTCTTTTTTGAACATTGTTCATTTTGAAAATTATACACAATTCTGAGCAAAAGGTGGCAAAGAGACTTTTTTTCAGAAATGCATAAGCTATGGTAAAATGAGGGAAAAAGCTCTTTTTAGTCTTTCATTTTTACTGAGAATCAAAGAAATATAATATTATGGAAATTAATTATAAGCAAACATGTGCCATCTACGAAAGATCTAAACAATCAGCATATTTTTGAACGTTTATTGCACTTAGTGGAACATTAAAAAAAATAAAACTATTGGATTCGACGATGAAGGGTAAGGAGTGTCAACCGTTGATTGCGATTGTTGGATTTGAACTCAATTCCTTTTTTACATGAAATTACGGCTGACAAATTTCAGTAACCGGCAGATTTATGTGCCAAAACATTCATTACAAAAAAGCGTTGGGTAGAGCGTTGGAATACTGACAGGAGGGACCAGGTTCAATTCTCGGGACGCAGCATCCTCCGCTTCACATCAGCTGCGTTATTTTTCGGACAACCATATCCCACCTGGGAAATCATTGGCGGCAGAGGGAAAGGATCTGCCCCCCATACCCTGAATTGTCAATTTCACAAGTCTTTGGGCTTAGTATTGAGTGAAATTCACCGATACCTACGGAACCGACATTTGAGTTTATTACCGTGAAGTATGGATTAAAAGTCTTTATGGAACCCAGACGTCTGCACCAAGAAATGACTACGACACCCACCGTAGCTATAGATGCATAGGATAGTTGTTCAAAGTTCCACCACATTAGTAGCAGTACCTTGGGAAAGCTCTTACCTTACCTTACAATTCTTCCCTTCAATCCAACTCAATGTATGCACGGGGTATATAAGTACGTATACGTGATGTAGAAATAGACCTGAGTAACGACCAATCTCCTCTTGTTGCTAACATCCGTTATTCATAATAATTAATGAGAAATGAAGAAAAAACAAGTTAACCACTTCATGTGCATCAAAAGTAAAGCAAATGGCATTCGAGAAACTATAAGAAGAGCAGTGGTCGACTTCACCCTCAGTTACACCGAAAGAATTGCAATTATTCCCTATCGGATGTACCACTTAAACAAAGTTGCGAAAAGCAGAATAAATAATACATAATGGATAATGTTTCCTGAAAGAGAAGATGGAAATAGCGATGAAGAGTGTCTCGGGCGCGCTTGAAAAGCTTCAAGTTACATTGATTTCGTAAAACGTTTGCGGGCGCAGGCTTTGCTTAATAAAGAGAATTTCAAGACCCATGTGCACTTCACTGAGGATATAATTTGGAAAATGCGACCTAGATTGGGAGATTTGCAGGCGATTTGTCGATTGAATCATCACGCCATAAAAGCTGCTATTCTTGCACGATTTGCGGGAGCGATGTAATCGGACACTCTTCCTGGAAACATATTGAATGTGAGGAGAGGTTTTACAGCAGGAGAAAAATCGGGAGAAGGGATCTGTTTTATTTTTCGAAGAAAAATAACCATTCCTCGTACAACGTCTCCTCTCCTTTCCTCTCCGCGGGTTTGGGTGTAAACAATTCGCCTTGATAAATGATGACCATACACTAGGGGTAGCACATAACACCACATCCGCAAGCGGACACGGATGGACCAAGTGTTACAGGGAGCATCAAGAGCCAGAGGGTAGTACAGCTCGCAAATGTAAGATTTTTTCAACGCCTGAATCTCGAAGATGTGATGGAATGAATTGTTTGGAATAAAGAAGTCCCCCATGAAATTCCAGTGGTCCAGCAGAAACATTCGATGGCACAATGGCCGACTCTCTCTCTCTCTTTCAAAGCTCAAAACACCTTCACTAGCGTCGGAGCGTCTTTCTTGACAAGGGTTTCTCTTGCCCCTCACAAATTCATGCGATGGAGTGGAAACGAACTTGATACTTTCCGAGAAAATAAAGACCAAATAACATTTGCAGTTTTACTCTTATTGATTCGCAAGCGTAAAGGATACCTGGGTCCCTCACGTCCCCCGAACTACTGCTTCATTTTATGCCTTTTTATGCACAGCTAGAGCATGAGACGGGAGGGTGCTCACCACCAAATCCTTGTGGAGGAGAATCATGGATTTAACAAGCAAGCCGAGGAGACAGGGAAAAAGACCGTGGTTGATGTCTTGTCCTCCAGAGGAACGCTCCTTGGCTGCAGCTGCTACCCAACTTATGCTACCCTTCCTTTATGTGCGTCCTCCGAACTATGAGCGTCCCTGATTTATATCGCTCTTCCCGACGCATACGCTCTTACGAGATTTCACGACCCACGCGAATTCCCCCGTCTCGAGCTCCATCTCCAGAATTTCGCTCCAGATAAGGAGTTCGTACTAAGGGCGTCCTCTTTATGGTTCTGCCACATGAATTTCGGTTGCTCCCGAAGTAGTCAATCCGAAACGAGGAACTAGAGGCAGAAAGGCGAATACAATTGCACTTTGAATAAAGAATTGAAACATTTGTACAACTAACTTAAATAGAATGGTAAATGCATGTTACTGAGTATTTATAAATTTTAATTTATCGGTACGATTATATTACAATTATATATTACAATATATATTGCAATGTTGTGTATTACAATTTCTATTTGTAAACTATGTATTGTACAGCACTGTAATAAATAAATCTCAGGACTCCCTCCCGGTTTCAAATATATTTTATGTCTAAAAAACTAATAATACGTGTATTATACCGATTTTTGACGATACCGAATTGTATCGGTTTTTGCTCTTCAGCAAACAGTATTCCCTTGACGAAAAAGGTCCCCAAAAATATCGAATATTTAAGGCAAAAATCAAATATACTACACAACAAAAGCATGCTTACAAAGTCAGTATTTATTACGTTGCATTTCCTATTCCTAAATTCTAAATGTTGTTAATCTATCGAAAAGTATTGATTAACGCAACAAATATGAGGAACATTTTACAGGATTTAAATTTTCACTTCACATGTACCTATATGCTTATCAGCCGTCTTTCCTTGACATGTTGAAAAAGATGCAACGAGGTTAAATAAACAACCAAACAATATATTTAGCATTTTTGATGATCTTTTTGGACTTGGATTTCAAACTCTGCATGATTGCTTAGCGATCTGAGTAAACTTCCTCTTGAGCCGTCATCATAATCAGTATTTCAACCCTAGGCCTGGTTTACTACAGCCCACCATTCCACTTGATTCAATGTCAATTCCCTCAATCCCTGATACCTTCTCTGCTTTACTTTCGACTCCTAAAAACTCCATACATTCTTCCACCGGATCAGTTAACCAAGCTTTCACTCATGTGATTAAAATATTAACTTTTAAAAACATTTCAATCTGTATGGCGATTAAAAAAGGAAATGTACCTCTATAATTAATATGTAACATTTGGTGGGACTAATAAACACCCTCGGTTGTCAATCAGGGAAGTGTAAAATTATAAAGCCTATACAGCTGTGAGAAATAGCACGTTAAATAACTCAATCCAAAAACAGCCAGCTACAACCACCGATTAGCGTCTCCAATGACTCTAAGATGAAATTAGGATTCCCTATTCCTGCTTTTGGATGTCATACGCCAAGAGACAACTCAAGTTCGGAATGCAATACCAAAAGGGCGGGAATCAGTCGGAGAGAGAAATGAATTTATAGTGACAGATTGAGGAGGGACATGGGCGTAGTCGAAAAGGATTCTTTCGAGGGACGGTCCGGATCAAATGTTTGGAATAATATTTATTCATATTGCTTCTGGAGAATATGCGTCCTTAGGAGACACAGAAATCGGCTAAAAGAGAGAAGAGAGATGAAGCGGGTTTGATTGGAGCATATTTTTTTCATAACCCTAGCGAAAGGAAATGTAAAACATCGGAATCAAACGCTGGATTTACATTTTGACATGTTAGTAGGTTATTTAGGGGACCAAGAAAACATTATGCTAATAAACCAAAAGCTACTATGCTCAAAGTTTTTTACCTACAAGGGAAGCACATTAACGCCGTCATATTCTTTGACATAAGATTACAATCAACATACAAGAAATGGAAAGCCATCTTTCAGTCGGACTCAGAGAACATAAATTTACATTTATTATGCACAAAATTAGTAAAAATTCAATTAGAGAAATTAGTAAGAACGTAAAATTTCAGCGATTAGTTATGAATATCACACTCATTCCCCACTATCACGCAACTAAACAATCTAGTAACCAGACAAAATGTCCGCTCCTTTCCACGGACATTACCTCATTAACAGATTTTAAAAATATTTTAGTAGTCTCAGAAAATAAAAGATGTATTTTATCATAAGAATATAACGATATTAATCTCAGAGCCTCGAACAAGATACTTCAGAAAGTTTTCTGTTAAGTAAACCTTTATGATGTAATTATTAATTTTTCATAAAAGAAAATTGAGAATCTTGGGTAAATATTCACACGAGAAATACATCTTAATTCAATCCTTCTCCACAGATAGCAGCCTATCACGAACGAGTTATCAATTTTGCGTGCTATAATGCTGAAAATGGACTTAAGACATTTAATTTCCTTCCATTATGCTATATATTTTAACTGTCTGACCTCATATTTGAAGATGTAATAACATATGGCGTAATTTAAGGTGTGGCCATTAATATTTTTATGATTTAATTTGGGAAACGGCCAGACATATGTGAATACTTAAGCGTTTTGCTGAAATATTCCGATTTAAGTACATCTTATAATGACGATCATGTAGCATTTAAACAAGATTTTTTCTCTTGGAAAACTTTTAACTACCACAACAGATTCATCTCTGCAAGTATTACAAAAAGCCTTATCAGTACACTACAGTAGCAGTAATTACTGTACTTACTTGGCTTTAGTTTGTCAAAAACAGATTCTTTACCCATGATTAAGCATCGTGAATTTTTTAAGCATCGTGAAGCTTTTAAAAGAGATAAAAGACAGTGTCAGGCATTTATTCTCTTAGCGATGCATTATCGTTTTCCGTAAGATTAGGTAATGCTTGCGCGGGGCCCTAAATACCCTCTCGTTTTCAGGTGACGAAGTCGTTACCGCGGAAAGCAAATCGCGCATTTTCACGGGCGATTTGAACATGCAGTCTCATCGCTTGGAAAGTGAACATCGTGTCCGGAAATAAATGATTACGTTCCGTAATGAGACCACTCCGAAAACGAAAATATTATCTCTCGTGTGGGACAGGATGGGCTGTCGCAGCGCGCTAGAGTCCCGTGTTGAAAAAGCCTACAGAGGGGGAGGGGAAATTGTGTGAGTGAGGAAGAGAGAGGGCAGGGGGGGCGGAAACGGGGAGAATGGATGAGAGTGGAAACCGCTCATGTTTCCTCTTCACTTCTCAGATCAACATCGGGTCCACAGCGTGTGTGTTGTGGTTACAATGAGACGCTGACTGATGCCTATTGAGTTGTAGGACCGATGACGATCGAACAAAGAAAACTCGGGGAGCGAGAGGGTGAGGGAGGGTTGGAGGGCGATGGGAAGGGCGGGGAGATTGTGGCGCGGGGGACGTAGAGGGTGGGTGGGAGGGGAAGGCGTTGGGAGCGGAGGAGGGTGAGAGGGACGTGACGAGGGGGGGAGGTGGAGGTTGAGCGCGGGTTGCACCCGTGAGGGTGCCAGGCGCCAGAGCGGTGCCAGTGAGGGGGGTGAGAGAAAGGGTTGGCGGGTGGGACGAAGGAGAGGAAGGGAACCACACCCAATCGTTCTGTTTAGATATAAGTGTCTGAGAAGCTTCCCTATCACGAGGCAACACCATATTTCAGATCTGGCGGCGGAAAACCTGACGATAAAAGAAGAGCAAAAGTCTTATTATACTTGACCAGCGTCCTTGTTTTGTACATGTATTCGTGGTTTGATTGAGCGGATCGGATGACAGCATGAAATTTTAACCCCTTTTTCGAGGCGGAGGAGGCTGAGTAACTGTGATCCGAAGGCGATCGAAGCGAAATTATCAATTTTCAGGCTCGGGTTAGAGGGAATATGTGCTGGTGAGACAGCTTGCGTTCATGAAAACGTGTCCGTTAAACAGTCCTCCCTCTCCTCCTCTTTCTATTATTTCAATCTGAAATATTATGTAAGATAATTAAAATTTTTG